>JAJEJO010005816.1:487011-607713 GCA_020662805.1 Glaucomys volans
TCATTGATTTGTTGACTTTTCATTCTTTTATTAAATGCACTCCATGCAATGAATTTTCCTCTTAGCACTGCTTTAATAGTGTCCCAGAGATTTTGATATGTTGTATCTTTGTTCTCGTTGACTTCTAAGAATCTTTTATTTTCCCCCCTAATGTCTTCTGTTATCCATGCATCATTCAATAGAATATTATTTAATCTCCAGTTCTTGGAGTAGTTTCTTTTTTTAACTTTATCATTGATATCTAATTTTATTCTATTATGATCTGATAGTATACAAGGTAGTATCTCTATGTTTTTCTATTTGCTAAGACTAACTTTGTGGCATAACATATGGTCTATTTTAGAGAAGGATCCATGAGCTGCTGAGAAGAACGTGTATTCGCTTTTTGATGGATGGAATATTCTATATATATCTGTTAAGTCTAAATTAGCAATTGTGTGATTGAGTCCTTCGGTTTCTTTGTTCAATTTTTGCTTGGAAGATCTGTCCAATGTTGAGAAAGGAGTGTTAAAGTCCCCCAGTATTATTGTGTTTTGGTCTATTTGGCTCCTGAAGTTGAGAAGGATCTGATTGACCTACATGGATGCACCACTGTTTGGTGCATAAATATTTATGATTGTTAAATGTTGCTGATTTATGCTTCCTTTAAGCAGTATGAAATATCCTTCTTTATCCCTTCTGACTAACTTTGTCTTGAAGTCTGCTTTATCTGAAATGAGGATGGAAACCCCTGCTTTTTTACTCAGTCCTTGTGCATGTTGTCTTTTTTCCCAACCTTTCCCTTTTAGTCTGTGGCATGTTTTTCTATGAGATGAGTCTCTTGAAGGCAGCATATTGTTGGGTCTTTCTTTTTAATCCAATCTGCCAGTCTATGTCTTTTGATTGATGAGTTTAGGCCATTTACATTCAGGGTTATTATTGAGATATGACTTGTATTTCCTGTCATTTTAGCTTTTGGGAGGTTTTTAGCTTAACTTTGTTTCTCCTTTGATTGACTCTTTCTTTAGGGTAATTCCTCCCCATGATGACTGAGATTGTTATTTTTGGCTTCTTCCTCTTTGAATATTTTGTTGAGAATGTTCTGTAGGCAACCTTTCTATTTGTGAATTCTTTAAGCTTTTGTTTAACATGGAAGGATTTTATTTCGTCATCAAATCTGAAGGTAAGTTTTGCTTGGTGTAAGATTCTTGGTTGGCATCCATTTTCTTTCAGAGGTTGAAATATGTTGTTCCAGGCCCTTCTTGCTTTTAGGGTCTGGGCTGAGAAATCTGCTGATATCTGTATTGGTTTCCCCCTGTAGGTAGTCTGATGCTTTTCTCTTGCAGCCTTTAAAATTCTATCTTTGTTTTGTATGTTAGGTGTTTTCGTATAATGTGCTTTGTTGTGGATCTGTTGTAATTCTGTGGGTTTGGTGTCCTGTAAGTTTCTTGTAATTGATTTTCCAACTCATTCATCATATTTGGGAAATTTCTGATAATATTTCCTTGAACAGATTATTCATACCCTTGGTTTGTATCTCTGTGCCTTTCTCAATCCCAATTACTCTTAAATTTGGTCATTTCATGATGTCCCATATTTCGTGGGGGTTTCATACATGATTCCTAACCATCTTCTCTGTTTGTTCGACTTTGTTTTCAACATTAAATATTTTGTCTTCATTGTCTGAGGTTCTGTCTTCCAAGTGATCTATTCTGTTAATTATGCTTTCTATTGAGTTTTTAACTTGGTTTATTGGTTCCTTCATTTCCTTGTTTCCTTCAAGAATTTCTGTTTGTTTTTTTCTCAGAATTTCTATCTCTTTATTGAAATGATTTTTTGCTTCCTGCAATTGCTGTATTAGCTGATTATTCATAGCCTGAATGTGCTCTCTCGTCACATCATTCTCTTCTCGGATCATTTTAATTATGAACATTCTGAACTCCCTTTCTGTCATTCCTTCTACCATGCTGTCTTTGGGTTCTCTTGATATATCATCTAGGTTTGTTTGGGACACTTTCTTCCCGTGTTTTCTTATGTTGCTCGTGTATATTCCCCTGTAGTAATGTGAATCAGAGGGATTGCAATTTCCCTGTGAAGACTTAAAGTGTCCCTGCAGATTTTTAGTAATTCACCCGATGTTTGAGCAATGCTTGATCAAGCGGTGACCCAAGAAATGTGCTGTCCCACTACCTCCAGATTGGGAATGATCAATGCTTCTGGGCAGAGGCAGCCTGGTGGTGAGAGACAATCAGATACAGCAAGGTGGTAGACCCCGGGCCAGGGTGTGGACCTGGGCACTAGATGAAGTTCTGATGAGGGCACAGAACTGTGCTCTGTGATGGAGACACTGGGCTTGAGAGCCCAGGCAGGCCTCAACTCCTCGCTGGGGGCTCAGGTGGTGGCAGGTGGTTGCTCTCTCCTGGGGTACTGTAAAATGGTGCCAAAGGCCCTCAGCTCCCCACTGGAGCCAGAGACTCCAGCCGCTCCTGGCCAGACCTCCCCAGGAGCCGCTGTGCAGTGGCTCGGAAGACCGGACCTCAGTTCCGAGGACTCAGGCAGCCGGAGATGGTCGCTCTCTGCCAGGGAAGCTGCAGAATGGCCCACAAGGGTTTTTAATGACATCTATAATGGTGAAAACTTTCCAGAAGATTTTCAATTTACTTTTTCCAGATCCATCAGAAGAATCATGATCTCTGGAAGGCATGGCCTTATGAAGTATATTCTCTAAATAATAAGACTTACAATCATAATTACTCTTTGACCCATAGTTACAGAGTAGATGTTGTAAATAAAAATATTTTTTTTATAAAAGTTTACATTCTGTACAAAGTGGATGTATATGAAATAACCTTACACAAGCACAAATACAAACACATTTACACTTGTAGAGTAACAAAAGTTATAAACAAAGAGTAATGAATTTTTCTCTCTTATATGTGCTTCTTTGGTCAGGTACACTGAATGCAAACTTAGGAAATGAGAGCAATGCAAAGACTCTGAAGTTTTGTTCTTGTTTTGTTTTGTTCTTCTCACCAGTCTATGTAGATATAACTTATTCAAGAAGAAAGAGTAGTATATGTGAAGATCCTAAGATTTCTGAGAAATAGCAGGGAAGTCAGTATGCGTAAAGTAGTGTAAATGGACAGTAGGTAGGAGACAAAAAAATGTTTTCAGTGTTGTTATAATCATATGTTATGGTTTAGATCTATGGTTTCCCCAAAAAAGTCATGTATGAAAATATGCAAGAAAGTTCAAAGGTGAAATGATTGGGTTATGATAATCTTAACCTAATCAGTGTATTAATCCACTTGAATGAACTGGGTGGTAACTGTAGGAAGGTCGGGTGTGGCTAGAGGAGGTGGGTCACTGGGGTCATGCCTTTGTGGTTTATACTTTGTCTATGGTGAGGAAAGGTCTTTCTGCTTCCTGGTGTCATGATCTGAGCTACTTTTCTCCACCACAAATTCTTCCTACATAATATTCTGCCTCATCTTGGGCCCAGAGTAGTGGAGACAGCCATCTATGGACTAAGATCTCTGAAGCCCTGAGTCCCAAATAAGCTTTATCTCCAATAAAATTGTTCTTTTCAGGTCTTTTTGGTTACAACAGTGAAAAAGTTGACTAAAACATCATGTAGGACATTAAGGATTCAGAAGACACTTTTCAAACATCTATGATAAAAACAATGCATCTAGAATTTTATTTTCAGGACACATTTCTCATTTCTTGACTTTCTTCTAAGCAAATATTTTTTGTTATTAGGTTTTTAAAAATTTCGTGTTAAAAAAAAAATCTGTGTTTTTCTACTGTATTAAGAGATGTTTGCCTGGCGTTTTGATGTGTGCTTACAGTCCCTGTTAACTGAAGGTGGGAGAATCGCTTGACCCAGGGATGTGGAACCCGCTTAGCAACATAGTAAGACCCAGTCTCTGAAAGAAAATTAAAAAAAAAAAAAAAAAAGATATAAGAGATGCTTTAGTCCCAGAGGATCTGTCAGATCCTCTAATGTTTGACTAAAATTTGATTCCATATTCAGGGCATTATTATTTTTTTCCTAAGGAGCAGGGAAGAAACACATGAGGCAGTCGCACTCTGTACATATATAACAGGTTTTCCATTTTTTTCCCTCTCCCTTGCTCCTTCCCTCCATTTCGCCTGCACTTCTATGGCAATTGAACACACTCATGTAAGTGTGCATGGGCACACACACATACACATTTTTTTTCTGGTTGTGATCAACAGTTTTCAAGTTTGACCTCTCAACTACCCATATATCTTCCACCAATGTAGGGGAAATCCAGTGTTGATAAATTGTCCTGTCTCGATAGTTCCCTATCTAACTCAATTTCCATCCATCTATTGCCATATTACAGGAGTGTACCTTGTCCCTCCTTTGTGTCCACATTCAGCACTTTGAGGTAAAAAATCTCCTTACTTTGCATGAATGACTATTTTTTTGATTCATCAATAATTAGTAGGTAGATAGACAGATATAAATCCCTACTTATGGGACCCTTTTTACATTGTAGAAAAATGTATTTTGTATACTATATAAATCAGAAATTATTTTTCACTATTTTAGTTAAGATTGACCTCTTCCTCCTTTCCTTTCATTTCTTCTTTAATTCTATGTCTTGTTTGGAGTATCAGAGAGTAAAATAGAAATACTTTGCTCTTTATTATAGCAGTTTTGTTTTATAAAGTAGTTTAGTATCTCAGTCATGTTTCTCTTCTTGAAAAAGATATATTACTTATAATGCTTTAGTCTGCATGTGGTTATTTTAAAATTTTTATTTATAGTTTACTTAAACTCTTAGAACTAGTCTTAATCATGTATCAAGTCATCGAAATAAAAAGAAAAATATTTTTACTCAGATTTATGACTTTTAAAAAGGTATACCCACATTCCCATGTGCTTTCTTATTTTTAACATGTAATGTAGATTTAAAATTCCATTGAAGCTTACTTTTCTATTTTTAAAGTACTTATGTAGAGATATGAAAAATGTTAATATGTTTCAAAGTTTAGTCCTTTATAGACATTTCTTTAACCTCTTCACATGAAGTCATGCTTTATTTTCCCATTTTTCATTACAGACTTTCTAGTATTTAAATCGCAAGTGATTTCTTTCTAATGAAAACTTACATGTATTTTTCAACATTTCAATAAGGACAATTTTTATTGGCCTGAATTTGTGTATAATTTAGCTGGACACAAGATTCTTAGATGAAGAAGTTTATTCTTAAGATTTAATAAATCTCAGTAAATTTTGAATTTTATCAAGAAATGATTTAAAGTCAACATGTTTTGTTTGTGAATTTATTTATGAGAAACCTGCTTTTCTGACCTTGAAGGGCTATTGTATTTCTTATATCTATGTTTGAATATTTCCTCTGTTTGTATGAGCAACATGCTTGTGGATTTCTTTTCTTTAATTTGATTACAATGTGAGGTTTTCAATTTCCAAACAAAGAGTCTTATTTGAATAGGAAATTTTCATTCTTTTTACTTTATTTTCTCTTTCTAATGAAAACTTATGTGCAATAAAAATCACACATATCAAAATATGAATGCATTTCATTAAAAATATAAATAATACAGATATTCTTTAATGACTGGGCCTTTTTTGTGTTTCTTGCATTTTTTTTGAATTCCTATTATTTGTGGCTAATATTCAGGAATAGTCCCTCTTCTCTCACATTTTCTTACATTATTTTTTTCCTTTGTCCTTTTCTTATGACTTAGGCAAAAGTACAAGTAGGCCAGTTAGATGTGGAGAAGCCACCTAAAATACACTAGTATACACCATGTAAAAGGTTGATGGCTTGATTCCTTTTCAGGTTAGCATGGGTTCCAGCTAGAGCCATTCAGGTCTAAATAAAAGGTAAAAGAAAAAAATACATTTAAAATAAAGTGGAATTAATGGTCTCAGTGTGTCTAATAAATAAGAGTGATATCAAACATCAATTTATAGAATACTCTATGTCCTCTATGTAAAATAGCTGCTTTGGAAGACTATTCTGAATTTCATCACTATTTCATTTGGAAAAAGATCTTTTAATCCCTGGAGTATGGATAATCCATTTTTATCCTCATTTACAGTGCTGGCATTGAATATATATATACATATATATATTCAAATATAAATATACATATATATATCCAAATATAAATATATGTATATAACTCCAAATATATATTTACATATGAATTCATATATATCTCAAAAAAGTCTATCTGTATATTTTATATATATATGTATATATATATGTGTGTGTGTGTGTACATATATACACACACACACATACACACACTGTGTGGTCTCAATCAAAAATTGTTTCTATAAATTATATTCCCAGTAAAAGGGAACATTTATTATCTTTGAATGTTTCACCCTTGCTTATAATGATTCTATAAACACCAGACTGTTTTTCAGTTCTTTGTGTGTACATTTTCTCGCTTTGCTCTTCCTTTCCCATGGACACACACACAGTAGCATCGTAGCATAAACACTAAATACTTGGACTTCCTTTGATCATTTTGTTCAGATATATGAATTTTTGCAAACAAAAAAATCTGTTGATTACCTAAGCTTTCTACACATTTGTTTTGTTTTTGAGTTAAAAGAAAAATAATGTTGAAAGTTAAATCCACTTTCCAGTTACATATTGATGGATGCTTACAGAAACTTATTTCCAATACTCTATTACCATATTTTTATAGCACTTTTTAAATATTTCCGGTGTTATACTGGAGTTTACAAAAGCCATCACTAATTAAGCACAAGCTACCTCCAAATAATATTATTTGATTTTATCTGAGACATAAGAACTACCCAACAGAACTCTCTTGGTTCTTCCTTCCTATACTTGGTGCTAATTTTGTAATACATTGTATTTATATGCTTGTTGTTATCTCATAATTAATTCATTCTCCTTGTTTAGAAAGATGATTATCGAGAAAAAATAAATATAGAAATTAATTTTCTATTTTTCCAAATTATACCATTTCAGGTTTTTCATTTCTTTGCATAGATCCCATTTCTTTTTTTTTTTAATTTTAAGAACTCATTATAATCACATGCAGAAAAGGGAATTGAACATTCATTTCATACCATACACAAAAGTTAACCCAAAATGTATTAGCAATTTTGAGACCTGAAACTATAAAATTCTTGAACAAAATCATTCAGAAAAAAACATTTCTTTTAAGGTATCTAGTGCTGTACCTCATGGACATCCTTTTAGTACAAGTCAATAAATACTTTCAATTTTTCTTTACCTGAAATATAGCTACTTAATTTTGAGATATAATATTTTCTGTGTATATAATCTATTGGTTTTGTTCCACCATTTGAAAGATGTCACTTTATTATTTTTCTTTCTTGTCAAGGTTATGACAAAAATTGGTCCCATTTTTATCCATGTTACTCTCATTTTTTTTTTTGCCATTATCATTATGGATTTTCTCTTTATCATTAGAATCTAGCAGGTTAGATACAATGTCTGAATAGATTGTAGTTGTTTATTTGTTCTTTTGATTGAGCTTTGATTTTTTTCTGAGATTCTTGGGTCTGTGGCCCACTGCCATTCATTATTTTTCAGAAAATTCTTAACCAACATCTCTTCAAGTTCTTACATGTTCCTTTTATCTCCCTTTTTGTCAATGTAAGATCCTAATTATCCATATGTTAAGCTCTCATATTTCCCAGAAGTTCTCATATGTACCTTTCTACATGTTTTATGTTCACTTTTTCTTTTTGTGCTTAGTTCTCACAGCACCTATCTTGTAGTCCATCTGAGGGTGAACAGTGAGTCTACCTATGAGCCCATTTAACCATTCTTTAACTCTACTAGCATTATGCTTTAGTCAGCTTTTTTGCTGCTGTGAATAAAGAACAATTGTAGAGGGGCAAAAGTTTATTTGAGGGCTCACATTTTCAGAGGTCTCAATCTAAAGACAGCAGTCTCCAATCCTCAGGGCTCAAGGTGAGGCAGAACATCATGGTGGGAGTGTGGCGGAGGGAACTAGCTCACATGATCATCAACAAGCAGAGAGAGAGAGACTCCACTCTGGAGATACAAAATCTATAGCAAATAGCCACTCCTCCAATGAACCACTTCCTCCAGTCACATCCCACCTGCCTCCAGTTACCACACAGTTAATCAGGGATTAATCAGGGATTAATTTATGAATCAGGTTAAGGCTATAACATGATCATTTCTCCTCCAAACCTTGCTCTGTCTTACACGTGAGTTTTTGGGGGACACCTCACATTTAAACCACAACACATTACATGTAAAATTTTTCTAGTATGTCATTTTCAGTGTAAATTATAATTTCCTCTGCTTTGCTGATATTCCCCATCTGATTTACCCTTCTTTTCTACTCTAGAGTTTTTTGTATTAGCCAGTATTTTAAGTTATCTGAGAGTTGCAACATCTTAGTCATATATTAATGTTTTATTGATTTTTTTTGCCAATTTTGTCCATCATTTTATTCCTTTTTCATTGTTTTATAATATTTGGCAGAAGTTATCTATTATATGTGAGATCACAAAGAGCTAAACATGGGCATGTTTCTTCTTCTAGGATTCTAGTACAGAAGTTATTATTATTATTATTATTATTATTATTATTTTAACAGGGTTAGGAATCAAGCCAGGTTCACTCTTAGAATCATTGCACCACAGACTTCAAATTCCTTAAGGGTTGCCTCATTCTTAAAGGAGGGTTGGACTGCTGGAGGAGGGTGTTGCTCACTCTGTCCTTCTCTCAGAGTTAGGTCATCCTTGTGATTCTGTGCCATGGAAAGTTTCTCTATCCAGATTTTTTCACTCGTCACCAAAGATAAACTGCTCTGCTATTGGGTAATTGCCTGGGCGACTGGCTGGCCTTGGGAAGTGGAAATCGGTGACTTCCTGCTACTCTTTTTCAGCCTCAGGCTCAGGGAGTGTATGTGTCACTGGGTCTTGGAGTAGAGACATTCTCAGAGGTTTTGCCCCTCCTCCATATGAACAGGATGTCTAGTGGTCCAGGATTGAGTCATTTCCTGCCTTCCTTGTGGTTAGTAAACTTTTTTTTTCTATTTTTACCCAAATTAATGGGCTATTTTTCCAGTTTGATGATTACTGTCCAGGAAAAAGGTTGTCCAGTCCAATTATTCTGCCATGAACACAGTTAAAATTTGAAATAACTGTCATTTGTTTTGGAGAGGGGGATACCAGGGATAGATCCCAGGTGCAATTAACCACTGAGACACATTCCCAGTACTTTTTATATTTTGTTTAGAGACAGTGTCTCAATGCGTTGTTCAGGGCCTAGCTAAATTACTGGGTCTGGCTCTGAACTCGAGATCCTCCTTCCTCAGCCTCTCAAGCCACTGGAATTAGAGGTGAGCACCACCACGCCCTACATAATTGTCATTTTTAAAGTGATTCTTGCAATATATGAATATGTGAATATATTATGTTGCTTGAGCAGACCTGTGTGTGTGTTTTGTGTTCATGTGTGTGTGGAGAGAGAGAGAGAGAGAGAGAGAGAGATAGGTAGAAACACAGAGTTATTCTGCTAAGCTTTATTCCAAAAACTGGTAAAGAAAAAAAACCATATAGCTGAACATCTTTAAAATACGAATAAAATAAAAATTATGAAAACACCTATATTGTAAAATTTAGTGTTTGGAAATATCCACAGTCTATCCATCAAAGTTTGGTCTACTTTCTAATTGCACAGTGTGAACTGAGGAAAGAAGTTGTCTTATTGAATAGTTATTATATTCAAGGTATCAGATAAATGATTCACATGAGTACTCAATATTCTAAAAAAAAAAAAAAAACTCCTTGGATTTTCCTTAAATCATCAAATGGCACAGTGATCTGAAACCTTCAGCATGGAGCTGGTATGAATCCATATGACTGTAGCATCCATCCCTCAAAGTTAGTGAGTGGCTCCTCAGTGATCTGCTATCACTTAAAATGTTGCAACAAATCTTATGCAATTTAGTCTTTTGTTAGCTTTCACCCTTGGATGTTTCTTTATGGAGGCAAAGAACTTTGCTCTTTCAGCCCATCCTAAGGTTTCAGATTTTGTAGTTATTGGCTCTCAGAACTATTTTTAAAAATATCAATTTCAGGTTGAAATATTGCACTGTAAAATAGAAGCAGGTAGAGAAGAGATCAAGTAAAGTGGAACAGTTGACTCTCTTCAACAAGTTGAGATTAATGTGTCTCAAGTCAAGTTCTATTTCCTAGTGTGTTACTCTCCACTGTTCCTGACAGCAGGATTCAAATTAGTTGTGAATATTTTTATAGGTCTGTTGGAGCTGTCTTTATGCTTATTTATCAATTTATCCATTTCAGTATTGTGATAATTTATTCAGCTACTATCATTTAGGACAGATAATCTTTTTAAGAATTATAGAGAAAACTGAATGGAAGTGCTAAAATTAGATCCTGCTTTTAAAATAAAAATTTTAAATTGGGATTTACCCCATATGTGCTGAAAATTTGAGGCCACATTGAAATTAACTAAAAACATAGCTTAATACATCCTTTTAAGAAGTAGGTGAAATCGAGTGAGAAAGTTCTATTAATTTTATATTTTAAATAGAAATAGCATGTTAGTAAAATTGCTTGTTTAGTTATTCTTTTCGATTGTTTCAAATGATAGAACATGCATTATTTAACAGATGACCCAGGAATATATTATAAAATTTAAGTGATGCTATGAATTATGTTGTACTTTGTGGAAATGCACTTGTTGTCATTTGTTTACCATTTCTTAGAAGCAGGAAATAAAATATCCTAATTTTCAGCCAATTATATAAATAGACTTCATTCTTCTCATTTCATTCTTGCTTTAGTTTTTACTTGACATCTTCACACCAGCACTTCATAATCAAATACGTGATACAAAGGAAATATTAGTTGTTTCTGCCATATAAGAATTAGCAGGGAAGGAATCATACGACCAAGTAAAGAATTGCAATGGAATCATGGAACTTTGGGCATGTGTTTACAAATCTTCAATAAATAAAGATAAAATCAATTACAATTTTAAGATCAGTTAATGAAAAGTAAATGTAAGCATAAGCTTACCGATCATGCTGCATGTGAGAAAATATAGACTTAACATTGTTGTACAAGACGGAAGGTGTATGATTTCACTGAGGAAGAGAAGTGGTATTTTGTTCTTTCCTTGATTTTATTCTGGATTTTTTAACATCCTCATGTATTCTGAAACATAATCTGCTCCATATTTATTAGATTCAAGTTGGAGGAATCAGGATACAGAAATAAAACATGTTTCAGTAAAAGAAGTAAAAATCTAAAACATGGTTGATGAAGGTGAAGATGGCAGGAACTCACCACGAGTTTGTCTATTTATTCTATAAAACTTCTATTTTGAAACTGATTTCTACATATACCTTGGGGGGACCATTTTAGAAGTTTCCCAACTACAATTTCTTTGTGATAATTTGAAGTTAAGTTTTTTAACTCATTCATTTCACATCATATATAATAAAATTACTTGTTTGGAAACAATGAAACACAAGGATGAATTCTGGTTTCCCCTCTACATTTTCATAAGTGTCTTCCACCTTCTTCTCCTGCAAACTCACATAATTCCAAAAATATCTAGTGTAAGTAAACACTGTATACATACCTAATTCATGTACACTAAGTCTCAAAGTTCGATGAAGGAAGTTCTTTAATAGGATGATAGAATAATGATTCCACAAGAATGTCAATGTCCTAATCCCCAGAAGTTTTTTATGTTACTATGTTACTGAATCAAGTATCTTGAGATTGGAAGAGTATCTCTGACATTCTGGGTATGCCCAATGTAATCAAGAGGGTCATTCTCAGAGGGAGGCATAAGATGGAGTCAGAGGATATGGAACAACTGAAGCAAAGGAGTTTGCATGGCATGAGTCAAGGAAGACAGGCAGCCTGCAGAATCTGGAAAGGTCAGGGAACTAACTCTTTCCTGCAAGTTTCAGGGTGACGTCAGTACTACTGACCCATCCTAGACTTCTCTAAACAGTAGACAACAGTGTGATGGTATTTTAAGCCACATACTTCAGGTAATTTGTTAGAATAAATATAGAAAACTAATACAATTGATTTAGAGGCAAAAATGGTAACACATTTTGATGAATATTATAGCTTGAGTAATGAATCATTGATAAAAAAATAAAATGTTAGAAAATGCTTCACAGAAAGTGTGATTTGGAGGTTAGATATTAAATTATGAAAAACTTACCAAAAGATATACAGGAAGTGAATTTAGGAAAAAGTATCATTAGGTTACTTCCATTCGTAAGGAAGGAAGTAATTTCAAAGAAGAAATGATAAGCTGAGATAAAAGGAAAGAGTTATGATATTTGATGGCAATTTTATAAGCACATGTCTACAAAATAGATTTTAGTTTCTTGATAGACTGTTCTTCACTTTTTTTTTTGTCTCTGGATATGATTATAGCTGTACAGGAAATTCAATGTGCAAGGTGGTTTCACACCTTGTCATAATAGATACTGCCTCAGAAAGAAGTAACTGTGTAAAACCAGTTCTTGATTTCTTCGGACATGAAACTTCATATACCAACTAGAAGCAACTGGTTGAAATATCATTTTGGAGGCTTTAGTAAAAGTTGGACCATTTATAAATGTCTGCTTACTGTAGAGTTTTCTTGAGTACATTAAAAAAATGACAGTATGAAACTCTTTCCAAAGGGCACTTTTAAGACCTATTGAGTATCTTTGAAAACTCATTTTGGATGGTTTTTTTTGAGTGACCATGAAGTACTGACAAATTAAAAAGAAAGAATTGTAACATTAGACTCAGAATGATTTTTTTATACTTTATTAAAAATAAATTGATTCAAATTTTAATAACTGCTATTTCCTTAATTCTACAGCACACATTTTTCATATTTTAACACTCCTAAAATTATGTTGTAGATGATAATAACTATGTGGCAATTGTGGCTACTAGTGTTTTTTACAAAATTTCATAGTGGTATAATAATATAATGGTGTGTCTTATAATGAGCGATAACCTAAATTCAATGAATATATTAGTCCAGCATATCTTGTTTCATTAATAAGTAGAAAAATGAATAAAAATAATTCTTAAAATTACACAAATTACACAAAAAACAGATTACTGAATCTGGTTACAGTCCACAAAAATGAGTAAAATAATAAGAATGTCGATTAATAATGTCAGCAGTAATTGGAATAAATGCAAAATGTCTTAATGTGATTACATTTCCACATGTGTGTCAAATACCAAACCAAAGGTCTATATCAAAAAATAGGAACTAAAGCTTATAAATATAAAGAGAAAAATAACAGATTCAGTACAGGAAAAATGCAATATTTTCACTCTTATTGTTATATTTTTTCTGTCCTAGATTATAGGTAACCAAAGAAAGAACTGAAAAAAAATAATCTGAGAAAAACCAATGCAATCACTTTTCCTTTAAAAATGAAGAGACTAAAATGCATATAAATGAGCCCACAGAACATTCTTCATCCTCTAGAAAAACTAAGACAAAAAGTTGGTTGCCTGGCTCAGCTTCTGTTTTTGTTCCATTCTATCCAACCTGTGCTTTTTCCACTCTGCCAGATGAGAGCAGAGGTCTGTCAGCATGTGCAGTGATATAGGGATTCAGATCACCGTGACTGAGAAAAAATGTGGTTAATGAAGAACAAACTAAGGAATTTTAAGTCAGAATTCACAGAGAGAGAGAAGCTAACATCGACTTTAAGATTAGTTTGATGGATTATAGGAGAAATTCTGGCTTTATTCATACTTTATAAAGCAGAAGGAGGGGGAAAAGATATCAGGAAAGTATTTACAATGATATTTTACTCCAAGAAGGCAATTTATTCTCCTCTGCAGATACACTGTTAGATGACAAACACTTTCCCTGGATCACATTTGTATCCAGACTTTGAAACATTATACTTTCTCACACAAGTATTGATTTTATTATATTCACAGAATATGCTATGCAATGAAGAACATTAATATTACATTTTCCAGCATGTTAGTGTTAATATACATTTTATAAACATTGTCTTGTTTCATTTGGATAATAACAATATCTGATGTCAGAACAGATATTATAGCACCCATTACATTACAAATAAGTAATTAAATCTCAACTCAAAATGATTGAAATAGAAATATTTATTTCTTTTACCACTGAACTATATTCCCAGCACTTATTCATTTTTTTAAGAAATGATCTCACTAGTTCATGATCCTCCTGCCTCAGCCTTCCAAGTCAACGGGATTACAGGTGTCTGTCAGGACACCAGCTGAAATAATAATAATTCTTCTATTGATACACATTATCTTTTTTACATACTTACAGTGATACTTGTAATAGACACCTAATATTCAGGGAGATGAGTGCTAAACTGAAGAAATTTTTATTTTCAACTGGATAATTGCACAACCACTATATGAATCTTCTAGATACTCTACATTCTTGTCAATGCTTATACAATCATATTATTTTTCATTTTACCATTGTAATATACACGTTGCAATAACTGATTTTAATTTACATTTTCTAATTAGAAATATTGCTAAACACTTTTTCATTTATTTAGTTGCCAACTGCATATCTTCTTATATGAATTGTGCATTCAAGTATTTTGCCCATTTAATGTTCATTTTTCTTAAATTAATAAGAATAATGAATACTATGGACTTGAAAGGGCACAGGGATGTAGTGTGGAAAGAAAGTGGATAGATGGGTATAATCAATGCACACTATATGAATGTATGGAAACATCACAGTGAAGCCCATTGATATACAATATTAATATTAAATAAAAATAAAATGAAATCTTTTTTAAAAAGTTATATTAATAACTAGTTAGTATTGAGCCATTAGTACCCTAGACAGATTCTGTAAATAAGTACTTCATCAGAAATAAAATGTGCAAATATTTTCTCTGTGAATAGTCTGTTTTACATACTGACAGTGCTTTTTAAAGAATAGATCTTTTTAATTTAGAAAAAAAATAATAATTCTTTTGCTTTTTATTTTTGGTGTTGTTTGGGTTGTCTTTAAGAAATCTGTGGCTATTTGTTGACAAAGACATCATGCCTTGCTTTCACCTAGTTTTATAATTTTTGATCTTATGTTTGGGTCAAGAATGCATTGGCAATTAATTTTAATGTATAGTAGAAGGTGAAATTTGAATTTCAAAAATTTTAAATGAATAGACAGATTTTCTAGATCTCTTGCTCCCATTCATTGAATTACTCTGTAAATTACCTTGGCAAGTCACAAAGTTAGCTGGCCATGTATTTATGTGTTTGAGAATCTGTTTCTGAGCACTGGTGACTTCTGTCTGCTCTTCTATTTTATTTTAATGTCTACATAAATTTTAAAAGGATCTTGTACATTTTTACAAAAGAGTTAAGAAATTTTAATAAGAATTACATTGAATTTATAGATAAATTGGGAAAATGTCATCTTAATGGAATCTTTCAATTTATACGCATGGTGTAGCTCTCAATTTGGTTAGGTGTTAGTAATTTCAACAATATTCTGAAGTTTTCAAAGTATAGGTCTTGCATGATGCTTTTCAAAATTATAAAATTTGTATTAGTTATTTTGTTTTTGGTGTTCTTGTTTTTTTTTTTTTCACATTGTTTCCCAAGTTGGTCTTGAACTTAAGAATTTATGTGATCATTTTTTTTTAATTTTAAATTTTTATTTTTGAAGCTTTTTCCGTTCAAATAGAAAACATGGTTTTTATGTCATCATTGCATCTTGTAACTTTGTTTAGTCACTCATTTGTATATTTTTGTACATTACAACAAAATTCCTCTGTAGGCAATCACATCAACTGCAAACAAAAATTTACTTCTTCCTCTTATTTTCATAAGTTTGTTATCTTTTTTATTAACATTCCACATTGGATCAAACTTCTACTAAATGTTTTAAGAGCATTTGGATTTTATCTGTGATTATTTTACCCATATCAGGAAATTTTTTTTTATTAATTCACCATCAAAAAATCCTGTTAGCTATAGGTTTTTTGTTGATGCCCTTTTGCCAATCAAGAATATCAACTTCTAGCCTAGTTTCTTAATGTTATTATTTGTCTTTCTTGTATTACATGATTTAGTGCTGAATTTGATCACATGATTTTCCTGCACCATTTGAAATGAGCATTTTTAAAATTTTTTATTGTTACCATGGTGAATTTATTTGACTTTCAAATGTTCAATAACTCTGAAAAATTATTGATGACATATTACAGCCAGTCAATGTATTTATGAATTAAATTGACTAGAAATTGGACAAGATCCTTTGTATGTGCAATGAGCAGTGTTAGTGGTCAGTGATTTTCTTGTGTAAATTCTAGCTTCATGTAAGGGGAGTGTTGCCCTCAAAATGTTGAAGATATTTTCTGTTCTTCTAATTTCTGAGAGGTTTTATGTAAATTTGGCCTGATTTCGTTATTAAATTTGTTATAATTTCAAAGGCCACTTTGGTTTAGAGTTTTATTTCTAAATTTATTTTAATGTTGAATTCAGTATATTTAATATACAGCATTGTATGATTATCTATTTCTTCTTGAGTAAATTTTTATGATTTGTGTTTTTCAAGATTTTTTTATCTTTTCAATTTATCAAATTTGTTACATATATATGCTTTAAATTTCTCTATGTAGTTGTTACACATTTATCAAGATTATGCCTAAGCATTTAATCTTCTTTGCTGCTATTGTAAATTGTCATTTTCCTTACCATTATCCTCCTATTTTTTATGTTATGAAAGTTATTGATTTTATGTTGATTTTATAAACTTTCACAAAATCAGAAATATCTCCTTATTTCTTTTTAAAATCATGTTACAAATACTTGTATATTATACTTATTTGAAGTTTATGCAATTATTTTCATATATTCTGTCTCTGTGTATTCATCATATCTGTGCCCCTATTATATGAATTACTGAAACTGCGTCAACATGTAGCTATATGAGCATATAATATAAGTATAAATTTCTAATTTGACAGTTTGAGTAGCAGTGTCATTTTAGGCTTCATCCCTTTGTGCCTTTCCCTTTAGAATGTCTCTCATTTCTATGGTTCTGCCTGTTGAGTAATTTTGTATAATATTATGGTCAGTGTTAAACACACATTCTATACATGATGGATTCTATTATTCTCTTATATTTATCCAGAAACTGTTTAGGGTCTGCATTGGGGGGCAATCAATTTGCACTCAAACTGAAGACTCCTCATGGCCACTTACAGTTTTTGTCATGAATAATATATATATATTTTTTCCTTAGGGCGGACTACTGAACCCAGGGCCTTGCGCATAAGAGGAAAGCGCTCTGTCACTGAGCTAAATCCCCAACCCCTTATGAATACTATTTTGCCATACACGTTCAGATGCCCTTCACTAAATCAAAGAAATTTCCTGTTATTGAGAATTAGTGTATCCCTTTCTCTGACTTTCTCTGACACTTTTCTTTCTGGTGCACCTGCCTGATTATCCAGTAGTTTAATGTCTCAGTCTACTTCCTGTTGCTTCTCCGTGAAGAAACAGGGTGGCATTTACAATCACGATTTTAGCCATCTGTTAAATGATTTGGATCTTAAATATCCCCAAGGGGCCGTGTGTTGAAAACTTGAGACTAGCCAGTTGCACTTCTAAGAGGTAGTAAACCTTTAGTAAGTGGAGCACTTGGCAGGAAGTTAGGTTGCTGGGGGCTTTCCTTGGAAGGGGATATGGGAAGCCAGGCCCTCCTCTCTGTTTTTATGCTCCTTGGCAGTCACTGGTGAGCAACCTCCTCCCCTGTGCTTACCGCCAAGATTGCTGCTTCGCCACAGGCCCTTAGGCAACAGGGCCAAATGACCATGGAATGAAACCTCTGAAACCATGAGCCAAAATAAAGTTTTCCTCTTTTTAAGTAGATTTTTTCTTTGTCTTTGGTTGTCAGCACTTTGAAAATGATGTACCCAATGTTTTAAATTCCATCTGCTATTTTGCAAACTTTATGAATCTACAGTTTGGTGTATATCACTGATTTTGGAAAATTCATGGCCCTTAAAAACATTTAAAATGTTTTTTTGCCTTGCTATCTTCCTGTTATCATTCTGAGGTTCCATTTATGTGTATATTATTCCATTTCATATTAACTCCCACAGCATTTGGGGTCTATTTAAAAAACTTTTTGCAATATAGTTTAGGTAATTTATGTAGAGCTACTTTTAAGTTCAGAGACTCTTTCTTTGGTTGTTTTGATTCTACTTATCAGACCATCAAAGGAATTCTTCGAATTCATTACTGTGATTCATTTATAAGAATTTTACTTTTTTTCCTAATTTTAAAAAAAATTTCCTGAATGTACATATGTGATTTTCAGTACTTTTTGTCCTTTCCCATTAAGGCAGATATGGTTTACCATATTAATCATAGCTATTTGGAATTCTGATAGTTTTCATATCATTGGCACATCTAATTTTGGTTCTGGCTGATTTCTTTATCTCATGAGACATTTTTTTTTCTTCTTCTAGGGCATACCTCATATTTTTGCCTAAAAATATATACATACATATATATGTATATATTTTTGTGATGGTTCTCGTAATAGAACCTAAAACCTCACAAATGTTAGGCAAGTTCTCTATTGCTGAGTTATACCACCAGTTATTTTTATATTTTCTAGTTTTTCTTCATATTTGTAAATTAGCAACATTTCCTTCTGGTACAGCTTCAATTTGAGGTTTCAAAAACCTAGTCATTAATTGCCGTTCCCTTGATGGTCTTTGTTTCTGCAAATACCAGATGCTTCAAAATACTCGGGAAATATTCTGGATTTGTTTCCTTGCTTATAGTTATGTGCTTTCATTGCTCTGCTCCCCAAAGAAAAGATACTTTTTGCTGTGATCCCAGCTGTACTACTCTGCTATTTCTACTGAAAGCTTGTTAATCAGAGGTGGTTGGGATTGGGGTGTCTTGCCTGATGTCATGACTCAACCTCCCTCGTAGGCAGGAACCAAGAACAGGGGTCACTGAACACTGTCTTCATTACTGTCTCTGCCTTTCCTTCAGTAATAGTTGTTTTCCTCCTCATTCTACCAACCAACTACAAAGTTCTTCCCATCTTTCTACTTCTCTGAGCTGAAAATGTGCTCACATTTTGATATGTGTACTCCAGAATACCTGTGCAGATGGAATATGAAACAGGGAGAATCTAAAGGCAGTCATGAGTAAAGCAAGAAAGGGAATTGGAGAGGACACTGATTACCTACAGAGAAATAAGGATAAGATTTAGAGCAGATTTGTGATTAAAAAAAAAGCTATGTGAGCCAGAGGATAATGGACTAATATTAAAATGTTAAAAAATACTTCAAAGTAAAAAAGAAAGCCACTTATAGTTGAGATGGCATGCATCTCAGTAATTTCAGCTACTGGGAAGGGAATCTTAGCTACTGGGAAGGCTGAGGAAGGAGGACTGCAAGCTTGAGGTTAAAATGTGCAATTTATCCAGAAACTCAGAGGTGGAGACAGGATGACAGGAGGATAGCAAGTTCAAGTCTAGAAGTCCAGCCAGGGCAACTTAGTGAGATTGTCTCAAAATAAAAATATAAAAGTAGCTCAGTGACTAGCATGTTTAAGGCTGTAGGTTCAATCCCCAGTATCACAAATAGAAAGGTGTTGGAGATAAAGCTCAGTGGTAGACTGCTTGTCTAGCATGTGTGAAGAATTTGACTCCTCCTCAAAAAATAAAAATAAAAATGAAGATTTTTTCAGATAAACAAAATTGAGATAATTTATTGTTAGTAAACCTATTCTGCAAAAATATGGAAGTCATATGGAATTAAGGAAACAATTCAGAGTTCAGAATTTAGATACACATACACACACGCAGTATTAGCAGCTAAATAACACTAATAAAAAATAATCTGTATTGTCTTATTTTTAATTTCATTATAACATGAATGGTTAAAGTAGTATAGAGTGACTGGGTGTGTATTTTTATAGCATGTTTGAAAGTAACATTTCTGACAACAGTGTGGTACAGGGGCAGGAGAAAGGAATTGAGAACATGCAGTTTTAAGGTCGTTGTAGGTAAACTTAGATTAGTCAAACATGTATACTGTAAAAAAAATCTCTCTCAACCAAAACCCTTTTTCAAAGAAAAAACTCATGTTGTTCAGAAGTTGCTCATTTAAAATGTAAAATCCAGTTCTGATATTTAGGAGAATATGATATGAAAGAAAAAAAAGGGAACCACAAAATAGACAAATCATTTTACAAGTTTTCTTGAGTACTGAAGCTATTCTTTCTTTCCAATCTTTTTATTGGAAAGTGAGAATTATAAGCTTCACAGTGAAGACTGAAGAATGGAATCGTGATCAGGCAGCATATAAAGGAGTATGAAAATCATTACCTGCATAGTTCCCCATCTCTCTCTCTCCCTTCCTCCCCCCGCCACTCACTTCTCCTTCTTAACCATGGGAATTGGTATCAAGATGCCCCCACAGGTACCAAAATCCTCTGAGGCTCAAATAGCTTACATAAAATTAAGCAGTATTTGCACGGAATCATGCAGTCTCTTGTATACTTTAAATCATTTCTATATTACATATACTAATTAATGCAATGTAAATATTGTGCAAATAGTTGTTATACTGTATTAGTGAATAATGACAACGAAAAAAGATGATGTATGCTAAGTAGAGACATGATTTTTTTTCTCAAATATTTTCATTTGCATTTAGTCAAATCTGGAACCTATAGATACAAAGGTCCAACAACATATAAAATTGAAATCACACACAGACACACACACATAATCTTACACACACATTCACTTTTGTTTTTACGTGTCTAAAATGTAGTTTGTTCTAAATGTGGATAATCATTCCTTTGCAAATATAATTTTTAATTTTTTGTGTGTCAAGTGACAGAACTCTTTTATTGAAAATTAAACAGATAAGCAAGTGATGCAGTTTTTGAATGTTGTCTAAAAACAAAACATAAAAACCTCCAGCTGTTATCAAGAGAGGGTGTTGAGAGTAGTGAACTGAGGTCAAATCTCAGTGATCCTCATAATTATAGACATTAAAAGAATCAGACTCTAGATTTAGAGCACTAACATTCTCTGGTGAAAGTATTGATGCTGTCTGAAATATTTTAAGGGTAGTCTTTGGGTATAAAGACATTTAAAAGACTGAAACAATAGACAAAACTGCGACCCAACAAACAGGAGGCATTTGGTTTGTTTTGACTTAGGCTATCCTGAGAAAAGACATCATTATTATCCATTTCATAGCAGCAACCCCGTCATGGCAGTTAGTTAGAACTCTGAATTGTATGCAAAGGAGCTTTAAGAACAATGCAGAAATCTGGAAGGGGAGCATCTGTTCTCCATATGCACTGGTATAAGTCTCAATGGATTTCCCTAAATTCTTTGCATACACCAGGGGAAATTTGTAGTTAAATTTATATGATTTTTACCTTACCAGTGTAAAAGATGCAAATCTATCTGGCCAACTTTACTTCTACTTTTTATTGCACACACATTTTAAACAAATCTACAAAATTGTCACTTATTGCTATTTTCACCCATGAACATTCCATTCACTCCTATAAAAGCATATTTTGAATTTCACATTACGACAATTTTATTTACAAAATTATTGGTGTTATAAAATCTAAGATAATACTGTGAGTCAATTTTTACTGAATTGCTGTTTATTCATTGCTGATCCCCATTTTTCTGTGCAACTATGAGGATTCTAAGAAAATATGTGGATAGGAAAATAGAGGTATGTATGATAATACTTATTTGAAATAACAAAACTCTTTTCTTCCATAAATCTCAGAATACATTCCACATATAATCTAATTGAGTCTCAGTGTTGTCCTTTTCATCATGAAGGAAACGAAATAATATTCAGGGTTTTTTCCTTTGCACACTAAGAGAATCCCTGTGCCTATTACTTGACATACTGAATATTCATTGGAGGTCTCCTTACTATGTGGTAAGGCCTGTTATGAGGTTGAGAAATTATTTTTAAAAAAAGAAAAAATCTTCAACAGAATCTGCAGATACATTAGTAACAGCCATCTAAATGAAAAGCACAGGACTTGTACAAAGCAGAAAACAGTGTTTATAAATATGTTTAAGAGAGGGAGAGAGTCTTGAGAACCTGATGACAATTACAGATCATTCTTATTTGTCGCCATCTACATTTTCAAGGAAGCAATGAGGCAGAATTTATTTTTTCTTTATATTTTCACGAACGTTGTGATTTAACTTGTGTTTTGAATAAGTCAGGCATATGATACAGAATTCAAATGAACATAAGCTTACACCATGAATGTTAAGGCCCTTCTTTTTCTTCAATTTTTCAACAGAAGCATATTGGTTTTTTTTTTTTGTGATCCCTTTCATACATATTCTATACAAATGCAAGCATATATGAGACTATTCTTTGTTTTCACAGCAATATTTGGTTTTTGCACATAGAAATCGTTGCCTTGGTTTGTCATTGAACAATACATCTTAGAAATTATTTCGTATCAGTACATACAGAATTACTCCATCCTTAATGCTTACTCATTATGCTGTTGAATGATGGCCATGATATATTTAACAGTGTCCTCGTTGATGGGAATATAAATTGCTTCCAAGTACTTGGTGTTAAAAACAATTATGCACTAAATATTCTGGTCTACTTTCAGAGTATAGTTCTTCTAGAATAAATAATCCAGAGAGTTTATGTGCATTTTAAATCCAATGGTTCTGCCAAATAGCCCCAGAAAACATGCATTTAATTTTTATTCCATAAGAAGTTTATGAAAGTGTATGGTCTCCAAAAAAATGACTTATTAAGTTTTTTAATTCCTTGCCTATCATGAGGGGAATAGCTTGTTGCTAATTGTGGTTAGAGTTTTCTTGCACATTTAAATGGAATGTCTTTCACATGCATGATCCCACTTTCTTTTTTATATTGAAGTATTTCTTTTTTCCTTATTGATATTTGGGTACTTTGGGCCACTATTTGTTGGAAACCACAACATTCCACCTTTGTGCTTAACATGGAAATTTTTCATAGATTTTCATCAGCAGTGCTACTAGCCAGAGAAAAACCTCATGGCTGATTGTTTGTAACATTAAGCTTCCTGGTGTGTTTGAATTGTTGTTAGGTGAATATTAGAGCATTCCTCCTTGCTTATATTTTAGGCTTCGTTGATCATAAAATTGTTTTGATCATATTTCTCGTAAGTTAACATAATAGAAATTAATAATGGTGTGCAGTAACATTAAAAAGCCTGAAGCAAACTGGTTTCTCATATAAAATATTGGTTTGAGAGTCCCAAATCTGCAGTTGGTTAGGAAGGAAGTGGTCATAAAGTAAGCTTTTTATGCGTGTGATTCTGGAGTTGATATGAATTCTGTAATATTAATTATATTTCATGAGTTTCCAAATAACCTCTTAATGTTGCATTTTTACATACTGCCTCTGTAATTAGAGCAATCTTTGTTTATGTTTCCTGATAGTCCCTAAAAATCCATGAGTCAACAGGGCAAGACTCAGATGTGCCCAAAGACAGAGCAGACCAGGGGTAATGTTTCAAAAATATTTTCTTTAAGGTGATGAAAACACTGTACTTTTCTATACAGTCAGAATAGGGTTTGTATTGAATTTAGTTAGCAAGAGAGACCTACATGATTTGAGTTAGCTTGCTGGAAAACATGGAACTACAAATCAGCAGAAAGCAATACAAATAAAATAAGCTAAACAATACTCTATTGTTAGTTGATTCACTCTCTTGCCCTACTGACACATACACAAAACCAGTTTGTTCCCTTTGCCAGTATTTGTACTTTTCATTCTCAACCCCTTTACATTAATTCAGAATCCTTATCTTCTACCCAATTTATAACAATTGTTCCTAAATTCTTCACCATTCTATAATTTTTCTCTTCCAGCATAGATTCATACTGCCATTGAAATTATTTCTTCAAGCTCAAAATGCCTTTATTTGTTTACTTTTATCTGGTGCTGAGGATTGAACCCAGTGCCTTGTACGTGCTAGGCATGACTCTGCCTGAGCTATAGACTCAGTCCCATTTCTTCAAGCTCAGTTAAATGAAGTCTTTCTACAGAACATTTTATTATACCGCTGCCCCCACCCCCCCACACACACACTTGCAAATCTGAATTCATTATCATGGCATTAAGACCTCTAGGTATTAGGGTTATAAACTGGATTTTCTCATTAGAAGTTAATTGTACCTTCCAGTCATTAATACAGTTCACCAAACCATCAATCCTTTGTCAACGTAGCCTGAACTCTTCTGTTCTGGACTTTGCCCATGCTCTGTCAATCAGGAATTTGCTTCTTAGTTTGTTAACAAACTACACTTATCAAATAGCTAAAACTCTTTGATGGTTTACTGTATGCCAGGGATTTTTATCATTTTTACTTTTTGGTAATATACATAGAACCCAGGGGTGTTTATCATCAATTTGATCCCCAGTCCTTTTTATTTTTTATTTTGAGACAGGGTCTTGCTGAGTTGCTGAGGTTCTCATTAAATTGCTGATTCTGGCCTTGGATTTATGGCTGGGATTATAGATGTGCATCACTGTGCTTGGCACCAGGGATTGTTTTAAATCTTGCATCCTCAGCACCACCAAAAAACAGAGGTTCTATAACCATGTTATGAATTTTACAATTGAAGAATGGAAAGGTTATGTAGTTTAGACTTAAACATGAACCTGGGATTCAAACCTGTCATTCTACCTCTAGAATTAGGAAGCTTATACCTTGATTATCCTCTGTGCACCACAGCATGTGAACCATTATTTGTCTAGCGCAGGTGTCAAATAAATGTTCATTAAACTAAATATCTTATTTAAATTACAATTCGGACTTGAATGATCCAAAAAATTAATTATGCATTTGAGAATGTCAATGTTATCTTGAGCCATTTTTGTTAAAAATTGTTTCTTGTTTCTTCTGCTTTTTTTTAAATTTTTTTCTGCAAAATGTTATATTGACATTTCAAGTGATAGCAGAGGTAATCCCAAGCACCCAAACAAAGGCATCACAATGTAACAATTTAGAGACCAGAAGATGTTGACCCCTCAGATGGTGGCAATTCTGTAGAGGGGGCTGCAGTTTCACCAAATGTACTTTATTAGTGTCATACCACCAATTTACTTTCCTTTGAAACTGAGGGAACAAAAGTAAAAAGCCATGTTTAAGGGTGTTTTTAAGTCAACTTTTGCAATGCTGTCACTAAAATACCTGACTAGAATAAGTTAGAAGAGGGGAAATTTATTTGGAGCTCACACTTTTTGAGGTTTCAGTCCATAATTGGCCAACTCCATTGGTCTGGGCCCAAATGAGGCAGCACATCATGTATGAAGCACATCATGAGCAGTCAGGGGAGGAAACCTGCTGAGCTCACAAGAGGTACAGCAAGCAAGGGTTGGATTGTGTGGAGTGAGTTGGGAAGGGTGTGGGCTGGGCTATAGATCCCAAATGACCTACCTCTTCTAAACAAACCCACCTGCCTACTGTTATCACTCAGTCACTTCAAACTAGAAAGGACTGATTTGGTTACACCTCTCACCATCCAATCAGTTCACCTCCAAACAAGTGTTTTTGTGTGACTCATCATATCCAAACCATAACAGAAGTTGATGTTAAAATGCAGAACACAGGCAAATTTTTGCTTTCTTGAGATAGTTGAAGGAAGTATGGTTAGACGATTTCAGGAGTTATTATTTTTCCACGTGGTAGTAATTATTTGATAAGATAAACTCTATCTAATTAACAACCACTTACATTTTAATGCAAACTATTGATAATATTAAGTGAAAATTGTTCAGAACCATCATAATCCTCATGTCAATTGAGGCAGGATATAAGTTTCTAGTAGGGACTAGATTTATTCTGTGGAAATGGAAATGTAAAATTAAAAAATAATAACAATAAAAATTAAGGTCAGTGGAATGTCTTTACCAGTCCCTAAGAGTTGTACATTTAAATTTCAGTACTAAAATGTGTGAAATGTATATCTAGGGAGCTGTTACAATGAGAAAGTGTTTGTTTGATATAAAATGTATTTCAGTGTAGTATTTTTCCATATTAACCTCTTAAAATAACTATTATGAATGTAATTACTCTGTAGAAGAATTTTATCATTCTGTGTTTTAGTCTGACTTTAAATCAACTTTCCACATCCTTGGAATTATTGGCATCTTGGATGTAGGGCACTCTTTTATGAACTGTATGATGTTTAGCAGCATCTGGTACCTGACCACTAGATGCCATTGTCACCTCTTCAGTTGTGATAATAGAAAACACCTTTAAATAGAGATGAATATCCCTGGTAAGGTGTGATTACCCACTATTGAGAATGACTGACTTATATTAACTCACTGCCCTTGTAATTTTGTGTTTGCTATTCAAATGAATTTCTCAGAAAGAACTGGCTTTCCTTAGAGAAGTAGTTTGCCTTTCCAGTCCTTTAACCATTGCTTTTCTCTATCATTTTAAGACTTGTCATCCTTAAATTTCTCTTATTCTACATGGCATAGGTAGCAGGCACACAATGCCTCCACTTAATGGATTTCTTAACTACACACAGAATTTTGTCCCCATAATTCATTTTATTTGAAGATCATGGTACATTCCATTTCAGGGAAGAATGGTTGAGTCACAGTTTATGTTTCAGGTCTTCAACAGCTTGATATCTAGCAACTTGTGAAGCAACTCTGACTAGTAAGTTCCCCTCTTTCAAACATCAGCAACTCCCCATACCCCTGGCTTGGATATTATGTATTAAAGCAATGCAGTAACAACATTGGCCTGAAATGCCACTGTTTTTCTACAAAGACTACTAGCTGAATCAATCTCAGTAGGTTGATAGATAGGTAGCAAAAGAATTAAAGCAACAAAGAGTCAACTTTGCCTCCCATGATATTTTTGTTTGATCCAGGACCAATAACTGGGATAGCAGAGACCTATAGTTATCAAAACACAGCCTGAGTAGCAGCAGCAAACAGTCTACATGGCAAATGCCAAGTGAATTTCCCAACACCTCTAATAGTTTGCATTCTTATATTTTAAAAATTGAAATAAACTCAATATATATTGGTCAAGTATTTATTTCACTAGTTCTTACAGTTTTATTTTATAATCTTCTCCTCTCTTGCTGTAATATTGACTTGTTCTTTTTTTCTTTTTTTTAACAGCATGCACAGCAGGTCCTCCCAATGTTGAGCACTGAAAATGCTATCAGATCTCCTGGAAAATTAGTGCTCTCTGAATGGGGCATTGACATTTCCCTATTTAAACCACACTCCCTTAGGGAAGACTCTATCACCAGGGCCATTAACTGGGCTCTAGATCTAACTGTGGCATGATACCATCTATATCCAGATGGTATAAAAATGGAAATTTCCATATTTTCAGGTGACCTTTAGAATGGGAACCAATTTCTTTCTTTTTATTTTTTAACACACTTTCAGTCTCTTGTTCTGCAAGGCGATTCCTTCCAAGAATAAAAAGCAATGTAATAATTTATGTTAGCATTAAAAAAATGTTGACTACCTGAACAATTTGTCAGGATGGATTTTTTTCTTTGATCATTATTATTTGATTCTTCATTGTGTTCTGTATGAAATATTAAATAGAACATCCTAAGAGACTCTATTAATCATTCTTACTATTTTTTGGCTTTAACCTTTTAGTTTTGAAATCTTTTTTTTTTTCCTAATGCAAATCACTTTATGGATCTAAGGAATTCTCAGCATAGCTTTGCTTTTATTGGCTTAGCTGATTACAAGTATAAATTAATACTTGCATTTGAAGACTAGATAGCATTGATGGGTAACAGATTGGTGGGCACATGAGGTTAAGGGGATAATTCTATAAATTGGACCTACTGTGCTGACCTCTACATGATTTTCTTTTAAAAAATCAATTTCCCTGCCACCCTTCTTTGCCTAAGTCAAAAGGACTTAGGCAAAGAAGGACATGCTACATTCCTCAACCAACAACCTGTTGTCTGCAGGAGGAATGGAGGGCCAATGACACCTCCTTGCCAATAATAATATTACCCAGGAGAAGACCTACCTCTGTGACCTTTACACAAATAGGATTCAAGAATTATGGAAACAGAATAATTAGAGGGAAAGCCCCCCATTCACAAAATCTGTAAGACCAAATTCCAATTAGAACAACTCATAATGGACCAAGGTAATCCGATGTTGCCTTGGCTCTTTAGGATGTCATTATGATAATAAAGTCTTCCCCCCAAGGGTAAGACCATAAACAGTGGGGACTTGAAAGGCTGATGAAGTCCTGCTTCCAGTCAAAAGTCAAGAGTTCCACCTGGGCAGGACTCTCTGGAAACTGCCCTGGAACCCCAGTAAAGTTGGAGGGAAGGAGATGCCCACTGTCTGTCTCCTTTCTGAGAAGACCCACTATCTCCCTCCAGAGTGCATCCTTTTTTTTTTTTTTTTTTTTTTGCCTTTTTCATATCCCTTTTATTATTAAAATAATGCTACTATGTGTGACAATCTAAAATCTTTACAGTAAGATCACAATAACTGGTGACAGAGAACATTTTGGATCACTTTGTCTCTATGGATGACCTTGCTCTTTAACAGCTTCAGAGGGTCAAATATGAGGATTTTAAAGTCAAACTTGAGAGTTAATCCAGTTTCACCTCTCAATATTTTTTTTTTGCTTCCAGATACATTAACTGTTGACTCTGAGCTCTATATATTCTTTATAGATGGGATCACCACTATACTAATTTTAAGCACCACTCTGAGTTTCATGGGACTTAATAATGAGATGTAAATCACTTGAATGCCAAGCCTTGTTTTCTTTAAAAATATAATCCAACTTGCATATCACAGTGATGTGTGCCTATAATCCCAGCAGCTCAGGAGGCTGAGGCAGGAGGATCACCAGTTCAAAGTCAGCCCCAGCAAAAGTGAGGCACTGAGCAACTCAGTGAGAACCTGTCTCTAAATAAAATACAAAATAGGGTTGGGGATATGGTTCATTGGTTTCGTGCCCCTGAGTTCAATCCCCAGTACCCGCCCCGCCAAAATATATATACATGTAATCCAACTCCAAAATGCAGTGATTCTTTCATAGAACATAGTTCAGTTGAGGGAGTTTTAAAAATTACTAATGTTTTGCCCGACTCTAAACCAAATTAGCTTAATATCATAGGTGGTGGACATTTATTAGTACTTCTTACTATTTCGGTACTTCCTACCGGATTCTAATGTTCAGCCTGCATTAAGAAACATTGATGCAGGAAATTTCTGATCTGAATTCCTCTACAATAAATGAAGAAATAATGACTGAATATAAGTTTAAACAATTATTTGGTTAATTCAACTTTAGTAACTACTGTTGCCATGTTCATTTTGCTTTGTACTTAAAAGTGCAATCTGTTGAAATTCTCATAGTTTCAGTGTTTTTGTGAATCTGCAATATATTTTTAAACAGCTACTGTTTTGCTATATCTATCTTCACTCCTACTTATGCAAAGTTGTATCTACATTTGGTTAAATTTCAGCCATTACAATTTTAATATGCTTAAACTAATGTTCTCCAACTGTATTGAAACCTAATCTATTTTAACTCTTATGTTTCTCTTCCCATTTCCCTTCCAATTTCCTATATTTTAAGCTGCACTAGGAAGATTATTGGGTGCTAAAATGAAATTGCAATTTGTCATTGTAGCTAAGGGAAAAGTAAATTACTGTATAGCTTGTTTTTTGACATATTCACTTTATTGCAGATAAGTATGTGAATTCAATTAAATGCACTTTTGCCATACATCTAACTAATGTGCTTCCCAAGGATCATTTGGTTTATATACTAATATACAAGAACTGTGGCCTGCAGGAGTCAGTTTGTTCTGTATACAGCAAGACCTCCAGGTCACAGTAAGAAGCTGAGTTTATGAATTGCTGAAATACTTTTTATAGCCTTGTAGTATTATTTCAATTGTAAAACAATATGACTGTGTAATTATTGACTTAGCTTCAGGATACACTGTTTTTTTTTTCTTTCATTTTGAATCATTAGAATTATTCTGTGGCATCAGAAAAACACTAGAGTTTTTAAACTTTTGATAAAACTGATCTAATCCGACCACAACAGAAACAGATGCAAGCTGATATGAAATATGAAAATAATTTGTTGTATTTAAATTGCACTCCTTTTGCTAAAAGCGCAAAGCAATTTTACATGCAGTATTATGTTATAAATCCTCACAACATTCCTCCAAGGCAGAGACTCATTATTTTTCTCATTTGACAAGTGGAGGTTAAACTGAGGTTTTAAGCAACTCACCTAAGGAAATGCAATGTCTTTGCTGGAGTCAGCAAGCTTTCTGCATTTTCAAGAAATAATCTTTTTCTATGTACTAGGTCCTTGTGGAACATAATCATTCATTTACCGAATATATGATACCCATGAAGGTCCAGAAAACTTTTGGTTGCTGGTGACAAACACAATAGAAAACAATACAGGAAACAAACATTTACAGCACCACTTTTTATCAATAGCACTGAACTGAGCAATCAAACTGATAAATAGATTTTCATCTCTCCATACAATCATAGCCTGGATATTATTCAACAATAAATAGAAATCAAATATTAACATGCACAAAATCTAAATGTGTAAAATTATGAAAGAATACAAATATTGACTTCATTTTAACAGAAATAGTTCAATTCAAAACATTTATGAAAGAATACAGATATTGACTTCATTTTAACAGAAATAGTTAATTCAAAACAATTAAAATTGTATTGTCAGTATATTTTTCAACATAAATAGTCTCCACAGTTGGCTAGACTTAATTTGTTGTAAATGAACACTGTCTCTTATTCTTTTTATTTTCTAAAAATTCTCAGCAGTGAATTCCAATTTGTTATTCTGATCTAAGAAGGATATTTTAAATTGGCTGATCTCTCTATTATGTATTCTTTTTAATTGCTGTGCATTGCATACAATGTCTTTGCTTCTTTTGACTCTCTTGAGGTCATTTCAATGTTTGTTGAAATATCTTGACATAGATAATTTGTTCTTTATTCTTTCCCTAATATATCCATTTTAAAGAAATGTATTTTCTTTTAAATATGGCTGTATCTTCATCTCATAACTTGTAGATGTAGGTTTTTTAAATTTTTTTCATTTCAACATATTTTTAAAGTGTCACAATCGGGATTTTCAACAAATACTGAAATAAAGTGATAGAATAGTATGCAAGTGTTTTCTCCCACTCATATAGTCCCATCAAGCAAACTTATATCATCCCTAATAGTTTTTTTTAAAGGTCAGTTTTATTGAGGTATAATTTAAATCCAACAAAATTCACCCTTTTTAGAAGGGTAATCGAATGAATTTTTCAAGTGTTTGTGTATGCACTATCACAGATCAAGATTTTGAATATTTCCATCACTCAAAAATGGTCCCTTATACCCCTGGCAGACTATAGTGACCCCCAAATTCTAGCCAGTGCCACCCACACTTCTGACTTATTTCCTTTGATCTTTGGCTTTTCTGGAATGATGTGTAAATACAATCATACAAGAATCAAAGACTCAATAGCCTTTCTTTATGTCTTCTTTCACTCAAGATATCTGTGCCGTGCACTTTATTGACATGTAATATTCCATTAAATAGATGCATTGCAACTTGTTCATTTATTTATTTACTTTCAGTTTGGAAATTACAATACATTATGAATAAAGCTGATAGAAGTCCAAGTCTTTGTGCAAAGATATGTTTTTGTTTCTCTGTGACAGTGCAGTGCCTGGTTGTAATGGGAGATACTTGCTGAACATTTTAAGAAACTACTGCACAGCTTTCCAGAGTAGTCACAACACTGCAATCATACCAAGAATGTCTGGGAATTCCACTTGCTTAACTCCCCTACAGCATTCATATTTTCAGCTTTTTTTATTTTAGCCTTTCCTGTAAACATGCAAAAAATCCCATTCTCTTCATTTGTGTTTTCTCAATGATGAAATGCGGCTGTCTCTTTTTATGTGATTATTTGCCATTTAGATATCTTTGAGTGAGTGTGTATTCAAACACTTTGCCCCCTTTCCACCGAATTGTTTATTATTCTTATTCTTGGTAATATTCTGGTTTCAGATCCTTAGTCGAATATGTTTTACAAACAACTGTTCAGTCTACGGCGTGATGGTCATTTTCATGACCATGTCTTGTGAACAACTGAAATTATTTCATGAAGTCATAACCTCAATATTTTTGTCCTGTGATTCATGCTTTTTCCGATTACCTAAGAGTTATTTGCCTAATCCAACATCTCTAAATTTTCTTATATGAGTTTATTCTAAAATTCCTAGAGCTTTAGCTTTTGTATTTAAGTTGTTCAAGTGTTTTAGGGTGTGAAATAAAGGTCAAGGTTGAAGGAACTTTCTCTGCTCTTCATCTAGGGATCTCTGGCAGGCTCCATGGACCTGGGGTTAATTAGTTAAGGCTTTATCGGCTTTCCCTGCAGTCCTCGGCCCCAGCCCATTGGGCCCCAAAGGTTTAAGGTGCTGAGAATCTGCCTGCTGCAACCAGGGCATTTTAGGCAGGAGCACTGGGGAAAAGCACACTCCTAACGTTCCCCAAAAGGGTGTCCCTGCTCTTCAATCCCTGCTCCAGAGACAGTTCACCTTTGTCTGGGCATAGGAGACTGACTTTCTTTAAGGAATGGTTAGAGCATAGAGCAGAATTTGGGATATTTGCCAGAGGTTTGGCTGAGGTTTTCCTTCCCCTGTTCAATCCTCATTTTCTCATCAGTGCTGGCAAAGGCCAAGGGAAAGGCCTGGAGAACGTGGACCTCTGCTGTGTCAAACAGAAAGCAGCCTTCAGAACTGGGTGACCATTCAACCTTTCTCTTCTTACCTGCTCTTATGGCAGTCTCCACCCCCTCTTGATCTCTGTAAAACAGTTTCTGTCCTCTCAGAGGAACTTGCCACCATTTAATCTGAAATTTTATTTGCGATGTTAATTTCTTCTTTGATGGGTTTCCAAGTGTGTGAATCTTTCTAGATCCCATGGCTTTCTACACACTTAGTTGAAGCAAAAATCTAGCTCCACATATTTTACACTTCAATTATCATTTGTTTATTCAATCACAGGCTATTGAGAAGTGTGTTTTTAAATTTCTAAACATATGGTAAGAGTCTGTTTTGCCATTTTTGTTCTTTGATCTTGAGCTTAATTCCATATTGTTACAGAACATATGCTATATTATTTCAAATATGGAGGATTTTTTTGAAACTTGCTTTATTTGGAAAATATTAGTAGTTTCAGTTTTGGGGTGTAGTGTTTTATATTATATTTATATATCTCCAATAAATCAGATTCTTATTTCCATCCTCAAATGGTAGTTTACAGTTTGGGAATATAGTGTCATATATATATACATGTATATGTGTATATATGTATCTAATAAATCAGATTCTTAGTTATTTTGATCCAATTTTCATTATCTATATTGACATTTTGACTGCCTCAATTGCTGGTGAATACTTTTAAACATTTCACAGTTATTATCACTTGTCTAATTTTATATAGAACTTTAAAATATTTTTCTTTATATAATTGAAGCCTATGTAACTTGATGCATACATAATTAAAATCAAACTTTCTGAAAATGTAAATATTTCATATTTATAAGTTGGAGTTCCTTATAACTATTTTTATCTACCATCACATTCATCTCAAATCGCACCACTACATTTTCTTCTGGATAGTTTTTGAGTCTTTTTTACTTAGTAATTTTTTATTCCTGTCTTTATTAGTTATTTGTATATTATGAAAGCAAATAATTGAAATTGCTAGTTGAATTTGACAGTTTTTGCTTTCATTTTCATATTAAATTCATTTGTATCCAATATAATCACTAATGGAGATTAAAACAAATCCTGTTTTTTAAACATCTTCGACTTCTTTTTTTTCCATTTTTTTAATGTCTCATTTGTTGCAGTTTGGGGAGGGATATGTTGGAGCTTCATATCATCCCTGCAGTTTTTCTTTATGCCTTTAGAAGTCACACATCAAATTCTTAATCATAGAGTTATATCATTTGAAAAATTATAAAAATATGACTTGCCAAATCTAAATTGAATTCTTGTATTCATCCACCTCATGCACAAATACTGAAATGTTAAAACATAATTCTGGTCTCTTTTCATTGTTCTTGGCTAACATATTTTTTGCCCAACATTTTAAATATATTTTATGTCAAAGTGACTGCTGTTATTTTAAATCATCAGTGCACATTAGGTCTAATCATGTCATTACCACTATCTTTGTGGTATTTTTTCTATCCTGGATGTACTCTCTAAGATGACATAGAGTTCTGTCAATTGCTTTTGCAATGCTGAGAACGTTAAACACAGGTTAAATTTTTCATGCGTGTGTACATGGAAATACCTTAATTTCATTTTTAATCCTTGAAAGATATACTCCTGGATATGGAATTTGAATGTGGCAGCTATTTTTCTTCAGAATTTCTTATTTTCTTCTGGAGTACGTTGCAATTGTTGAGAATGTTTATGTTAGTAACAGATTTAGTCACCATCACCACAAGGTCTGACAAGAACAATGTAGAGGAGGAAAAGTTTATTTGGATCATGGTTTCAGAGGGCTCAGTTCATAGATGGCCAACTACATAGCTCTGGGCCTAAGGTGAGGCAGAACATCATGCCAGAAGGGTTTGGTAGAAGAAAGCAGCTAAAGATGTAGCAAGCAGGAAGCAAAAGGCCAACTCTGCTCACCAGGAACAAAATATAAACCCCCAATAACCTATATTCTCTAGCCACATCCTACTTCCTACAGTTAACACCCAGCTAATCCATGTCAGTGGATTAATCCACTGGGCAGGTTGCATCTCATAATATAATCATTTCACTTCTGAACATTCCTGTGTTGTCTCACACATGAGCTTTTGAGGATCCACATAATCAAACCATAACAGCAACTAACACTGCTTTGAAGTTCTTCTCTTTCTCTGTCCTTCCTCAAACTGTGTTACTTTAAGTTTCTCTTCCTTTTGGACTCAAAATAAAGCTAGATTTATTAAAAGTGTACTACATTGTTTAAAATTATCCATAATACTAAAAATGGTTTTATGTTTTTAGATTTTATTTCTATTCCTGTGCTATGATGTGGGTCATTTCTTCTGATTTATCTTCCAGTGTACCAGTTGTCTCTTCATATATATCTAACCTGTATATAAATGTTTTATAACTTTTGAATTAAAGTTTTTAAATTTTTCTTTAGAGGTATCATTTTTTTCATTAAAAAAAATCTTCTAAGTAGATATTCAATGTTTGGTATATTCTTTTTTCCCCCAGTGGTTAATACCATGATTTATTGTTTCTCTGCTTTACCTTTACACTCTCCTTACATTAATTTAGAAATTTACTAAATATGCTATTTGACAATTACCAAATGAATGCTCACTGTTATAACAAAATTTGGCAACCAATTGTCATTCAAAACAGCAAATCAGGAAGAGAAGGGAATATACATATATAATGCATATGTACATAGGTTAATGAAAAAACAGAAGAATGTACGGAGAAGCACTATTTGTTTTTTATTTTAAATTTATTTTTGAATTTGTTATAGTTAGTTATACATGACAGTAGAATGCATTTCAATAAATCATACAAAAATGGAGTATAACTCTTATTCTTCTAGTTGTATATAATGAAGAATCTCACTGGTCATGTAATCATGTATGCACATAGGGCAATAATGCCTAATTTATTCTACTATCTTTCCTAACCACCATACCCCCTTCCCTCCCTTCATTCCCCTCTGCCTAATCCAAAGTACCTCTATTCTTCTCTAATCTCCCCACCCTATTGTGGATTAACATCCACATATCAGAGAAAACATTCAACCTTTGGTTTTTTGCAACTGGTTTATTTCGCTTAGGATAATAATCTCAAATTCCATTCATTTACTTGCAAAAGCCATAATTTCATTCTTCTTTATGGCTGAATAATATTCCAGTGTGTGTGTGTGTGTGTGTGTGTGTGTGTGTGTGTGTGTATACATGCATATATATACGCCATTTTCTTTATCCATTCATCTGTTGAAGAGCATCTAGTTTGGTTCCATTGTTTGACTATTTTGAATTGAGTTGGTATCAACATTGATGTGTATGAGTCACTGTAGTGTGCTGATTTTTAAGTCCTGTGGGCATAAGCTAGATATATTCAAACTTTTATATACAATATGTCTAATATGCTAAAAATTTCCTAATGTAATTCTGTAGCTTTTTGTTTCTTCTAGCTCTCATTGACTATTATTTTTTAATTTGCTCCTTTTGCCATGAAAAAGTACGTAAAGAAATAAATTTATTTTTAACTGACAGAAAAAATTGTACATATTGATGGGATACCATGGGATATTTTGATGCATGTGCATTGTGTAATGTTCACATCTGGTTAAATATATCTGTATTCTCAAACATTTATTATTTTTGTGATAATATTCTGGTTTGTATGTGATATATCACCCAAATCTCATGTATGAGATAATGCTTGGGTATTGAGAGCCTTAACACAATCAGTGAATTAAACCCCTGATGGGATTAACTGAGTTGTAACTGAGGGGAGATAGGGTGTGGCTGGAGGAAGTAGGCAATGGGAATGTACCTTTGGGGAATATAATTTGTATCTGGCAGTGGAGTTTCTCTGCTTCTTGATCAGATTGTGAGTGACCTCCCTCCACCATGCTCTTCTGCCATGATGTCCAGCCTCACCTTGAGCCCAGGGAAACAGAACTAGCTGTCTTTGGACTCAGATGTGAAACTGTGAGCCTCCAAATAAACTGTTTCTCCTCTAAAATTGTTCTCATCAATCTTTTAGTCATAGCAGAGAAAAATCTAACTATTACAGGTGAAAAAAAAATAAATCACTTATTCTAACATTTTGAAATGTATAGTCTATCATTATTATCTGTACACACTCTTCTGTACAATTGCTCACCAGAACTTCTTACTCCTAACTATAACTTAGATAATTTGGGGACTAGTATAAAGATACTGTTTTGTTAGAAAGGATATGACTCATGTATGATTTATCAAAATGCATAAATGTATTCTATCATGTATAACTAGCTAGAACAAATAATAGAAAAGAAAGAATGTGATTGACACTTTCAGTTATCAAAAAGCTCTACCAATCTGTGACCACTTAACCGCAAAATGTTAAAAATTTGGGAATGTACAGCCATTATGAATTCAGCATAAATGTACACATCAAAGAAAGCCTATCTCCAGCATATTCTTATCACGTTGATAGACTTTAGATTTCCATTACTCTGAGAAAGGTATTAAGCTATATGTTCTGTTCTATTTACAATGCAAGGCCACCAAAATAAATGACAGTTATATTGAGGGACAATGTTCTCAGATTCAAAACTGATTATGTGCACTGTTTTTCTTTAGTTCTTCATTTTTCTCCATTTTGCCCTGGGAAATTATGAAATTCTTTGAAATTCCTTCCATAGGAAGAGAAGAGAGGCAGGAAGAGAGAATGATAGATACTGCCAGTGTGTGAGAGAAAAGGGTTGAGGTATAGGAGAGGGGGTTTACAAGGAAACTGACAAAATTATGTAGACTGAAAGTTCTGTGTTTGGCTCTCTGCAAACTAGGGTACCAGGGAAGCTAATAGGGCGGTTTGATCCTACTCCAAAAGCCTCAGAAGCAGGGAAACTTCTGAGTTCAGTCTGAGGTCAAAGACTTAGAAACTGGAGGTCTGCTGGTGCAAGCTTAGAGTCCAAAGACCAAAGAAGTTGGAGTTTTGATGTCCAAGAGGAGGAGGAGAAGAAAGTTGTCCCAAGTCTAGAAGAGAGTCAGAGAGTTTACTTTTCCTCTACCCTTTTCTTCTAAGGAGTCCTTTGACCTGTTGGATGGTTGTCACCCACACTGGAGGAGGGTGGATATTCTTGTCTGTCCACAGATTCAAATAACCAAATTCAACACCATCTTTATCAGAAAATTTTCAGACATTTGTAAACTGTAGTCTGATCATTATGTGTCTAGGTGTGTAATTTTTTATTCTTTCTGTGTGTATTTTGTCTTTAATTTTGATCTACAGCTTTAATACGTTTCATTTTAAAATATTGTAAAGTAATATTTTAATAATAGTACTTTTCAATTATTACATAAATGTTCTTTGCTGGAGGTCTTCTTAAACACCTCTAAAAGTATCTCATTTTTCACTTATGTATGTAAAGTTGGGCTAATTTTGAGCCATACCAGAACAGCTCTATGCTTATTCACAGAGATACCTGGAAGAATAATATTGAGAATATTTTGCTTTTCATTGCTCTTTTTTCATGAATCATTCTTTTAAGAGAAGAAGGAATACTTCTCATGTCATAAATACAGCATTAAATTGATATGAAAATTTGAAAAAAAATCAAAATAAAGATTTACAATAAAGCTCATATAAAATCTTCCATATACACAGGTGCAAAAAGTTTAAAACAAAAGTTTACGACATTGAATCCAACACTGTATAAAATAAGTAAAATGTAAAATATATATCATGAACAAATAAGGTTTATTTGGACAGAAAGTTTGTTTTAACATATTACATAATTCAGGAGCCTATGATTTAATAGATGGACAAAAATTTATTGAATGAAAAAGTAAATTAATAAGTGGAGCCTAACTTGAAAAATCACCCCACTACTTATTTTGGGGAATTCCTAGAAGAATATGCAATACCATGCATACTAGAATAATTTGGTCAGTGTTATATTCTTCTCACTATTATATGTTGACGGTGTGATATTAGGTTGTTGCTCAGACTTACCATTGATATCATCATCTTCAAAATAATTATAAAATATTACAATTTATATAATAACTGTGAGAATTAAAAAGGACATGACAAGCTCCCATAACTATGTCTGCTACATACTCAATATTTAATAAAGCTTAGCAATTATAGGGTCAGCTGAAATGTTACTTTCTTATGACACTCTAATTTCAGATCTTCCCACTGCAACACAGTTCCCATTTAGAACACTCTATTTTGTTGTTCTTGTTGTTGTTGCTGCAAAGGAAATTGAACCCAGGTGCCCTCTACTAAGGCACATCCCCAGCCCTGTTTATTTTTATTTATTTCTATTTTTGTGACAATTTTTCTCTAAGTTGCCCATAATAGTCTCAAATTTGCAGTCCTCTTACCTCAACCTCCCTAGTCACTGGAATTACAGGTGTGATCCACATATCTGGCTATATTCTGTGTATTCGTAATATTGTACAAACATTAAATATTTGTTTAAATATCTGAATCCCACACTACTGGAACTCTGAATTACACATTTTGATCCAGAGGAATTGACAGTATAAATAGTGGGATTATAGTAATAAACATTCAGTGATTTAATTTTTAATGAATCAAATAAGTTATTAGTGTATTTTTAAAATTTTGCTATAATTATGGGGAAACATGAAGACAGTTTTGCTATTACTTCAGCAACATGAAAGTTGATGGAAAAAGGAGGAAATAATATGTTGTATTTTTTCTTATTTAATTTGCCACGTTTTTATCATCACAAAGGTATCCTTCTAATTCACCTAAAGGCATCTATTAGAAGAGAATAAGTACTAACTAGAACATGCGGAAATATAGATGGAGATGAAACTGTTATAAATAAAGCACATAAGTGCTGACAATACTATAAAATATTGCAGAAATTGTAAAATAGCAAACACTAAAATAAGAAAATAAGAAATATCCAGTATTAGAGATGATGAAAGGATTGGCTTCATGTGAACAAATTACTGTTTTATGAAAACTTGGGGAGGAAATGATTTCTGAAGAAATTAATCTCCAGCTAAACTCAGTTAGGAGGATCTTTGAATAAACTGTAAAGTATCTGGAACATTTTGATTCATGATGTCTTATTACTGTTAGCAATGATTAAATGTAGGATTTTCAAAGAACAAACCTGCAGTTATTTTTGAAGATTTTGAACCCCATGTCCCTACTCATGCTGGTTGCCTTCTCTTTGGAGTACTTTGTTCTACATTTAGCCTTAATACTAATCTCTGGGATACTTTTCAAAGAAAGGTTTTAAGAAGCTTCAACCTTATACTCTGGTATTCAACATCATAGTTATCCTTGTTCCCTTTCTTTTGAGCTCACATTTTCTTTTGCCTTTATTTCCAATGCCAAGTTTGTTTTTTGTTATTTGTTTGCTTGTTTTTGCACATTTGACTTCCCAAAGAAGTCTATAAGAGCTTCACATACAATTTTTGCAAAGAAGGTGGAAATAAGGGGAATTGGGATGAATGACAGCCCACCTCATTGGATTATAATGTGCAAATATCATGAGAAAACCTGGTAGTTGTGTGTTAATATTCTGATACAATACACCAACAAAGTTTGGCATGACTTCCTCATAAATCATGCCAGTTTCTGATGTCTAGTCTTTTTCTTTTTTAAGTGTTCTTTAATTATGCTTTTAAAAATATGTGCCACAGTTCCATTGGGACTCATCTGTAAATTCTCAGAATTTTAAGAAATTAATTTTTCTTTTTACCTTGTATAGAAAACCTGAATATCTTTCTGACTTTAGATGTTTGTACCTTTCTCATTCTCATTAATTTATATTATTAAATTAATTACATGCTATAATCTCAAACTCTTAAAAAATTAAGCCTCCTAGTTTATCATACCTCTATCTGTGAGAGCTTTTAATATTGTTTAAAACTTTATCACTGACGGCTTCTGTAAGAGGCTAAAATACTCCCATCCATAGTCTTTGTTTGTATTTTTGTATAAGGGATTTAATTCTTAGTTCATTGTGTTGGACGAATTATTTTCTTTGTTTAAAGCAATGTATGAGGAAATAACATGGGATAGTTTCAGCAGATATTTTGAATCATTAAATGTTTCTGATAGATTTCTTTCTCATGTTCTCTTCCCTGAGAATATAGGCACAGTTACTTTGGTCTAGATTCCTTAAAATGTATGTGAAGGTTTATATCAGTCACTCATAATCATTTACATATAATGTTGTAATGTGGATGAGAAATAATATGTTTCTCAGTATAAACTACTGGTATTTGGGGCCTGTTAGAACATTGAAGGAGAATAACACATCCACAATAAAAAAGTTACTTTTCAAAGCAGTGGGAGTTCTGTTTTTGGCTATTGAAAGAATTTGGATTTTATATGTGATTGCTTCCCACATAACTCTTACTTGGTGGTATTTCTAAATATTTTCCTTTCCTGGGAAACTATTGGCAATATGGTAATAATTTATTTCATGTTTGTGTTTATCAAATACTTTGATGACATATCTCAAAATCTTGAATTACTCCCAAGGATTGCAGTTAAGTTTAGAGTGAATGGGTTCATCTTGAATAAACCAATAGTGAATATCTTACTTAATGTAACTGATTTTTGTTACTCATTCATTTCTTTCATATAGAATGCAGATGAGAATTATTATCTTTCTGTCTTGCAGGAAATAAGGCTCCTGTTGTAAATGTGTGCAAAATGTGTACAGTAAGAAATCTAAAAATTGAATTATGGGTGATCAGTCTAACAACTGAACCATGCTTTTACATAACTAAAGGACCCAATTTCAAATACAAGAACTATTTAGAACCTCAAATGGGCAACATCAAAAAATATCCTTTCCAAACCCTATTATATTTTACATGTTTAAAATACAGAAAAATGAGAGAATTTTAAAGTCATAAGAGAAAATTTTTCTTTGCTTAAAGCAATTAAAACTCAGTTCACATTTAGAGGTAAACCAATTAGGATTCCTACAGATTTCTCAATCAGTTCTAGCATCAAGCCAGAAGGGCTTTGAATAATATATACCAATCCCTGAAAGAAAATAGCTGCCAATCAAGATAACCACATCCAAAAATGCTGTCCTAAAGAACTGAATATAAAATTAAAACATTGCATGATAAGCAGAAACTGAAAGAATTCATAACCACCAAAAATGAAGTAGAAAACATACTCAATGAAATATTTCGTAAATAAGAAATGAAAAATAGAAATGAGAACCAGTATAGAGATAAATCTCACTTGAAGAGTGGTCAAAGTAGAATCAACTCTGAATTAAGCATTAGAAATAAATAAAAATGGCAGAAAGTAAGAATTATCTCTCCTTAATAGAGTTGAGACCATTAATGGAATGTAAGTGGACTCAAATCTCAATTCAAAAGATGTAGATTGGCATAATGAGTTAAAATAAAACACAACAGTATATTGCTTACAAAAGATTCACCTTATAAGCAAAGATATCCACAGACTGGCAGTGAAAGGATGGGAAAAGATATGCATGCAAGTGGACACCAAAAGCAAGCAGGATGAGCTACTCTCCTATTACAAAATTAATCAGAAAAGACAAGGAAGATAACTTTGTCCTGGTTGAGAGGAATCACCCAACAACAAGGTGTAATAATTGTGAATATTTATGCCTCCAAGGTGCATCTACATACCTAAATCCTTCTTAATATAAAGAATCAAATAGATCATGATACAATACTGGGTGAGTTCAACAAACCTCTCTCATTATTCAATAGATCATAAACCAACCAAACATAAACTAAGTAGAGATTCTTCAGAACTAAAAAATACTATTGATTAAATGGACCTAACAGTCATCTAGGGAATTTTTCATCCACTAACAACAAAATTTACTTTCTTCTCAGTGGCAAAAGGAGCTGTCACATCAGCCTCTATGCTCTGTACAGCTATCTCATATTCTGTATAACTTTGATATTCTTATGTTCTCTGCCACTTCTCATAGATGTCTTTTTTCCCTGTCCATTCCTTTCTTCTACCTTGTGTTAACAATGAAACCTTATAATTATACACATTTCTGCCCACATTAATTTTTATCATTTTATTTTTTGTGGGGTGCAACTTAAGAACAGACTGATCATCACTGAGAAGTCCAAATTTGAAAGTCTTTATTAGCTGGCCAGCTGACTGTCTCACACAATGCCTGAAATGGCCCCAAGAGTAGCATTGCAGAGGTTTTTATACCATAAGTGGAGCATGGTGGTACATTAATCATAAGTGGCTGTTGCCCGCCCTTGCTATGACTCAAAACTACAAACTAATATCATGAGATCTAAAATCATAAGCAGAAGGGGAAGTGGGTCAAAATGAGTTTAATTGGGTAAAAGTTAAAGAATCTAGACAATGGTTCTCTGACAGGGTACATTGTCCAAGAAAAATAGGGATCAAACAGAACAATTTTACATTATGTAAGAATTGCCATTTTGTGTTATCAAACATCCTATGCTAAGTAAATGTTAATGGGTACAGAGGCAGGGTTTTCCCACAGAAGAAGCATTTCCTACATGACATGGAGTCTCAGGTTAAAATGGAGTCTGTTTAGTCATTGCTCATATGACCTGGTCCATAACAATTTTCTGTGAACAGCTGGCAACAATGTAGGTGTGAGAAATGAGGCAAGCATGAAATGAGAATGAGTCTTGGGCACTGAATTTATTTAAATTTATAATTATATGTTTGCCAATCATTAGCACTCATCACAGTCTAATGGGAGAACTGAGGTCAATAGTTGGTTTTAGAAGACCTCCCCCCAGCGCCTCCCAACTTGGCACCCACACCCCACATGGACTGGGCTCCCACGCTGTGGCTCCCCAGCTTCCTGGGAGGCTGATGTGGACATTCTGAGTTACTATTGAGGGTGTGGCGATCATCATTTGGAGGGGCGGCATTATCCTTGAGGTGCCTGCAGGAGACTGGAGACCCATTTACAGGTACCACACTTGCACTCTGAGGACTGGGAGGTGTGAGTGGTGGATGATTGTGAATCATTGAATTTTTTTTTTTTTTTAATTTTTAACTTTTTATTTCCTCTTTTTTTTTTTCTCACTCTATTTTCCTTCTGTTTGCCTGTTCCCTGGGGGTCTCTTCCTTCCTTTTCTCATGCTAAAGATGAGCTCATTGCAAGCCTATTGGCTATATTGTAGATGATAATGATCTTGTCCTATTTGTTTACTGCAAACAATTAATGTCTTTATAGGAGGTTTCTGACATAGGGCTGCATATTATTTGTGTTCGGTGCTGCCGATATCGATCTTCCCCTCAAAGGAAAGGTATTAGAATCCTGCAGGGTCACAGTAAACCTCCAGGGGGAAGCTGTATACCTCAGATCTTCACTGGTAGAAGGGAATATACAGAAATAAAATGAAAAAAATGGGAAAAAAAGTGTCCAGAGAAAACCAAGATACTATTTTGATAGAATCCAATGACAGCATGGCAGCAGAAATGACAGAAAAGGAGTTTAGAATCTACATGATTAAAATGATCCATTAAGTAAAAGATGAGATAAGAGAACAAATGGCAAATGCAGGCAATGCATGATCACTCAAACAGTTAAAAGAACAAATGCAGGAAGCAAAAGAGAACTTCGATAAAGAGATTCTGAAAAAAAAAAAAAAACAAAAACAAAAACAAAGCAGAAACACTTGAAATGAAAGAAACAATAAAACAATAAACCAAATTAAAAACTCAAAAGAAAGCATCACCAACAGAATAGATCTTGTGGAAGACAGAATCTCAGACAATGAAGACAAAATATTTCATCTTTAAAATAAAGTTGACTGTAAGAAATCATGAACAGAAACTCCAAGAATTATGGGACAATATAAAAAGAGCAAATTTAAGAATTATTGGGATTGAGGAAGGCACAGAGTTATGAACCAAAGGAATGAACAACCTGCTCAACAAAATAATATCAGAAAATTTCCCAAACCTGAAGAATGAAATGGAAAATCAAATACAAGAGGCTTACAGGACACCAAATGCACAAAATACAACAGATCCCCACCAAGGCACATTATAATGAAAATACTTTACATACAAAATAAAGATAGGATTTTAAAGGCTGTGAGAGAAAAGCATTAGATTACATATAAGGGGAAACCAATAGGAATATCAGCAGATTTCTCAGCCCAGATTCTAAAAGCAAAAAGGGCCTGGACCAATATATTTCAAGCTCTGAAAGAACATGGCTGCCAACCAAGACTCTTGTACCAAGCAAAACTAACTTTCAGATTTGATGGTGAAATAAAATCTTTCCATGATAAACAAAAGTTGAAAGAATTGACCAATAGAAAGCCTGCAGGCACTACAGACCATTCTCAGCAAAATATTTCATGAGGAGGAAGTGAAAAACAACAATGCAAGTCATCAAAGGGAGGAACTACCATAAAGGAAAGCCAATCAAAGGAGAAACCAAGTCAAGTTAAATACTAAAAATAAACCAAAATGACCAGGAATACAAATCATATCACAATAATAACCCTGAATATTAATGCCCTAAACTTATTAATCAAAAGACATAGACTGGCAGATTGTATTAAGAAGAAAGACCCAACAATATACTGCCTTCCAGAGACTCATCTCATAGAAAAAGACATCCATAGACTAAAGTTGAAAGAATGTGGAAAAACATACCATGAACATGGACTCAGTAAAACTGCAGGGGTCTTCATCCTCATATCAGATAAAGTGGACTTCAAACCTAAGTTAGTCAGAAGGGATAAAGAAGGACATTTCATACTGCCTAAGGGAACAATAAACCAGAAAGACATAAAAATTTTAAATATTTTTGCCCCAAACAATGGAGCATGTATGTACATTAAGCAAACTCTTCTCAATTTTAAGAATCAAATAGACCAAAATACAATAATAGTGGGCGACATTAACACACTGCTCTTACCACTGGATAGATCCTCCAAACAAAAGCTGAACAAAGAAACTGTAGAACTAAATAATACAATCAATGATATGGACTTAATGGACATGTATAGAGTATTTCATCCATCATCAAGTGAAAACACTGTCTTCTCATCAGCTCATGGATCCTTCTCCAAAATAGACTATATACTATGCCACAAAGAAGCCATTAATAAGTACAAAAAAAAAAAATAGGGATACTACCTTGTATTCTATCAGACCACAATGGAATGCAATTAGAAATGATGAATAAAAAACAAAAGCTGCTCCTACACGTGGAGACTAAATAATATGCTATTGAATGAAAAGTTGTGCCCCATTTGTGTACAATGAATCAAAATGAAGTCTGTAAAAATTTTAAAAAATAAATAAATTAAAAACAATAAAAAAATTGAGTATTAGCCATGTATCCAGTCCTAAATATAGACCAGGCTTACATTGGAAAATTCTTAGATGAACAAGATAAACATGGAGAGAAATACATGGCTGCAATGCTATCATATGTTTTATCATATATTATCATCATATATTAACTTAAAAATCAATGTATAATAATTCAAATGTTTTTTCTATTTTCAAGTTTTAGAAGTATGAACACCTGTATTTTAGCCCATCTTTACCACTAATTAGCATGTAATTTTTAAACAAGTAACTTTTAAACCTTCAGGGTTATGCATGGTTTACTCAATCTATAAAATGAGGAAATAAAGACAAGGTCTCCACGCTCAAAAAGAAAAGTAGTTGGTTTTAGCAGTCCTCCAGATTATATGATATATCCAACATGGTTCCTACAAGCATTTTCTTTGTTTCATTTTTACTCTCTTCCATTGTTTATTCAATACATTTTATTCTTTGTGTTCTATAATAAAGGGTAATTTGTCTTGGGAATAGAAAAATTGCCAAGGCAAAATATCCCTCTGTAGAAACGATTTAGGAATCAAACTAATCTTTAGGTTTAATTATTTTTTCCAAGAAGGGCATTTACAGCAAAGGATGAAGAAGTTTCTTAGACAGAAAATAGATAGATGAGAAATTCTGAAAGAGAAAAATTAATAATTTATGAATTGAGAGAAATTTAAAGAGGGGGAAGAAATAGACAAAAATTAGTGCTTAAGGAAGAGAATAATGTAAGGTTAGGGTAGTGAGAAGTCACTGATCTGAACAGGCATAAATAGCAATTTTTTAAATCATGTTCTGAGAGAATCCACAAGTCTTTGAAATAATGTAATCCAGACGAGAATATGAAAATTTCCTAAAACTTGTGTGATGAATAGGATGGAAAAGAAACAGTGGAAAAAGAAAAATGATAGCACTAGACATATGGTCAAAAATTCAACCAATTTAATTTACTCATAAAAAGCATTTAGCCTGTTTTTAATAATAGGGAAAAAACAGTGCTCAGGAGGATTAGTAATTTCCACACAAACTGATAGAAGGTTTCAATGAAATTGTGTCAAATTTTATTAAACAAACACTTGATGAACAAACATGAAAAAAAATCACCACCCCTTGTGAAAACTGAATGATGTCCCAGTTTATCTTCCTCAGTTAAGGTTGCTGTAAATTCTGGTTAGTTTATAAACACTAGACATTTCTAACACTTCAAGGGGCTAAAAATGTGAGATTAAGCTCAATATGTTTGGGTTTTTTTTCTGATCTTTTCTGGATTTCAGATTGCCAGCTTCTCTTCACATGGTAAAACACAAACCTAGTTAGTTCTCAAGCCTCTTCTTATAAGGATGCTAATCCCATTCACAAGAGCTTCAATCTTATACCTTAATTACCTTCTAAAAGTTATACTTCCAAATATCATAACATTTGTTACAGAGTTTTACAAAATATTTTGGACCCAGAAAGCACATTCTGTTCATTTGCACAGTTCTTATCATCTTTGATCCTCTTCCTTCCACTGATAAGAAAGTGCATAAGACTGATGAGACAAGATTCTAGAGACAGGATTCTATTGTTAAAAGGCAAGAAATTCTATACATGTATATATGTATATGTACATGACTATGAGCCTCCCCAGACTTCTATGAGAAAATTGTAAACCCAACATGATGGTATTAGGAAGGTTGGGCCTTTGTAATAAGGTGATGAGGGTAGAACCCTCAAGACAGGGTTAGAGTCTCTATAGGAAGAAACACAAAAAAGCATGATTCTTCTCTGCTCTTTCCTCTTTGCCATGTCAGGCTACAAGGATAGAAGACCCAGCTATAAATCAGGAAGCCAGCCTTAACCAGACACTGGACGTTTTGCTCCTTGATCTTGGACTTCTTAAATAAGAACTTTGAGAAATTGAAGGTTTTGTCTTTGTTTAAGTTACCTGCATATAATTTGCTGCTGCAGCCCAAATTGAGACAAAGGTCCAATTGGAAAAGTGGTTAATAATGAAGAAATCAGGACTGTGAGTTCCAGTTGCTGATGAAATGAAATCTGATGCATTCTGTAGTTCCTCTTTAGAATCTGTCACAAGATCAAAGTGGAATAACTGTTAAGATGGAAAAGCAAGGATCCTAAGAATGGCTCATAATTTATCTGAGCTTACTAGCAATATTAATCCAAACTACACTTTCTACCACAATTACCAGAATTTCTCAGAGACACATTGGAGATGTAATTGAGAGCAATACATACAGGTGGTGAAATATGCTCTAAAAAACCTAGGTGTAAAGAAATTCTTATGTAAAGTATTGAGTTAAACATAATCCTCTATTGGAAGATAATATTACATATTAGTTCATGTCTTAACTTCCTTGAGTTTTTTAAATGCATTGAATTTAATCTATCCTAAGGAGTTATCAATGACCTCATTTTTTCTATATTGATTTATGTGGTTTCAAGAGGAAAATGGAGAGAAACTAAGGGAGATAAATAAAATATGTCAGTATGAGGTGCTATAAAAATTTTATTGCCACTTGTTTGAGAGAAGCCCACATAAAAACAAGGTATTATTCCAAATGCACAGTAATAAATCTTTATAGCAGAGTGCATGCATAAACTCTCCAGAAATAGAACATGTATATGTGTGTATAAATATAAACATATATATTATAGTATTTTGCTGTCTTTCCATTTTACTTCTTTAAATGAATTCTATTTGTTTTATTCCACTTATTATCTTGTTTTATTTAGAATTTTCATTTTTCTATTAAATTTAATTCAAATGCTCCTTCATTAAAATAATATTTGTATTGTCATCTAATACCATTGAATACAAAATGCTATGCCAATGGAAAACTGTTTCCAGAAACAATTTTGAAACTTTTATTTATATTTGATAGTAAAGTAAGCAGTGAATTTTTCTTTTAGTTTTTTTATTTTTTAACCCTAGATGACTGTTCTTTCCTGTGATCTGTGGTTTTTGTATTCGCCTAATAAGCATAAGAGATATTAAACAACGTGGATGAATAACGTCTTATTGATTTTTAAACATGTAAAAAACTGCAGAATTACAAGAATTCCATTCATATTTCATCTTGGATTGAACATTGATTATGTAAAGCCACAATACTTAAAAATGAATTGAGCTTATAGGCTGCAAATGATACTTTTTAATGAGCTAGAGTTTGTGTCTCTAGCTCATGGATCTTAGGGAAATGAATGTAAATCTCACATAAATGAATAAACCAAGAAATAACATTGATTCAAAATAAATCACAGGTAATGATCTGTAATCAATTCTCTAGGCAGCATATTTGGTTATTTCAGATATGTACCTTTTTATTGATGGGAGAAAATAAGTATAAGAAGAACAATATTATGAATATAACAGCTTAAAATAAGAGGAATGTTGTTGCAAAATTTTGAGATTTTGGTTATTTGATGGGATTAGAAAGGATAAATACATATGTGTCTCTGCGAGTGTGTGTGTATAGTTTTCTTCTAGTATATGCAGGCTCTCTGGTCTATGCCAAGGTCCTTGATCCACTTCGAGTTGAGTTTTGTGCAGAGTGAAAGATAAGGGTTCGATTTCAATCTACTACATATGGATTTTCAGTTTTCCCAGAACTATTTGCTGAAGAGGCTATCTTTTCTCCAATGTATGTTTATGGTGCCCTGTCTAGTATAAGATACCTGTATTTATGTGGGTACTGTCTTCTATTCTGTTCCATAGATCTGTACCCTTTAAAATGTACATTCACCATTATAGTATTGCCTTCTATGTTTCCCAGACACTAATGAAAAAAAGTAATTCCTTTTTCTAAAAATACTGCTTTCTTTTCATTACATATGAATTGTATTATTTTGGTCTCTAAGTTTATTTTACCACAGATTTTACTCCTTTAACCTTTTGTTTCTCTGGATTTATTCAGAACCATACACTTTATAATCATCCTTAAAAACAGGCAATATTTCAGAACTCATTAAGTGGTATTTTGTATTATACTGTTTTAAATTAAAGAGTTTAATAAAACCATTATTTCTCATGATTCCATGTTTTGACTGGTTCGTTCTTCTTGGCTGTGCCACTGAGATTACAGAGTAGTCCCAAACATCTTCTTTCACAAGGTTTACCTTGTTGGTCCTACCCCACCTGGGAATTCAGCTGAATTTTCAGTTTTGTTATCTCCCATGTGGACTTCTCCAAATAACTGCCTTGGCTTTGTTTTAGCAAGGACTGTAATGAGGACTGCTCCAAGAGAACCAGGCCAATGCACATGTCTGCACATATCATATCTGCTAAGGTTTTTGTAGTCAAAGTTGATCATACATCCAGCCCAGAATAAATGTGGGAGTGAGAACACTGGAGTGTTTGATGGGGAGCACACACTCAAAAAACAATATATTATAGTCTAAATATTGTCAAACTCAGATTTATAACATATATAATAGGTTGAACTCAACAATGGAGAAAAAATGACTTAAAAAGGCAAATGAGTAGAAATTGGATGATACTCTCATATAGAGATAAAGAATCCTCATGTTTCTACATTATTCATAGTGCAAATGTGGTGGAAGTGCAACGTTTGAGAGAAAGACATGTTAGATCAAATATCCTGAAGAAAGAAAGGAACATGATATTCAAGTTTTAATGGTTAATTTATGAATCTAAGAAATTTTTAAAAAGAGCCAACATTGTTGAGTATCTTCTATGGAATGTATCTCATTAATATCATGTTATTTATTTTTCATACTTTTCTTCTAAAGAAAGTATTAATTTCTTAATTTTATTAAGAGAATGTTAAGACTCAGGAAAGAATAAACATCCCATGTTTTAAAAGTAGTGAACAACAGAATCAGGAATAAATTCTGTGCCTCTTAAGTCCATGGTCTTGCTACTATACCATAATTGCCAGAGAGAAAAATATAGTTTAACCTGTAAAAAAAAAACTCACAAAAACAAAAGAATGAGATGTGCATAAGCTTGGTGAAATTCTGGAAGGAGATTTACACATGCAAGTCAAATTCACCACCAATAGCCTCTTGTTCAGGTATGCCCTTGATGTTTTGCCTTTCTATAGGATCTCTGGTGACAGTAGTACAGATTTAAACAGACTTAGGTAATTTATGCTCAAACTGCATTCTAATATATAAGGACAACTAAAACACAAGCGTGTATTGGTTTTTTCCTCTATGCCTTTTTTAATTCTTAGTTATGTCTGTTTTGTGTCTGGAATTGCCAGATGTAGTGTTTTTGCTACATAATGGAAGTTTTTAAATACTTGCTGTAGCAAATTTTGATCAAGATAAAATATGAGAGAAAATAAAGTGAAGGAAGAGGAAAGAATAACCCAAAAGAATAGTATCATCAGGACTCCAGCTCATATTCCATATGGAACGGCACAGTTACAGATGCTACTTTTAAACCAAACACACAAATTGCATTTCTATCAAGTGACAATATCTATTCATCTTATGTGTTTTGAGTGTTTATGAGTAAAAACATTTAAATGAATTCTGAAGTACCTCATCTTTTCCAAACCTTAAAGTAGCATTTAGTGCTTCAAAGAAGAAATTAAACTCTTGGGGAAGTAGCTATTCAAGATTTTCAGTTTTTTGACTTTCATGAGGCCATACTTCATTGAAGAGTAAACTAAAAAGCTCTAGCAAACAGAAAGCTCAAACTAAAAGCTGCAGTAGTGAAATAACACTAGAGCTTAGAATATAAATGATCTCCCGATTGGTTTTGTTTGGACACATTCCATCTTAATAAGAAGTGGCCAAACTGAACCTTTAGGCCAGAGGATAGAAATTCCACTGACCTGATTATTAGAATTAGCATCTCTAAACAGGATTGAAAATAGGAAATAGACCCATAAAAAAAAAAAACAAAAAACCAAGTCTTCACTCTGATTTTGTTAATATGAAAACAGGTTCTACTGATTAGTTCCCTGAATTAACTATTTATGCTAGCAGCAATTTGCTAAGAAAAATAGGAGGATTTCGTTTTTATATTATTATTTTAATTCCCCGGAGTTACTTCCCATTAAGTAGGGAAGAGGTAAAAATGGATAGGAAGTTATTAAACAGGAGAGAACTATTGATGGCAGATTTCCTTGGATTTGTCCTGGTTGCATGAACTCACCCTAAGGTGAGAGAATGTGTTTGCATGGGGCTAGCTTTGTACTGCTCTCTGCTGTCTAGACAAAGTAATAGCAAGATTTTGACTATGAAATCCTATTTTAGCAGTGCTAAGTCCGTAGGTAGTCTTTTTCATTTCTTTTTCCTTGGAAGAAGATAAGATATGAGAGTTAAAAATATAATATTAAAAACCTTTAAATATTAACTGACCTTGTATATATGACTGAATAAAATATGTTTATATTTTGGATATAATAAGCATGGCAAACTCAGGAAAATTTGGTGGAAAACCCCATACAGATATATAAAAAGCCAATCAAGAAACCTTTACACATTAATAAACATAAGCTAAGTTTATTTCCTTTGAAAAAACATCTGGGAATAATGAAAGAGTAGAACAAAAAGGGTAGTAAGAAGCAAACTTTGAAAAAGATGGTTACTTCCTAATGTGTTTGAAAAACAGCGTACAAGATATGGTCACAATTGTCCCTAGATATTTGAAGAATTTGCAAAAAGAGATAGTTATTTTTCATCAAGTAATTCATGCATGTAGGTGGTTGTAAATAGGATGGTTTATGTCCTATTCTAAATTACAATCCTTAACAAGAGAAAAGAAAGTATAGTTTCTGTATGTCAAATGCACTTGAAAAAATGTTGGAATATTGAAATTTAGGAAAGCAGGCATAGGTATTCTTTCTCCTTTTCATGATAGTTGACCTAATTAGGCATCTTTCTGTAAAAGAGCAATTCCCAGGTGCACCACTGAGCTTCTACAGCCAATAGCTTTCTGGAAAACACATCCGACTCTAACAGGAAATCTACAGTGTGAAGAGGTGTACATAGATGGCACTCTAAATCTCCCAACATCCATTACAAAGGGATTGAGCTATATGATAGCTGATGAAGATATGGATGCTCATTATCGAGTTTCTCTCCTGAGGGAAGTGGACTGATTCTATAAGGCTCTTGCCTCTATGAGGGTCTCAAGAGTACATTATGGGCACTTAGAGGCAATTGCAAGTGGTTGAAAGCTACATTTCTTTTAAAAGGAGACTTCAGTGGACTCTTGGCCTTATGAGTTTTATAATAGAATTAACTAGGTTGTTAAACAATTCACCACCGCTTGTAGCAAATAGTGGCACATTTTATTGTACTTTTTACCTTTTGCCTGAATTTCCCTGAAAACAAAGGGAGTAAAAAATTATTTTGAGTGATCTTGAAGTTGTAAACTTCTATTTTCAGAATTAAAAATCAGGAATTTTCTCAAAGAATACGTTATTGCAAATTTTCACATTTTATATATAACATTGAAGGTGTATAGATGGCAATTTTCTAGTCATTAGAAGTAGGCACTCTGATGGAGAAAAAATATATAGTGTTCATTATGTATCATTATCAATGGGAATCAGAAGTCATTTTTTGTGTATTTAAGGTTGACCTGGGCTGGGTTTAAAAATGCAATAAATAATTAAAAAGCAGTCAATAATTCAAAGTATGTCATATACATATATAAAATCATTGTTAATATTTGACCTCTGACACTTGAACAATTACTTTTTTCATAATCTCATGACATATGCACCCAAGGATTCAGTATGCAGCATAAAAAATAAGGTATCTTCTAAAGTAGGGATTTACAATGGTTTTAAATAGGAATTTTTAGGGGCAGATGAATACCAACTGAGGTGTAGAAATTGAGTAATTACATTAAATGTACTACAATGTCTGTGGACTGAAATGTGTAAACTTTTGTTTCTTCATATTGTCTACCTGATGGCAATTGTATTGTTTCTTTGAAATTGTTCAATATTTCTGATTTAAACAAAAATGAAAGAATCAGAAAAGAGGATACTTTAGGCATATCTATATCTATATCGAAGCTAGAGTAATTCATTGCTACATTTTAGTTTATTATAAAACTCATAGGCAATTTAAGGAACATAAATCTTATTCACTTTTCATCCTGATGTTTCTTTAAAGGCAATTTGTTCTTCTGTGGAAATGATAACTTCCTCATGTTTGGTTGCTCAAAATGAACAAGTTTGGGAAACAGATTATTATAAATATCTGTGACCTCAATAAAATCTGTTTAATTTTGTTGATGTATAATTTGCAAAAAGTAAAATAATAATGACACTCTAACCAGTGCTCAAATGTGACTTCCAGTAAACATCTAGTGAAAGGATGTGGTTGATTTGGTAACTGGGACAGGTAAAATACAGAGAGTCTGTGGCATCATATAGTGATAAAAAAGGAAATCTCAATATGCATGAGCATGGAATATTTTGAAAAACATAATAAATACATAATTTTGGATTAAAGTATAAAACAAGTATTATAAGTCCATAATGATATTAATTAATGATTAAATAAATAAATGAATCAGGTAGAACAGACAAATATATAGAGTAGAATTCCAAATGACTTTAGTGTTCTATGCATGAATTTAGTAATAACATGCCAAACTCTAATAAAGAAGAACATGATTCATTCATACTATCATCCTTTAAACTTATCCTGGAAATACAAATAGTACCTGAAGAATAAATATATTTTCTATTAAAGTAAGTTTAGGAAACACCCCCAGTGTCACTTGATTAAACATTGGTAATTACTAATCGATTTGTGTTGAAGTCTGACATGCAGAGTTGTATAAGACAGACATTTAGATGCAGCAATTCTCACCATTATGAAATCAGAATATATTTCAGCTCTGTGTGGTCCACTAAACTAAACAAGTAGTAGGAGAAAAGAAAGCACAGAGATATATTACATTTTAGAAATATTTGGAGAATGTTGTATGAAAGCAGGCAAGATTTGGATATAAAAAAAATTATATCCCAAAGCTGAGTCCTTCAGGGAAATTCTGAAAGACCAAGTGTCTTTTCCTATTCTGAAACTGTAGGTCAGCTATTTTGTGACAGATATGTATTGTCCAGGCAAAACTATGTGTGTGTCTAATTGAGCCTGCAGGTGACCAGTTGCAGGTGCAATTGAGTGTCTAATTTGTACTCTTGGCATGAAGTTCCAGTGGCTAATTATGCATTTAGTTGCTGTAGGTGCAATTTAGTTTCTTGTGCATTTTTTATGCCTGTTAAGTGATTGTAGGCTCAAACCTTAAACTCATTTGGAAGGCTGCTGTGACTGAAAGGTCAACTTAAAAACCCAAGGAAACTTGGCCACTGCAATAATAACTGGGGAAACAATTTGTAGGTTACTGAATTTTATAAATTTGTCAGCATGTAGAAGAAAACACAATTAAAAGAATAAGGGGATTAACATAACCTCATGGAATGTCATAATTTCATCTATTGACAGGCATGTAATTTTCCTTTATTTCTATAATCCAATGTACCTTAGCTATTGTTTGGGAGAAATGAAAGATTTGGAGTAATCTAAGTGCTTAGTTCTTCAAGTCAATGTTAGTAAAGTAATAAAAATGATTAATAGTTCTATTATGGGCATTGTAAGCTTTATGGGTGTGGCAATTTGAAAATTAATGAAAGTATCTGAACGGTGCATCTTAACAATAGAAAGTAAATTACTATTACTTTTTTTTATTTAAGGAATTTACTAGTTTGGGAAAAGCATTCATCCTTTCTATTTACTTCTTAGTACCTAGTGTAGACCAAGAAATCTGTGTATGCTCAAGACAAATTTCCTGTTGAATTTTTTAGTGAGTAAATTGGTAAGCATATCACCATTATTCACAGGCATATCTTTTTAACTTATTCATGCAACTTTGTTCAAAAGTCACTTAGAAATAATTCCCTTGGCTCTTTTAGAGGAAGTGGTATATAAAGCTGTCATTGCTAATGTCATGTATAAAGAGAAATCCATTTGGGGAACTGGCAGGTCAATGTTAAAATGGGATAACTACTTATGTATATGCAGTATACTATAGCTTTGTCATCTTTAATTTCTTTTGTTTAAGATGTGTTTTTCTTATAAATAATTCAAGGGAAAACTACTTGATTTTAAAATGGGTAAATCAATTAGTGATTGCCTCAAAGTATTTATGCAAGTTACATTCACAACAAATGCCAATCAATACTGAGAAACTATCAATTACTTCATTTTGACTACATTTTGGAACAGTAGTTCTTTATAAGAATCAACAGTCTCCAGGTTTATATATATAAGCTGCAATGATATACATATTGCAAATGACTTTCAATTATATTCTGGTGAGACATGTTATGCAGTTTTAGGAGAAAACGATAAGATTCCATATAACAAAGGAAAGAAAAATCCCCTAAAGATAATTGATCATCTAGAATTAAGAAAAGATGGCTTCCTTCACTTCCCTTCCAACTCATGACCCAAACCAGCAAACAAGGCAGGGGTATTCATGCAAATCATAAAAATGCAAAGTAGTTGTTTAAATTCTAAAGTTTTTTAAAAATCATTTTGAGCATGATTAGATTTGGTTTGACTGATTGCTTATGTTCAAAGCCTATTCCACAAAATAAGCATGGCTGCCTGCCTATTCTAACACTGTTCTCTCATTTCCAAGCTTTCATTTCATAGTGTATGCACACCAAACAGTCTAAAGTCATTAAAAATAATCTAATTGCACATGCTTTGTATAATACAATATTAAAATCCTGATATTATTTCCTAAAAATGATGGTTTCCATCTCAAATATTTCTAGCTTATTTTTAGTTTGGCATTTGGAAACTGCAACCTAGAAATCTGTTCCTTGAAGTTCTTTTCCTTAAATATTTACTGAACTTTCAACCCTACAAATAAAATATTGAGTCTGGAATCAGGCAGCCTCATAGGTATGTTGAGAATTTCATAGAATAATATGGTGCCTGACACATGATAGAACTCAAAAATATTCCTTTACTTTGATAGAGATGTAAAACCTCAAAAATTGAAATTCAAAAGCAGAATCTAAATCTTGTCTGACACATGAATTATCTTTCTAAAACCAAGAAATTAGTATAATTTTGCTTGAATTAATTTGGGAATAAAGAATTTTCTCTTTTGGATTATCCTTTTCTTGAATTAATACATATAATTTCTAATTTCCAAAAACTTCCTTTGATCCTAAATACCGTCACCTGCTCAATAGCAAGGAGTGATGGCCTATAATGAAGAGTTTTTTTGTTTATGTTTTTTCTTTTTTCTTTTCTTTCTCTTTCTGATTGAGTGCCAGCCTTCTTTTTTTCATGTGGAAATGTCAGGGAATCTGAGTAAGGTTTCCTTATTTAGGAAAAAAACATTAAACATTTACCAAGTATCCAATAGCCCCATGCAGAAGCAGAGGATTATGTGAATTCTTGGTCCCAAGCTTGCAACCTGTGGGTAATCAAATGACTATATTTATAACTTCAATCTGGCACATGCTTATAAAATGATAAGAAGTATCATATATTCTAATAAACAAAGTAGAGAAAGTGAACCAGGTTGGTGGGTTCACAAATGTTTTGGGAGATAGATATTTGAGCAAACATTTGAAGGACAAGAGTTGTTTTAAATTGAACAAAGAAGGGGAATTAATTTATAAATGTAACATGGCCTGGGCAAAATCACAGATTTGTAAAGAGCTCACTGTAGTACACAGAATTAATTCTGGATTGCTGGTCCAAAATAAATAAGAAAAGAACTGTTGGAAAGGAAGCTAAAAAAGAGCACTGGGAAGAGATTATAGCAGATTTCCATATTATGCCAAAGATTTGTTTTGTTTTAAAAAGAAAAGCTTATTAATTAGCTCTAATAGTTTATTACATGTCTTTCTAGAATTCTGGTGAAAATTGATGAAGGCCATAAAAAGGTAATAGTTGGACTGAATAAACAAGCATACAAACAAAAACATAAGGTTAATATGGAAAATATTTAGCAAATAGAATAAAAAAGACCTGGAAAAAACAGTTAAAATTTCAATGAAGATGGCAGAACCTAACTTAGAAAAGAACCTTTCCAGCTTGGGTTACATATGGAATGACATGCAGTTCTCCTCAAGGAAAGGAGGTAGATCATGAGTGGTGATAAGGTCAAAATCACCTCTTGAGAACCTTCTAGGTCATCTAACTATAAAGGAAGGATTCATATTGGGAGTAGTTTAAATGATGTTGTAGTAAAAAAATCAAAGGATATTTTTATTTGAAAATTAATATGATTTCTGAGGTAGGACAAATATTTCAGAATAAAAAATGTAGGATTATCATAGAACATCTCATTACTCTGAGGTTATGTAGTATTTAAAATATAGGAGACAGTCAAAATATTCAGCATTTAGATCTCAGATATTTTTCACCAGTTTCTGCCTCTTCTCATAACATTAGTTCTAGATCCTCGTGTATTGTCAGAATTGTATCCTGAGCATACTGAATTATTCTGCACATTTGAAATGTTCTCCTCTTCATTATTCTCTATACCAACCCCATTTATTTATAAGACTAACTCAAGTTTTACCTTCTATCTTGTAAAGAACTCAGAGTATCTTTACATTGCCATCTAATGGCTTTATGTATTTAAATATCATTTTACCAACTAGGGTTTTCATGTATAGGTATTATTTTTAATTTCTTTGTATCCTCTTTAATGATTCCATGGTCTAAACATTTAGTAAATTCCCAGTAAATATTTGGTGATGAAAAAACGAACTCACTGATTGCCTACAAATAAAAATTTTACGAATATAAACAAAGGGGTTTCTCTCAAGATGAAGTACTTTATCTCACAAATTGGATTAAAAAGTTGAAATTTTCATGATGTAAAGGAAGGCATTTTGCTAATCATTTGGCAAATTATTGCTTGAAAATTATTTTTTCTATCCACACAAGAGAATCAATGCAAATTATAGAGCGGCTGATGAGGCAGGTGGGAACAAGTGGACAGGGCATCTCCCAAAGATTGTCTTCGTCAAGAACAGCAGGGCAGAGGGACGATGTGTGAAGTGGAAGGTAGGGGCACACTGCCCATTAGTCACAGCTTTATATCGTCCCACTCAGCATTGTCAAAACTCATGTGAAGAGGGCAGGTACTGGCCTCATTCTGTATAAGGAAATTGCTGAGTCTACATTATTTGCTCAAAGTCATAAGCCACTAAAATAACAGGAAATCTACAGAAACCTTTTGTAAAGTTGCCTCCAAAGTAATGATATGTCTATGTATGGGCGCTTTAAATGGAGGTGTGTTTTGTAATAAGAGGATAAAAGCAAACTTTCATAATTGCAATAGTTCAATTACTAACAACAATAAACAGCAAAAATAGCTTTAAAAATTTCTTTTATAAAATACATGTTTCTAAAAGGAAATTCTGGAATTAATCTGACATAATTTTCCCATGTACATATATGAAAACAACACAGTGAATCCCACCACTGTGTACATCCATAAGAACGGGATCTCAACTAGAATAAGATATTCCATGCTTGTATAACGGTATTAAAGTGAATTCTACTGTTAGGTGTAACTAAAAAGAACCAAATATTGTTTTAAAAATTAATAATAAAAAAAGGTTGGGGATGTGAATCAGTGGTTATGTGCCCCTGAGTTCAATCTCTGGTACACACCACACACACACACACACACACACACACACACACACACAAAGAGCAAGAGAGAGAGAGGGTGTGGGGAAGGAAGCTTGCTTGTCATTTTATATGAAAACAAAACAAACAAACAAAAAACCCTTGTGTTTCTAAAGATAAAAATCATTTTGGCCCAGATTGTATCTGAAGCACATTTTTCATAGTCCAAATTATTAAGTACTAAAAAATAAGAGGACATAATGGGAATGCAGACAGACTTTTAAAATAAATAGTACAAATTTCCTAGACTGTGTCACTAGTTCAAGCAGAATAATTAGAGATCTCTTAAAATGTGTGAATGTCTTAATAATCATGTTGGATTATTTACACATATGCATTGTGGTTTAGAAGTGAGTTGTCCCCAAAAGCTCATGTGTGAGACAAGGTAAGAGAGTTTAGATTGGGAGAAATGATTGGGTTATAAGGGTTTTACCCTAATCAGTGCATTAATCCACTGATAAGGATTAACTGAGCAGAAACTGTAGGCTTGTAGGGTAGGGTTGGAGGAGATGGGTCCTGGGGGCTTGCCTTTGGAGTATATATTTTGTCTTGTTGAGCAAAGCTCTATCCCTGCTTCCTGACATCATGTCCCCCAGTTGCCTTCCTTCTCCACACTCTTCTGTCATGATGTTCTGCCTCATATCAGATCCCAAGGAATGGAGCCAGCAATCTATGGACTGAGATTTTTGAAGCCATAAAACTTAAAATAAACTTTTCCTTTTCTACAATTGTTCTTGTGAGGTTTTTGGTCACAGCAGTGAAAAAGCTGACTAAAACAAGAAGAATACCACACTGGAAAGGCATAACTAACAAAATTGTTAGGAGTCCGTTGAAGTAGGATTATAATACACAGAGCAAATAACCAGGCATGTTTTGTATTTTAACTTCTTTTTCATTGTGATTACTATTTCTAATATCATTCTAAAGTAAAAGGTATATCACATTTATTTTTTGGTACTTAAGTTTGAATCTGTATGAATAATGACACTAAGTTAAAAGGACTGCAGGTTAAACTGAAGATAAAATTACATAAAGAAGAAATGATTGACAAAATGCTCTTTGAACAAGGTATAACTAAAAACAACAATGGATGTAATTGTTATTTCTTTACTATGTAAAAATTATGTCCTTGCATCTTTGTAAGACTTAACACTTTTTTTTTCATTTAGATTCAGTATGTAAAGAATCAAAACAGTGACTCAGATAAGAAAACTGTCATTTTTCAAATTACCACATTTTAAGGTATTTATATTTCCCTAAAGATTTGAGGTTTAATTAGAGAAAACCATGATGATTATAGCAAATGAGTATCAAATGACATTTAATGAGAAAATCAGTAATGAAGGTTTGTGGAAGATCAGCCTTTATTTGCAGTGACTTCAATGTGATCTGAGATGTGACAGAGTGATTACATGATGCTTGCTCCTCAGAATTTCCATTTCACATAATTTTACTGATGATCTAATTTATAGCCCAATTAGTTAAGTTTTCAAATGCCATAAGGTGAGGCATGCCAGGAGATTCCTTTTTATATACCCATCTGTCATACACTCTGGGTTTTTATCCTATTTAACATTTTGGAATTTTGTTATGAATCTGCTTGGTACATTACAAATCTTCTAATGTCTGTGGTTGGACTGTGTCCCCTGCAATGCATGCATCAGAAGCTTAATATCCAATGGGACCATGTTGGGAGTGGGGCCTAAGAAGGTGATTAGGTCATGTAAGACAACTCTCAGGGATAGATTAATTACATATAAAAGGACTCAAATTTGTGGATTTGCACTCCAGCCCTCTCTTTGCCCTTCCACCATCTGAGGACACAGAAAGAAGACCTTTGCCTGATGCTGCTGTCTTCATTTGGAACTTTCCACCATCCAGAACAGTGAGAAGTAAATTTCTGTTCATTATCAGTTACTAAGTCTGCACTACTTTTTTATAGTTAGCACAAGGTGGACGAAGACAATATCAAAATCGTGTGACAGCATCAGAGGAATGTGGCGAGAAGGTAACATAATAGGGTAAAGTCCCTATTCATCCATAAGGAAAAATAGGTTATGATGCTAAACAATTTTTTAACAGGCATAAAAGTTGCTAAATGTTATAGAAATTGATCTTCACAGTAATTTTCTCCTTTAGTAAGGAAAGTGTTTACAAAGTAAAATATAGAACATTGTGTGTTCCTAATTACCACATGCTGACTTTGTTGTTTATAAATATTTGGAATATTGTTCTTATTTGGGGTAGGTCATCATTTTGTGGTAAAGGTTGGATAAATTGAATTTGAAAAGAAATCATTCTCTTTTATGTCTAATTCAAAGTTTCAGGAATGTTATTTAAATTTAGTGGTGATTGCTGAGATTAAAAGAAATGGAATTCTAAACACCCTCCAACGCATTCACATTAATATTATGAAACCATTTATAAAATCAATGAATGATTATAAATAAATACTAATTTCATAGGAGAGAGATGATAGTGAATTCAAGTAATCAGGATCTCACTGAGCTTGTTTCAGAGATGGCAATTATAAAAACATGATGTCAAATATATTTTGGGGCCATATCTGAAAGGTCAGAGGAGAATCTTTGGCATAAAGAGAACACATTTGATGGTTTGAAGAGAATATTAGTAAAATTATGGCTATTTAAAAAAGAAAAATTGCAAGGACAAAACGCAAAACAAACCATAAACAACAAAGCACAGACAACAAAAGAATGAGCTAATAATAAGCATAAAACGTGATTGTTCATGTAGGAGACCACTAAGAAGTCAGTGGCTTTTTAGGAACATGGAAAGTGAGGTGTAATTAAAGTTGTTATATTTTGTGATTAAAGTGCTTTTTTATTTTTGTGAGAGCAGTTAAAATAGTTATGAGAGAAATGGAGGATAAGTGGCAAATTTGGCAGTGATTTGGTGAATGCAATCATTTTCTTCTGTTTGCAAAGTTTAGTTGGGAAATTTTTTTAAATAAAGGTAGCTATAGGGACTGTAATTGTTAATTTGAATTGTCAATTTGATTGAATTAAGAGATGCTGGTGATTAAGAGGCCTCTGGGTGTGTCAATGAGGGCCAGTCTAGGAATGCTTGGAATGTGGGATACTGAACTGAAATAGAGACCCTCCCTAAGCATGGGCAGGACTGCCCAATAGGGTGGTGGCTTGGGTGGAATAAAAGTTGGAAGAACAAGGAAGCAGATGCAGATGCAAGTTGGATTCTTCTTGAATGGGTTCTTGATTGCTGCTTTGATAGTCTAAGGATGTTGGATTCTTGCTTCTTCACTTTTCCAAAGGGGACTCTACCAGTGATTCTCCAGGTAGTTTCCAGAAGCCTTGGTCTCAGACTAGGGTAGCACTGTTGACCCTTCTTGTTCTGGGACTTCGGCCTCTTGGACTGTGCAATGGTGGTTCTTCCAGTTCTCTAGCTCACAGACAGCCATTGTGGACTATCCAGTTTCTGGTCCTATAAGTCAATCTAATAAATCCTCTTCTTATGACCATTCTTTCTGTTGATTCTGTTCCTCTTGAGAACCCTGACTAATACAGAAATAATAGTCAAAGGCAATGTTAAGTGAGTGGCTTTCATTAAATTTTAATTTCAGGAGAGTGGTGTAACCCAAACTGCCTTCTCATGGTCAAGGAGGTAGCAATGTCAGATAAAAATTGGGATCACCCTATCCTTTAATATCTAGAGCAGATAAAAACGAAACTGGATACCATATCCTGTGGTACAATAAGATGTAAATTATCAAGAGATTTATGTTTCTGTGTCACCTTTGGATCGGACATCCTCTTTCCATTGGTTTTACCTAAGTGTGTGAGTACCTCCTCTGAAAGCAGCTGCCTCTATCATGGGACATTCTTGCATATGCAAAATAAAGCATTTGCTTATGTCCTTTGTCACTGTCAGTTACTTTTGAAACCTATGACTTGCAGCCTTCAAAAAAGCAAAACTTGGAACTAGTCTCTTCACAATAGAATCCATTTTATCCTTTCCACCTTTTCCTCTTCTTCCTTCAGTAACAGAAGAGAAAACAAACAAAACAGGAAAAGAAAGCAATTCCCAACATTTTGAAAATGTGTTTGTTCAGAGAAGAATCTAGCCCTCTTTTGGTCACCTCCCCAATGAAATCATAGTCTCTTATCCAAGGCCTGTCTTTTCATGCAAAAATACTACTACCAGGAGAAATATCAGCTGTACAATTAAATATTAGCTCTTGATATTTAATGACCACCGTCTTACCTGGATCACCACCATATCTCAGTAGAGGCATCAGAGTTGAATATGTGATCCCCCAAATCCCTGTCCTCAAAGTAATTCCTGCCTTGGATATTTCAATGTTATTATTTGCTTAAATCCTATATATTCCTTGAGTTAACTGGGAACTACCTGAGGTTTGAGCACACCAATGTTGGAAGCATCAGGGTAAGGAGCACTATGAGATCTATAACTCAATATTAAATGAGTATACAAAGCATAACATGGAAGTGAAATAAAGAAGTGCATAGTAATTCCAAGACCCTCCTCTTTATAGAGCAGATTTAAAGTATCTTTATCTTTGTCTGCATTGCTTCTCCTGTACCACAGGAAGTGATTCAAATAAGCGTTCATGTCACCTCTCACAACTCCCCTTGCTGGGCAGTCCATGTCTGTGTCTGCTTCCAATGCTATGCTGGAGCTCTAGATGTGTTCTTCTACTTTCCTCTTACTCCACTCCTTAATTGCGGATTGATCTAATAAGAAGTAAATTGTAATATACTGTCAAAATATATAATAGCATATTTGGGGAGATGCCAATTTACAAGCAAGTAAATAATATCAATTCAACCTAATGCCCTTGGAAAAGGAGAAGAAAAACAAATGGTAGTGCAGGAAGTGTCATTCACCTTGAGGTTTCATTTCTTAAGCTTGCACACGGGTATATGAAATGGGATCTCTGCATCTCTCTCCTAGATTATCAGTCGTCATAGTTGCCTTTACTTCCAAAATGTCAGTATTTTTCCAAAGTGTAACTGTGGTATTAATCCAGTGTTTATAAAAAGCTCTTTCCTCTAGGGCATGTAACCCATGAATCACAGGGTACAGTGCATATCACAGAGAGAAACCATCTGTTCAGATGAGCATTTATTATATTGGTTGTAAAAAGTTTGTATTTATTATGCATGAAATGTTGAATAATTTAAAATGGATTTTAGAATAATTCCTAAATGTAATTCCAACTGAAACACTGGGTTGCCAAAAAAGAAATAATGATTAAATACAATATTAAAGAAAAAACTGTCTGTATTGGTATCAATGTGGACTCTGAATAATTTTCAAGTATGATTTAAATCAAATGTAATTCTTACTCTGTATATTGAATTTCCAAAAAAATCACTATGGTAAAAATTATCTTTTACTTTAGGTTTAGATTGCTTTACATTACAGCTCAAAGCCCTAGAAAAAGAGGAACAGATCATCACCAAAAGTAGTAGAAGACAGGAAATAATCAAAATCAGAGCTGAAATCAACGAAATTGAAACAAAAGAAACAATTCGAAAAATTGACGAAACAAAAAGTTGGTTCTTTGAAAAAATAAACAAAATTGACAAACCCTTAGCCACGTTAACAAAGAGAAGGAGAGAGAAACTCCAAATTACTAAAATCCGTGATGGAAATGGAAATATTACAACAGACACAACTGAAATACAAAACATAATAAGAAGCTACTTTGAAAATTTATACTCCAACAAAATAGAAAACCTGGAAGACATCAACAGGTTCCTAGAGGCATATGAGCCACCCAAACTGAATCTGGAGGACATACACAACTTAAACAGACCAATTTCAAGCAATGAAATAGAGGAAGTCATCAAAAGCCTACCAACAAAGAAAAGTCCGGGACCAGATGGATTCACAGCCGAGTTCTACAAGACCTTCAAAGAAGAGCTTATTCCAATACTCCTCAAGGTATTTCATGAAATAGAGGAGGAGGGAACCCTTCCAAACTCATTCTATGAAGCTAATATCACCCTGATACCAAAACCAGAGAAGGACACATCAAGGAAAGAAAATTTCAGACCCATATCTCTAATGAACATTGATGCAAAAATTCTTAACAAAATTTTAGCGAATCGCATACAAAAACATATTAAAAAGATAGATTGCTTTAAAATCAATCACTATGTTTCTAGGATATACTGTTGGATATGTGTCAACATGTGTGCACATCTGGGTAGATCAAAACCCCAAACGTTGGGATTAAAAAAAAATCTCAAGTTAATGAATCAAAATATAAACCTTTGAGATGGAAATATCTAGGCACAATCTTTTTTTTGAATAGTGGTTTATTTCTCATGCCTATGAAACATACTGATTTTAGGTATTTTTTTTTCAGATTTGGGTGGCAAGAAGGAGGGAGAAAGAAGGGGCTACTGAATTCTGATAAAGAAAAATGATGCTGTAAAGGGAAGACAAGTTGCACAGAATATGAGTCATGATTCACAGCATTGTTCAGAGGAAATGACTGGACTGGACACAGTAGCAGCCTCCCCACTGATCTTGAGCTCCCTATAATGTGATTACTGGAGAGTGGTGTATTAGAGAGTTCTGTCCATTGTAAGGGAGCCTAAGAGTAGGTAAGAGTAGTTAGCATATATCTGATGTTCCTTAATGAAAAAATTATGTGGTTTCAAGGGAAGATAAAGATAATGGACAGACAGAGTTTGAATTTACCTGGAGGTTATAGGAAGGAAGAACATCTTAACCTCCTTAATGTATCATAACAAAGTTCTGTTTATATTTTGTTTCAGGCGTAAACTTAGTTTAGTTTTAATGTGCTGTTAAACTAACATTAATATTTAAAACCAAGTGTCATATTTCCAAGAAATCATTATTCCAGATGCCATCCTTCTGCTATTAGTATGATTTTGCTCTGCACCCAATATAAAAAAAAAACCTCTTCTCCTTGTCTTCATTCTCTTCCACATATTATATATAAATGTTGTGTTTATTTTACTGTTTTCCTGTTTTCATCATATCATAAGCAACTACCTAATCCTAGATAAATTCTTCAGTATTATTGTCTAGAGATTTTTCTATTATAAACTTTATTCATATTTCTTTATAGTTCATTTCTCATTATAGACAATGTACATTTTTCTTTCTCAGTATTTTTATTGTGTTCTACTGATTGATATCCTCAAAGAGTCTAGATTATTTTATATTAAATTTCTTTACAAATCTCTCTCCAATGTAAGTTTGCCACCCAAATTTTTCATTTGTAGTATGTACGAAGTACCTTAATCTTACTTTCCTAACTTTTCCTAATCTTATTTTCCTAACTTATGAAACAATGTTTTTGTAGCTTTCAGTGCCACACTCTGAGCTTAGAACTTTTGGTGAAGTGCATGGAATGGATCTCTCAAATTCTCAATACTTCAACAGAGTGAAGAAAGGATTATTCATCATAATCATGCCTTCACAATCCTCTAAATAATATAATTGAATTAGTTTTTATTTTCTTATATTAAAAAAATATATTCACATTATTAAAATTCAACATTTACTTCTTTTATAAAATTTTTTACTTGTTTTAATTACTTAATAGTAGAATGCATTTATGCACTTTGATAAATCATATATAAATGTAGTATAATTTCGCATTTTTCTGATTATATAATCCTAATCTTGATAATTGCCGTTCTGATTGTAGTGACGTGAAATTTTAGAGGAGTTTTGATTTTCATTTCTCTAATTGCTAGAAATGTTGAACATTTTTTCATATGTTTTTTGATGAATCATATTTCTTCTTCTATGAAGTGTCTGTTCAGTTCCTTTGCCTGTTCCTTGATTGGGTTATTTGGGTTTTTTTGGTATTTTTTGAATTCTTTAAATATTCTAGGGATTAATGCTTTATCTGAATCACATGTGGTAAAGATTTTCTCCCAATCTGTAGGCTCTCTCTTCACATTATTGACTTTTTCTATTGATAAGAAGAAGCTTTTTAGTTTGAATCCATCCCATTTATTGACTTATGATTTTACTTCTTGTGCTTAGGGGTCTTGTTAAACATGGCAGATGCTAGGCCAACATGATGAAGATTTGGGCCTTCTTTTTCTTCACGTAGGTGCAGGGTCTCTGTTCTAGTGCCTAAAGTCTTTGATCCACTTTGAGTTGAGTTTCGTGCAGGATGAGAGATAAAGGTTTAATTTTATTTTGTTACATATACTTTCCATTTTTCCCAGAACCATTTGTTGAATGGATTATCTCTTCTCCAGTGAATGTTTTTGGCACCTTTGTTTAGCATGAGATAACTGTATTTATGTGGGTTTGTCTCTGTGTCTTCTTTATATACCATGTATGTCTATATGTCTGTTTTGGTGCCAATACCATGCTGTGTTTGCTACTATTGCTCTACAATATAGTTTAATTTCTGGTATTGTGATACCTTCTGCTTCACTCTTCTTGTTCAGGATTGTCTTGGCTCTTCTGGGTCTCTTATTTTTCCAAATGAATTTCACAATTGCTTTTTCTATTTCTGAGAAGAATGTCATTGGGATTTTAATAGGAATTGCATTGAATCTTTATAATGCTTTTGATAGTATGGCCATTTTGACAATATTAATTCTGTCTATCCAGGAATATGAGAGGTCTTTCTATCTTCTAAGGTCATCTTCAATTTCTTTCTTTAGTGTTCTGTAGTTTTCATTGTAGAGATCTTTTACCGCTTTTTTTAGATTGATTCCCAATTTTTTTTTTTGAGGCTACTATGAATAAGGTAGTTTTCTTAATTTCTCAGTTCTTCTTTACCTATTTATTATCCTTTAATTTCTTCCTTCTCTCTAATTGCTCTGGCTAGAGTTTCAAGGACAATGTGGAATAAAAGTGGTGAAAGAGGGCATTCTAGTCTTGTTCCAGTATTTAAAGGGAATGCTTTCAATTTATCTCCATTTAGAATTATGTTGGCCTTGGGTTTAGCATATATAGCTTTTACAACATTGAGGTATATTCCTACTTTCCCTAGTTTTTCTAGTGTTTTGATCATGAAGGGGTGCTGTGTTGTGTCACATGCTTTTTCTGCATCTATTGAGATGATCACATGATTCTTGCTTTTAAGTCTATTAATATGATGAATTACATTTATTGATTTCCATATGTTGAACCAACCCTGCATCCCTGTCTTGAACCCCAATTGATTATGGTACACTATCTTTTAAATACTTTTTATGTGATTTGCCAGATTTTTATTGAGAATTTTTGCACCTAAGTTCATCAGGGATATTGATCTGATGTTTTCTTACCTTGCTGTGTCTTTTTCTGGTTTTGCTATAAGGGTGATATTAGCCTCATGGAATGAGTTTGGAAGGAATCACCTCTTTTCTATTTCATGGAATAATTTGAGGAGCATTGGTGTTAATTCTTTTTGAATCTCTTGTAGATCTAGACTGAGAATCTGTCTGGTTCTGGATTTTTCTTAATTGGTAGGCTTTTGATGGCATTTTCTATTTCATTACTTGAAATTGTTCTGTTTAAATTGTGTATGGTCTCCTGATTGAGTTTAGGTAGATCATGTGTCTCCAGAAATTTGTTGATGTCTTCAATATTTTCTATTTTATTTGAGTATAAATTTTCAAAACAGTTTCTAATTATCTTCCGTATTTCAGTTATGTCCATTGAGATATTTGGATTTCCTCTCTTTTTATCTTTGTTAGTGTGGCTAGGGGTTTATAAATATTCTTGATTTTTTTCAAAGAACCAACTTTGTGTTTTGTCAATGCTTTTAATTGTGTCTTTTGTTTCAATTTCATTGTTTTCGGCTCTGATTTTAATTATTTCCTGCCTTGTACTGTTTTTGGAGTTGATTTGTTCTTTTTCTAGGGCTTTGAAACACAATGTTAGGCCATTTATTTGTTGACTTTTTATTCTTTTAATAAATGAGCTCAATGCAATAAATTTCCTCTTAGTATATTGCCTTCATAGTGTTCCAGAGATTTTGGTATGTTGTATCAGTATTTTTAGTTTCCTCTAAGTATTTTTTTATTTCATTGTTGGTTTCTTCTATCATTGACTTGTCATTCAGTATTATATTACTCAATTTCCATGTTTTAGAGTGGCTTCTGTATTTTATTTTATCATTGATGTCTAATTTCAGTTCATTATGATCTGATAGAATGCAGGTATTATCTCCATCTTTTTGTATTTACTAAGGGTTGCCTTGTGACATAAGATATGGTCTATTTTAGAGGAGGCTTTATGTGTGGCCAAGAATAAAGTGTATTCACTTGTTGATGGATGAAATATTCTACATATGTCTGTTAAGTCTAAGTTATTGATTGTATTATTTAGTTCTATAGTTTCTGTATTTAGTTTTTCTTTGGGAGATCTGCCCAGTAGTGGGAGAATTGTATTAAAGTCACACAGTAATATTGGGTTGTGGTCTATTTGCTTCTTGAAATTTAAAAGGGTTTGTCGGATGTACATAGATGCTCCATTGTTTGAGGCATAAGTGTATACCATTGTTATGTGTTGCTAATGTATAATTCCCTTCAGTACAATGAAATGTTCCTCTTTGTCCTTTTTGACTGATTTTGGCTTGAAGTGCACTTCATCTGATATGAGGATGGAAACTCCTGCTTTTTTATGCAATTCATATGCATGACATGTTTTTCCCCATTCTTTCACATTCAGTCTGTTGATGATTTTGCATATGAGGTGAATATCTTGGAGACAGCATATTGTTTGGTCTTGTTTTTTTAATCCAGTCTGTCACTCTATGTTTTTAGATTAATGAGTTTAGGCCATTAAAATTCAAGGTTATTAATGATATGTCATTTGTATTCCCAGTCATTTTGCTGTTTCTGGTATTCAATTTGATGTACTTTCTCCTTTTAATTGACTATTCCCTCAGTGTAGATCCTTCCTTTACTGGTTTTCACTTTATTTTTCACTTTATCCTCATGGAATATTTTGTTGAGAATCTCTCTAATGCAGACTTTCTAATTGTGAATTCTTTTAACTTTTATTTTTTATGGAAGGATTTTATTTCATCTTCAAATCAGGAACTTAATTTTGCTGGATCCAAAATTCTTGGAGGGATATGAATTGATTTTCCCTTATACATAATTTACTTTTGTTCTCTCATGGCCATTAAGATTTCATCCTTATTCTGTGTTTTAGTCATTCTCATTATTATGTGTCTTGGTGTGGGTCTGCTGTAATTTTGTACTTTTGGGGTCCTGTAAGCCTCTTGTATTTGATTTTCCATTTCATTCTTTGCATTAGGGAAATTTTCTGATATTATGTGATTGAAAAGATTGTATTATTCCTTTGGTTCATATCTCTGTTCCTTCATCTATCCTGATAACACTTAAATTTGGTCTTTTCATGTCCTTTTTTTTTATTCATTTAATTTTGATCCATTGAACACAAATGGAGTACAGCTATTCTTTCTCTGATTGCACACAAAGTAAAGTCACACCATCTGTGCATTCATACATGTACACAGGCAGTGGTGTCTGTCTCATTCTGGTATTATTCTTGCCTTCCCACCCTGACCCCACCCCTCCCTTCCCTCTGTGCTATCTATCCTTCCTCCATTCTTGCCTCCCTTCCACCCCTAATTATGCATCATCATTCATTTATCAGAGATCATTCAGCCTTTGGATTTTTGGGATTGGCTAATCTCATTTAGCATGACAGTCTCCAACATCATCCATTTACCTACAAATGCCATAATTTTATTCTTCTTTATGGCTGAGTAATATTCCATTGTGTATATATACCACAGTTTCTTTATCCATTCATCTATTGAAGGGCATCTAGTTTGGTTCAACAATCTCGCTATTATGAATTGAGCAGCTATGAACATTGATGTGGCTGCATCACTGTAGTAATCTGATTTTAAGTGCTCTGGGTATAGGCCAAGGAGTGGGATAGATGGGTCAAATGGTGGATTCATTCCAAATTTTCTAGGGAATATCCACACTGCTTTCCAGAGTAGCTGTACCAATTTGCAATCCCACCAGCAATGTGTGAGTGTACCCTTTTCCCCACATCCTCGCCAAAACCTGTTGTTGCCTGTATTCTTAATAAAAGACATTCTAATTGGGGTAAGATGAAATCTTAAGGTGGTTTTGATTTGCATTTCTCTTATAACTAGGGATATTGGACACTTTTTCATACATCTGTTGATTGCTTGTAGATCTTCTTCTGTAAAGTGTCTCTTCATTTCCTTGGCACATTTATAGATTGGGTTATTAGTGTTATTGGTGTAAAGATTTTTGAGCATTTTGTAGATTCTGGAAATTAGTGCTCTATCTGAAGTGTGTGTAGCAAAGATTTCCTCCCACTCTGAAGGCTCTCTCTTCACAATGCTGATTGCTTCCTTTGCTGAGAAAATGCTTTTTAGTTTGACTCTATCCCAATCATTGATTCCTGCTTTTATTTCTTGCACTTTGGGAGTCATGTTAAGGAAATCTGGTCCTAGGCCAACATGATGGAGATTTGGACCTATTTTCTCTTCTATTAGGTGTAGAGTCTCTGGTCTAATTCCTAGGTCCTTGATCCATTTTGAGTTGAGTTTTGTACAGGGTGAGAGATATGGGTTTAGTTTCATTTTGCTGCATATGGATTTCTAGTTTTCCTAGCACCATTTGTTGAAGAGGCTATGTTTTCTCCATTGTATGTTTTTGGCTCCTTTATCAAGTATGAGATACCTGTATTTATGTGGGTTTGTCTCTGTGTCCTCTATTCTGTACCATTGATCTACCTATCCATTTTGGTGCCAATACCACGCTGTTTCTGTTACTATTGCTCTGTAGTATATTTGAAGGTCTGGTATTATGATACACCCTGCTTCGCTTTTCTTGCTAAGAATTGCTTTAGCTATTCTGGGAACTACAGAACACTATTCCTACAAATGCATTTCATGATGACTTGCTCTATTTCTATGAGGTCCATCATTGGGATTTTAATTGGAATTGCATTGAATTTGGATAGCGTTTATGGTAGTATGGCCATTTTGACAATATTAACTCTTCCTATCCAAGATCATGGGAGCTCTTTCCATCTTCTCAGATTTTCTTTCTTTAGTGTTCTGTAGTTCTCACTGTAGAGGCCTTCCTCTTCTTTTGTTAGATTGATTCCCAAGTTTTTTATTTTTCTCGAGACTATTGTGAATGGTATAGTTTTCCTAATTTCTCTCTCAGAGGATTCATCACTTACGAATAAAAATGCATTAGATTTATGAGCATTAATTTTATATCCTGCCACATTACTGAATTCATTTATGAGTTCCAGAAGTTTTCTGCAGGAATTTTTAGGGCCTTCTAAATAGAGAATCATGTCATCAGCAAATAGGGATAGTTTGAGCTCTTCTTTTCCTATTCGTATTCCTCTAATTTCTTTGGTCTGTCTAATTGCTCTGGCTAGTGTTTAAAGGACAATGCTGAACAGAAGTGGAGAAAGAGGACATCCCTGCCTTGTTCCAGTTCTCAGGGGGAATGCTTTCAATTTTTCTCCATTTAGAATGATGTTAGCTGTGGGCTTAGCATAGTTAGCCTTTACAATGTTAAGGAATGCTCCTACTATCCCTATTTTTTCTAGTGTTTTGAGCATGAAGGAGTGCTGTATTTTATCAAATGCTTTCTCTCAACTATTAAAATAATCATGTGTTTCTTGACTTTAAGTCTGTTGATGTGGTGAATTACCTTTATTGATTTCCAGATGTTGAACCAACCTTGCATCTCCGGGATGAAGCCCACTTGCTCATGGTGCACTATCTCTTTAATATGCTTTTGTATGCGATTTGCTACAATTTTGTTAAGAATTTTTGCATCTATGTTCATTAGGGATATTGGTCTGAAATTTTCTTTCCTCGATGTGTCCTTCTCTGGTTTTGGTATCAGGGTGATATTAGGTTCATAGAATCAGTTTGGAAGGGTTTCCTCCTCCTCTATTTCATGAAATACTTTGAGTAATATTGGAATGACCTCTTCTTTGAAGGTCTTGTAGAACTCAGCTGTGAATCTATCTGGTCCTAGGATTCTCTTTGTTGGTAGGCTTTTGATAGCTTCTTCTATTTCATTGCTTGAAATTGATCTATTTATGTTGTGTATGTCCTCCCGATTCAGTTTGGGTGGCTCATATGCCTCTAGGAACCTGTTGATGTCTTCCAGGTTTTCTATTTTGTTGGAGTATAAATTTTCAAAATAGCTTCTAATTATATCTTGTATTTCAATTGTGTCTGTTGTAATATTTCCATTTCCATCATAATTTTTAATAATTTGGAGTTTCTTTCTCCTTCTCTTCATTAATGTGGCTAAGGGTTTATCAATTTTGTTTATTTTTTCAAAGAACCAACTTTTTGTTTTGTCAACTTTTTGAATTGTTTCTTTTGTTTCAATTTCGTTGATTTCAGCTCTGATTTTAATTATTCCCTGTCTTCTACTACTTTTGGTGATGATCTGTTCCTCTTTTTCTAGGGCTTTGAGCTGTAATGTGAGGTCATTGATTTGTTGACTTTTCATTCTTTTATTGAATGCACTCCATGAAATGAATTTTCCTCTTAGCACTGCTTTCATAGAATCCCAGAGATTCTGATATGTTGTATCTTTGTTCTCGTTGACTTCTAAGAATTCTTTTATTTCCCCCCTAGTGTCTTCTGTTATTCATGCATCATTCAATAGCATATTATTTAATCTCTAGTTGTTGGAGTAGTTTCTGTTTTTAACTTTATCATTAATTTCTAGTTTCATTCCATTATGATCTGATAGAGTACAAGGTAGTATCTCTATTTTTGTATTTGCTAAGACTAGCTTTGTGGCATAATATTTGGTCTATTTTAGAGAAGGATCCATGAGCTGCTGAGAAGAAAGTGTATTCACTTTTTGATGGATGGAATATTCTATATATATCTCTTAAGTCTAAATTTGTGATCGTGTCATTGAGTTCTATGGTTTCTTTTTTCAATTTTTGCTTGGAAGATCTGTCCAATGGTGAGAGAGGAGTGTTAAAGTTCCCCAGTATTATTGTGTTTTGGTCTATTTGCTTCCTGGAATTGAGAAGGATCAGATTGACATACAAGGATGCGCCATTGTTTGGTGCATAAATATTCATGATGGTTATGTCTTGGTGATTTGTGCTTCCCTTAAGTAGTATGAAATGTCCTACTCTATCCCTTCTGACTAACTTTGGCTTGAAGTCTGCTTTATTTGAAATGAGGATGGGAACTCCTGCTTTTTTGCTCAGTCCATGTGCATGGTGTGTTTTTTCCCAGCCTTTCATCTTTAGTCTGTGGACATGTTTTTCTATGAGATGAGTCTCTTGAAGGCAGCATATTGTTGGTTCTTTCTTTTTAATCCAATCTGCCAGTCTGTCTTTTGATTGATGAGTTTAGGCCATTTAAGTTTAGGGTTATTATTGAGATATGACTTGCATTCCCGGTCATTTTGACTTATTTTTGGATTTTAATCTTGGTTTTTCCTTTAATTGGCTGTTCCTTTAGGGTAATTCCTCCCTTTGCTGACTTACATTGTTGTTTCTCAAATCTTCCTCTTGGAATATTTTGCTGAGGATTTATTGTAGGGTAGACTTTCTATTTGTGAATTCTTTTAGCTTGTGTTTATTATGGAAGATTTTATTTCATCTTTGAATCTGAAGGTAAGTTTTGCTGGGTATAAAATTCTTGGTTGGCATCCATTTTCTTTCAATGCTTGGAATATGTTGTCCCAGGCCCCTCTTGCTTTTAGGGTCTGGGCTGAGAAATCTGCTGATATTTGTATTAGTTTCCCTGTATATGTAATCTGATGTTTTTCTCTTGCAGCCTTTAAAATTCTATCTTTACTTTGTATGTTATCTATTTTCATTATAATGTGCCTGGTTGTGGATCTGTTGTGATTTTCTTAATTTGGTGTCCTATAAGCCTCTTGAATTTGATTTTCCATTTCATTCTTCAGATTTAGGAAATTTTCTGATATTATTTTATTGAACAGATTATTCATTTCGTTGTTTTTTGTCTCTGTGCCTTCCTCAATCCCAGTAACTCTTAAATTTGGTCTTTTCATGATGTCCCATAACTCTTGGAGTTTCTGTTCATGATTTCTTACCATGTTCTCTGTCTGGTTGAGTTTGTTTTCAAGATTAAATATTTTGTCCTTATTGTCTGAGGTTCTTTCTTCCAAGTGATTTAGCCTGTTGGTTAAGCTTTCTATTGAGTTTTTAATTTGGTTTATTGTAACCTTCATTTCAAGGATTTCTCTTTAGTTTTTTTTCCAGAATCTCTATCTCTTTATTGAAATGATCTTTTGCTTCCTGCAGTTGCTCTTTTAGCATTGCCTGCATTCGCTCTCTTCACTCCTTATGCACTTCTCAGATCATTTTAATTATGTACAACTCCCTTTCTGACAATGCTTCTGCCATGTTGTCATTGGGTTCTTTTGGTATTGTATCTGGGCTTGTTTGGGACATTTTCTTCCCATGTTTTCTCATGTTGGTAGTGTATCTTCTCTCCTAGTGCAAATCCTTGGTATTGCAGTTTCCCCTTAAAGACTTATAGGTTTCCTGCCTATTTTCAATACCTCCCCTTGAATTGAGAGATCAATATTGGCAGCACACCATATAAACAATATATGTCCTTAATCTAAATAGTCCTTATTAAGATATTAACAGTGTTGTCTTAATAAACAGAGATGAGTTCACATTATTATCTACAGCATAACTAGAAAGTTTACAATAAGGACTGCAAATCCTAATGTTGGACAGGGAGAATGAGGAGGGGTACAGAACAAAAGACTAGTGAGATGAGAAGTGAGTCTATAGGTATACTATGTCATATGAATAGTGGAAGTGGAATTAAACAGGTTGTTAGCGTGAGAAAAAAAGAGATTCTCTAAGGAAATGGATATATAAGAGGGAGATAGAGTGATAAGCATATTAATAAAAGAGAAACTTAGGAATATAGTGGGTATATTAGGAATAATCATAGTATTACAATTAATTTAAAAATGTTCCGAAATAAAAATATACTGTACAGTTCAAACCTCTTATTTTTCAATGGCCTGATGTTTGAGAGATGCTTAATCAAGCGGTGACCCAAGAAGGGTGCTGTCCCACTACCTCTAGGTTGGGAATGATCAATGCTTCTGGGCAGAGGCGGCCTGGTGTTGATAGATGATCAGATACAGCACAGGTGCTAGACGCTGGGCCAGGGTGTGGGCCTGTGCACTAGACCAAGTTGGGGTGGGAGTGCAGAACTGTGTTCAGTGATGGAGACACTGGGCTTGATAGCCCAGGCAGGCCTGAACTCCACACTGGGGGCTCAGGCAGTTGCAGGCAGTTGCTCTCTCCAGGGAATGCTGTAAAATGGCACCGAAGGGCCTAAGATACCCACTGAGGCTGGGGATTCTGGCCATGGCAGGAGAGAGAGCTCTCTCCAGGAGATGCCGTAAAATGGCGCTGGAAGACGGGAGCTCCACTCTGGGGATTCAGGCAGCCACAGGTGGTCACTTTCTCCTGGGGAAGCTGTAATATCTGGTCTTTTCATTTTATCCCATAATTTTTGGAAGATCTGTTCATGGATTTTTACCATCTTCTCTGCATAGTGAAGTTTGTTTTCAAGATTATACATTTTGTCTTCAATGCCTGACAGTATGTCTTCCAAGTGGTCTAATCTGTTGGTGATGCTTTCTATTGAATTTATAATTTGGTTTATTGATTCCTTCATTCAAGGATTTCTGCTTCTTTTTTTTTCAGAATCTCTAATTCTTTATTGAAATGATCTTTCACTTCCTATATTTTCTCTTTGATTTCACTCTTCAGCACATCCTTTTCTCTGCAGATCAGTTTAACTATGTACATTCTAAAATCCTTCTCGGACATTTCTTCTATTGTGTTGTCAGTGGATTCTCTTATTGGGGCATCCTGGTTTGCTTGTAGAACTTTGTTCCCTTGTTTTGTCATGTTGCTTATGCATTTTCCCATCTAGTTTTATGGATCGGAGGCAGTACAAATTCTACCCTGTAGACTTACATTATCCCTGAAGCTTTTTAGTACCCTACCTTTAAAAAGGAGACCAACATCAACAGCACCCAGTGTAAACACTTTAAAGCCCTAAATCCAATAGCTCTCTTTAAGGCATCCACTGCTTTCTCCCTATAAACGGAAATAGTGAAATCAATCACTGTCTAAAATATAAACAGAAAATTTGCTAAAAGGGTTTATAATTTCAAATGGTGGTGGACAAAGAGAGAACAGAAATAGTGTAGGATGTGATGTTCATGAGGAAGAAAGAGAGAAGCCAGATGTGAAAATCCACAGGAAGTTTGGAAGAGGACCCAAAAGAGATTAGCTGTTAGGTGACGAAAAGGTAGAAAGGGAATCCAGGAAAATAGACAAGTTAGAGGAAGAATATCTAAAGAGAAAATTTTTAAAATATAAGAATATACAGCAGAACTGCAAAGCACCATGTATATACCACCATCCTCAACAAACTGATGCAATAAAAATACCTTGCTCCAAATATGGTGGAGAGAGATGTTAGAGAAGAAAATAAATCAAAATAAAATAAATCTCAATGGAAAAATTAAACAATTGTCTCTGTCAGCATTCACAAGTTTCTTAGCCCTGTCTCACCTCCCACAAGATTGCCTGGCCCAGACTGCAGTGGGTCAGTGGCTTTGGCAGCAGGTGTGGGGTCAGTGGCAGCAGTGGCAGATGTGACTGTGGCTGCAGCTGCAGTGGCACCCAGAGAGAAGACCTCCCGGTGACCTCCAGGGGCCAGCACAGGGGTTGGCAGCAGCAGTGTAGATGACAGGTGCTCCTGGAGAGAAGACCTCCAGGGTCTGCAGCAGTGGTATCAGAAGCAGCTGCGCCCTGAGAGAGGACCTCCAGGAGATGGCAGCAGCGTCTGCTTAACATTACTTCTCACATGTTTAAATATTCACATATTTAAAAATTCAGTCTATTATCTTCAATTAAAAATATATACATCCATATATATATATATTGGTCTCATTATATGTCAGGTGCAGACATCATTCTAAACATTGGCAATATAGACAGAAAAGCTGAAATTCTACAAGAGTATCATAATAAGTAGAGTAAACATGGTAAACAATCAAGAGCATTTCAGCAGAGATAGTTTTATGAAAAATGGGCATTGGGTATAATAAAAAGAATAGGGGTCATTGGGAATGTTAGATATCTTAGGTAGAAGAGTCAGTTAATTTTTCTTCTTCCTGAGCTCAGAGAAGACCGAGCTAAGGCAGAGAAGAAACCAACCTCATGGAGATCTGAAGGCTACCTAAACCAGACAGACAATACCAGGATGTGAGGAGGGAAACTCTGGCAGGGTCTTCCCATTTAGGGACAGATTTATGAACTTTATAAAGCACTTGTAAGTTTTTGTTTTAGTTAAGTGTAAAGTTATGAGAGATGTTTTAGTTAATGAAATCATTTTAACTTCAATGTAGACAAGATTTACAGTTATTTCAAACTTGACTTTCACGAATGCTATAATACCTCACCTCTGTGTTTTTAGACATGTCATATTGAGATGAAGCACAATTTCAAGGCAGGATCTTGATAAATGCCATTAGAGTTTGAAATAATTTAAATGCAAAAGGGGAAAACAGTGGAAAAAAGTGAAGGAGAGCTATGAGGTAGGAAGAAAATCATAGTAGTATGCCATTACATAAATCACAATTCAAATATGTTTCCAGTAAGGAGATAATGTTCAGCTGTCAAATGCTGATGATAGGTGGGATCAGGTACAAAGAAATAAACAAATATTGAATTATGAGAGCCTCTGTGACTGTGGCAGGAATAGTAGTATTGAATTGGAGAGGAAGTGGGGAGATGAGAGAAGATAAGAGAACCCAGTATTGACTGCATACAAATCTTCTCCTTTTTAGACCTTTCACTGGTAAATGGATAAAAGAACTGTGAAACTAAATAGAGGGAAGAATGTGGTTAAGTCAGAGGTTTTAAGTTAGTTCATAAGTATGCAAGTCCTATAATAGGCCAGACTTAAAAATGAGTATATATGGTTTGCTGATGGGAATGATTTGGTAGATAAAGAAAAAAAATGATGATATAGACGAGACAATATCCAATTGCCTCACCAAGATACTGAGTGTTCAAGAGGAGGTATAATTCAGAAATTAAGTAAACTGAAATTTGGAGTACATGAACAGTCAAGAAAAAATTATTGGGTAAAGATGTAAGTTATTAACAGATTTGATTGTAAGAAGATAAGAATTTTCTTCATTTTTTAAATTTTTTCCTGTGAAATTCGATATGAAATTATCAGTTGCAAGAGTTGGTAAGGGATTTGAGTAATGAAATTCATAGTCATGAATTTCAAGTGGGACTAATGAGCACTGGAATTGAATTTTTCTTGAGAAATACTAGTCTGCAAGCAGAAACATTGCAGAGTTGAGATTTAAGCTACAGATAATAGAAGAGAGTTGTGTGTTTTGGACACAATATCTCCAACCACAGAATTCCATATTTGATATATTTTGCATTTCATTTCCATTAGTCTTTGTCATGTCATTGTAATGTCACAAGACAGTTTTTAAAAAGTTCTGATAAAGTTTATAAATAATGAATTATATTAAGCATTCTTGGATGTTTCCACAACAAATCAATTTTAGAAAATTTAAAAAAAAATCCTCAAAGATCTTGATACTTAAAAGGTTTATTTACACAAAATTATTTTATTTTCATATTGCATATGCATATAATATACACTTTAATCATCCACATAAATAGATGTAAATAAAGTCTAATAAGGTCTTTGTTTTCATGCATGTAATGGTATCTATTAATATTAATAGCATATAGTACTAATATATGTGCATATAAGGTGTATGGCATATGTACTAGAACTTCAATCCCTAGTAGATAAACATACTAGATACCTGTTATAGAATGTATATTATTATACATAATAATTTCATTGCATGTTAACTACAAAAGTAAAAATTATAAAAAGAAAAGTGATTTTTACTCTGCACTCTTGTTTACTATAATATTGTGCATTTCACTAGTTTCTTTGGAAATACTGAGAAGGGCTTTGAACCTACTACATTTTACACCTATTATGAATTTTAGAAATTTTATGTAAAATTGTTATTTTATAATAGAGGACACACCCTTAGATGATTTTGTTATACACCAGTCTTGACTTTTTTGTTATCCTGCTGATTTTTAGAGATGGAATTTTTTTTCCCCTCAAAAGTTTGGCCATTGGATTTAACACATTACCACCCACAAAGATGGTGTTTAACTGTGAATTCTCTTTTCCTGATCATTCCAATAAAAATGTTAGCTGAGGTGTCATCCTTCATTCAACTTATAAAGAGAAATCTCCAATTATTTGTATACTATCTTAGAAAATCAATTGAAAATCTTATTAATGATTAATAATTATTTTCCTAATTTGCTATTCCTTGGTTATGCTTTTCTAAAGTCAAAGAACAGAAATTAACCCTTATAACATCCATGTAATATTATACAATGAGGTGAATCACATGAATAACAAATTGATGTTATTTAAGTCTTAGCTTCTTGGAGGGACCCCATTCTTCCCATATCTTATTTTTATTTCTGGCCTGTTCTCTTTTGGGAATATTATATGTTTCAGATATCCATAATGTTCATATAAAGGACAATTTTAGGAGAGATCTGAAAAGCTTTACATTTTATGTGAGCAAAAAACTTTAAACTATTTTTTTTATATAATTTATTTTGATTCATGCTACAAGAGTGGAGTACAATTGTTTCTCTGGCTGTACCTGAAGTGGAGTCACACCATTTTCATAATCATACATGTAAATGGGATTTTGATGTTTGTTTTATTCTGTTATTTTCCCACCTCAACCCCATCTCCACCTGTCTTTTTCCTCTATGCAATCCATCCTACCTCCATTCTTGTTTCCCTCTCATCCGGGATTATGTATTATCATCTACTTATCAGAGAGATCATTGGCCTTTGGTTTTCTGGGATTGGCTTATCTCTCTTAGCATGATATTCTCCAACTCCATCCATTTACCTGCAAATGCCATAATTTTATTCTTCTTTATGGCTGAATAATATTCCATTGTGTATATATACCACAGTTTCTTTATCCACTCATCTACTGAAGGGCATCTAGGTTGGTTCCACAATCTAGCTATTGGGAATGGAGCTGCTATAAACATTGACGTGGCTGTAGTATACTGATTTTAAGTCCTTTGGGTATAGGCCAAGGAGTGGGATAGCTGGGTCAAATGGTGGGTCCATTCCAAGTTTACTGAGGAATCTCCACACTGCTTTCCAGAGTGGCTGCACTAATTTGCAATTCCACCAGCAATGTATGAGTGTACCTTTTCCCCCACATCCTCAGGATCACCTGTTGTTGCTTGTATTCTTGACAATAGACATTCTAATTGGGGTGAGATGAAATCTTAGGGTATTTTGATTTATATTTTTCTTATTACCAGGAATGTTGAACATTTTTTCATATATCTGTTGATTGCTTGTAGATATTCTTCTGTACCTTAACCATTCGGGAAGCTTTTCTTATTTCCTCTCTAATACAAACACACACATGCAAGCATGCACAAACATATTCATACACACTGTATGATAAGAATCTCTTAGGAGAATAACTTTTACATCTCTAATGTATTTAAGGAACTTACAATGGTGGTTCTCTGAACTGAAGGAAAAAAGTTATTTCATTGAGATTTGTGTCACTATTCCAGTACTTTATATGTTTGTACTGTTTGTGCATTGGTGATCTCTGTGTTTTCACATTGCACATTTATAGACTGAATAACATACTTTGGACTTTGTCTTAACACTATCTTTAAGAAGTGATTTTTATGGGGATGTGCTGTATTTTGTACATATTTAAGTCCAATCATAAATATCTTTGTTAATTTCGACATTCAATAACCATCATCTGCATTCTATTTGATCAGCAGTTTCTGTTATCTCTGACTACAAATCTTCTGACACACTCATTGTCCTCAGTTTGATTGATTTTATGCCAGTACTATGGGGTAACCTTTCAGTGGCAGGTAACCAAATATTAGAGTATAAACATTACCTATTTTATTCTTTTGATTTCATACCTAGTTTTTTGCTTAAAATTAGTTTTTTTTAAAAGATAACAATGTTGGGGCACCTTGTCAAATATGCTTGTACATTCCATTTTAAAATTTAGAGAAAAACTATTGAACAATTCCTGACCCAAGATTATCTTCAATGTCTAGATTTTGGTCAATGCCAAATGAAGGAGACTATTGCATGCTGACTCAGAAATATGAATGCTTCTTTTTGAAAGAAAATGGGAAATGGATTCCTGACTCTTTTTTAATGCATAAAGTGAGCGCTGAAATTATTTTTTTATGTTCGATTTCAACATTTATGGTTTATAAGACTGCCCGAAAATATCTCATCAATTTTTATCTTTGATTTTATAGTAACACCTTCAAGTAAACAACAGACAAATTTTTGAAATTTAACATTTTTAACACAATTAAACTCCAAATTCTTTCAATACATAAGATAAAGTAAAATAAAATAAAGTGAGTATTCATTTGTAATGTTATAATATCTTTTGTCAAATTATATTTTGTTCATCTTGTAATAAAATTAATCTGTTTCTCACTAGAATACTTTTGGGAAATAGTTTATTTATCAAATCAAGAATGACTTTAAAGCTTTGATGACTGTTTTAAAACAGAAAACATAAAAATTAGTGATAAATAACCAAAGTTTCCAGATATTCTTTTTCATATCTACTTTTATATTTTATTCTCTTGCCAGTGTGAAACCAGAATATTCACAGACTAATTCATCTCATTTTTTGCAAATAAACTTTTCTTTATATGTTCTTTAATTTATAGTAGTTTTATCAATATATTCTGAACTACTTGTATATTTTAAAGCATTTAAACCTATGATATCATTCCTATAATGCAGTTGTATAACAACACAAAAGAAGCAAAGATCGTTTCAAACCTCACACATGTAACCATAAATGACATAGAATGTATGACTAAAATGTAACATAACAATCCTTAAAATTTATGTAACAATTTAAGAACCTAAAAGCTTATTAAAACTGATTTAGTGAAAATTAACTAGAATAAAATTATTAAGCTTATTTTAATACATTTCCCTTTGCATTTATCAAATTGTGAAGAGCTATTGTCACCAGTAAGCTTATTGATTAGCAAAGCACCCTTTAAGAAACAGTGTTGTTAGTATAATATGATATTTTCAAATATTAGACATCATTTGTGATTCTTCTTAAGGCAACTCACAGAGGTTTTTTGTTTAATTTGTTCATGCTAGGGCCCAGAAATATGCCATATTTTGATCTATTTATTTATTCATTTTAAATCTATTTGAAGGGAGGATTATATGTGATTTTGATGCAAGTTGTCTAAGATCCATTCTTGGACAAACATTAACAAAGTGTTTAAAAATACAAAATTTGGAATCAGACAAATCTGGATACATATTTTTACTCTGTGTTACTACGGGTAAGTTTTAATTCCTTGTGGTTAGAAATCTTATTCATGTAGTGAGATTAATAATCATGTTGATTACTTGGGGAGGTAAGTAAATTAATGCATTTAAAAGAATTAGCTCGATATCTTGCACTCAGCAATTGTTAGAAAAATAATAGCACACACTTATTTCACTTTTATAATAGTGCAAACCACATCATGATGACTCAATATTGGCTGATGGATAATTGATAAAACTCACCTCTACTTGAAAGCGTCTTTTTCTTTTGATTTTTTTTTTACTTCTCTCCTAGATTTCCTTGTAGACTCCTTTTACTTGGTGCATCTCATAAACATTCTTGTCCCTTCTCTGTCACTTGTTCCACTTGCTAAATATTATCCTTAGGTGATCTCATCCTAGGGACTACAAAATCTTCATAATCTACAAAATCTCTGTCTTTGATTTCTTTCATATATCTATGTCTGGCTACCTACTGCTTCTATTTAGTAGTACCCAAATGCAATCAATTTCTCCCACCTAATTCTCCTTTTTAATGGGTGTTCCTAAACTTATTCTCTGGCTCATAAAAGTATTATTTAAATCCATCCACCTTCAGCTTATTTTTACCCCCCATCTTCTTCTAACCCATCTCCAAAACATCTTTGAGAGATTTTACTTATCGTCCATTCCCAATGGTAGTGGGAATCTAAATTCAGGTGACCACGTATCTCTATTTGCACTACAACTCAGAATCATCTTCTTAGAACAAAGATCTAATGCTGTCACTTTTTGCTTTTAAAAAGTCTCTGTATTTGTTGTTTAAACTCCCTCAAATGTCTTCTCAAAATCTTTAAAACCAGGTTTTATATAGAATAACTCCCATTGAACCTCAAACAGCATTCATAATATACCTCTCCCTTCTTTACCCAGCTAATTATGTTTTTGTGATTTTTGATGTATTTGGCAAGCTATTCTCAAAATGAATGTAATGTCTGGCATACAACTTTTCAAAGTGATGATAGAGAAAATGTCAGCAGAATGGAAATTCCATAGAATCTTCAATATTGATTTAAGCCATTAAGGTCAATGTACTTTTCACTTCTACTTCAGTGGCTCTAATTCACAACAATGAAAATAATAAGAATGACTATAGCTTTATTAAAGATCTTATAATCTCTTAAGTTTAGCAGAACTTTTCAAATCACACACCATAGCATACCCGTGTGTTAAGTGGATCACAGTGATACGAAAATATTCCTGCATCCCTTGGAGTATGGATGGCATAGTGTGTAAGGTAACTGAAATCCCAGGGTATATCTTTTAACTATGAGGACTCACTCATTTTCACAAATGTGCTATGATAAAAAAGTTTGAGAAAAACTCTACTGTGATTGCTTCATCAATTTTATGTATCTTAGTATTAAAAGAACTCATAAAGCTGGGCGTGGTGGCACATGCCTGTAATCCCGGCGGCTTGCGAAGCTGAGGCAGGAGGATGGTGAGTTCAAAGGCAGACTCAGCAACTTAGCGAGGCCCTCAGCAACTCAGTGAGACCCTGTCTCTAACTAAAATACAAAATAGGGCTGGGTATGTGGCTCACTGTGGTGGAGTGCCCCTGGGGGTTCAATCCCCTGTACCAAAAAAAAAAAAAAAAAAAAAAAAAAGAACTCATAAAGTATTGGATACTCCTTTATAAGAACTTCTAACTTGAAAACTCCAAGGTTGCGATTCTAAATTTTGGCTCTTTCATAACTGTTCAGGTAACTGTGAAAATTTCACGAATTTCGTGAACATGATTCCCTTTATCTGAAGGCAAAATACATGGATTAGAGATGTTTAGGCCACTCAAAGATTCAAAAGTATTTTGTTATGTTCCTAAATATTTTATTTCTTTCAAAATATTACAATAAAAGGGAAAAATTATGGCATTACAATTGTGCATAAGCTTTAGAGAAATAAAAAAAAACTTCCTAAAAAAGAAAAGAGAAAAATGTGTGTCAAGATTTAATAGTAATGATATAGAAAAGAAAGTCTTGTAAGAGGGCAGAGCAAGATGATGAATGAGTAGGATCTTCCAGAGATTGTCACCCTAAAGCACACCAATTTAATATACCATTTACACAGAACACCACCTTATAATAGCTAAGCAAGACAAACAAAAGATCATAGTGCCTGGTATTAGTATAATTATTTAGGTATTGAAGAAGGCAGAAAGGAAAGAGTGGGCCCTATCAACCTCCAGGAAAAGAAACACCCAGGGATGAACAGAGGCCTGCCACCACTGAATCCAGGCCAGTACCCATTGCCTGATCTCCTGGCACTGCATTAGCCAGGGAATTGACAACCTCTATGACTTTTCCTTGACCTTGGGCATCTGAAAGGGATGTAAGTCTCTACCTTCCAGGAGGCAGGGGCACAAAAACTAGCATAGGACTTTGCTTTGAATCTCTGTGCTGAAGCGAACATGGAGAGACCCACCACAGATAGAAAACAAAGACTCCTATACCTAAACCAGTGCTAGCAGAGTGAGCCCCTATACTGTCCCAACATTAAGAAGAGTTCTGTAAGCTGACGGGATATATTAGAGTTCTGAACTGTCAGCTTCAAGTGGATCCTTAGGCAATCTACCTATATTGCACATATTCATGTGGCTGTAATACTCAGAAATGACCAAGCTTAGCATCAGCCTTGGCAGTCAAATGACTATCTCTACCACCAGTACTCCAAACTTGGGCATCTATGAGCAAAGACCATTGCTCATAGACAGAACTTCTGAACATGTCACATATATAGTAGAGACCTGTACTCCTGTAGGACAGATAGTAGTTTTGGTCTGCATCACCCCCCAGACATGGTGCAGATTTGGGTGACCCTTGAGATTGTGCATGACTAAGCAATTAGTAGAATTGAATGAGACCCATCTTAGTGTCAATCTTGGTGGCCAGGTGATTTTTTTCCACCAACACTAGCCTAGCATCACGGAGCATACTGTGGAGCAAGACTCCACTGAATGAGGCAGTAAATACAGGACTTTGACTCAGAACTCAGTGCCAGGATGAAGAAACTTAAATCCTCAACCTCATTCCTATCTGTGAACAGTCTCTAGAACTTCCTTGGTGTCAGATTGAGACATATAACTCCAGGCTATTGACCTTCTATTCTAGTCAGCATCACCTGTGCCTGGTTGCAGCAGTCATGGAGTACCAGGCTATCTCACTAGTAGAAGCCCATAGCAGTGTGTGTCTTGGTCTGATTTCACTGCTAAACTTATCTTTGTGGACTGTTAACTCAAGAGGTAATAGCCTTGTGGAATTGGTGACCACAGGTCTTATATATAAACCAGTGCTTATTCCATCCACAGCAATTCTGATTACAGCCAGGAAGAATACCATAATATCTGAACTCAGGCCAGTGGATATATATGAGATGTTTGGGCCTACACTGGTCCCAAGTAGAGACTTGTAGGGAAAGACTGTTCTTTTAAGGTTCTCTCACAGTTCATGTTGAACGAAAACATCAACTGCAAATTTGGTCCAAATGTGGCTCAAACACTGACAACACTTCAACAGTGAACTTATAGAAAACTTGGACTCAGGGTGCCATCCAATGCTGAAATAAAGGAAGTGGTTGCAGACCTAGAAAAATTAAGCTGCCTGATTATTCTGAAAAGTCAGACATAAGGCAATATCATGAATACTGGAGTAAGTTCATAATTGTGCAATGTCTAGATGATGCTGCACACTAAAAAATATCAAGAACTTTCATGGAACCATGATCTCATCTAATGATCACAATAAGGCACTGTTTTAGTCAGCCTTTTCACTGCTTTAACTAAAAGACCTGACAAGAACAATTTTAGAAGAAGAAAAGTTTATTCAGGGGCTCATAGTTTCAGAGGTTTCAGAAGCTTCAGTCCATAGACAGCCAGCTCCATTCCTAGGGGCTCGAGGAGAGGCAGAACATCATAGAGGAAGAGTGTGGCAGAGGGAAGCAGGGAGAGAGAGAGAGAGAGAGAGAGAGAGACCCACCACTGGCCAGATACAAAATATAGACCCCAAACACATGCTCCAATGACTCATTACCTCCAGCTACATCCTACTTGCCTTTTTTAGCCACCACTCAGTTAATTCCATCAGGAAATTTAACTCCCTGATTGGGTGAAGATTCTCATAACCCAATCATTTCTCATCTAAAAGTTCTTAAGTTGTCTCACACCTGAATTGTGGGAGACATATCATATCTAAGTCATAACAGGCACCATAAACTGACCACATGTTTACCAGTAGGAATTAACTCCTAGATGGAGAATTTAGAAGAGTTATTTTAAGGAAGCCAGAAAAACTTTGATAAAACACAAAATGTTTCAGTATTATAAAAAATAAACTAAACAGAGAGGTAATTGCCATTTGAAAACTCAAACAGAGACACTTGAGTGGAAAAATATACTAAGTGAAATTAAAAACATTATTGAAGACACTAATAGCAGGATATCTCAAACAACAGATTAGTGAGCTCAAAAACAGGATATCTAGAAACAAAGTAAGAAGAGAGTGAGAAAAAATAATAAAGAAGAATTAAACCCTGTGGTGTGAAACAGCATTAAAAATGAAAATATTAATGTTATTGAGTTTCAAGAGGGATATGAGAATGTACAAGGGATAGAAAGATTATCCAAAGAGACAGTGACAGAAAACTTTCCAAACCCAGAGACAAACACAAATATCCAGATACAAGAAGATCAAAGGTCACGAGATTTAACTCAATTCTATCACAAAGACATTTTATTATCAAGCCCTCACAATTAAAGTAGAAGATTCTTAGAGATAAGTAAATAAAGGAAAAAGAATAAATAACACATAAGTATGCCTCCAGTCACCTGATAGTGGACTTCTCAGCAGAAACCTTAGAAATCAGGAAAGAGTGGCTTGAGATTCCATAGTACTCTGGGCAGGGGGTGCCTGCCATTGAGAACACTGTATCCAGTGAACAATTCCTATGGAAATAAAAATGAGATAAAGACAATCTCAGACGAACAAAAGGTGAGTTGACAGGGTATAATATACCCTGAAAGGAATTCTTTGAACTGAAAGAAAGCCACATTAATAAGGAAGAAGGGAACATTGGAAGTGTAAAACTTACTAGTAAAAATAATTATATAGACAAATTCAACAGCTCTTAAATTAGAAATATGATGCATAAACCATTCATTTCTTTAGTATGAAGACTGAAACTCAAAATGATTGAAAATAATAATAAAATTAATATGTTAAAAAGTAAGCAATAGAGATGTAAATGGGATATCAAACTTATAAAAGTGAAAAAAATGTGGGAGTAATGGCATGCAAGTGTAGAATTTTTATTAATATAATTTTTCTATTTCTTTTTATCTTTATGATCATGCACTATTACTATTATTTCAAAATTGCTTTTTATAGCCAAAAGTTAATTTTTGTAAGTTTTACAATAACTACAAAGAAAAATTTATAATAGATAATGTAGAAGTAATAATCACAGATTTAAAATGCACTACTACAATAAGTCACTTAAACACAAAATAAATCTGTAAGAGGGAGAAAGAAAGGAGATACAAAAAAAAATCTAGAAAGCAAGTTGTATATAAGGGTTAATATCCATGATATGAAACGAACTCCAAAAACTCCATAGAAAAATAAAAATATTTAAAAATAGAAAACAGTTCTAACTTGACGTCTTTCAAAAAAATGACTTATGCATAGCCAATGGCATAAAAATACTCAACATCACTAATCATCAAGGAAGTGCAAGAAAAAAAATCACAGTGATATGCCACCTCAATCTAGTAACAAAGGTCGTTTCCAAAAAATAAAAAAATAATAATTGACAAAGAGTTAGCAAAGGATATAGAGAAAAGGGAATAATAGTGAGAATAATCTGGTGGGAATATAAATTAGCATAGCCATTATGGAAAACACTCTGGAGATTCTTCTAATACTTTTTTTATAGTAATGTTGGAGGTCAAACCTAGGGGTTTAAACATGCCAAGCAAGTGTGCACTGAGTTAAACTTCCTCCCTCAAAACTTTAAAATTCAGCAATTCCACTCCTAGGTATCCATTCAGAGGAAATGAATCAGTACATTGAAGAGACATCTGCACTACCATGTTCATTCCAGCACTTTTCACAATAGCCAAGAAATAAAAAGACCTAAGTGTGCATCAACTGATGAATGGATAAAGAAAATGTAGTACACATACACAATGAAATATGATTCAGCTATAAAAATAAACAAGTGAAGCAATCAAATAGATACTCCATAAATAATAGTACAGATACATAAAGTTGTAGCCTTATAACAGAAAATGGTACCAAAAACTAGGTGTTCGGGAAAAAGTGCCCTGGAAAAATCTTAACATGGAAATTAGAAAACCTATGACACATCAATTTCAATTTGAATATTTTCTTTGAGAAAGTTGTAATCATTCAGAGCATCACTTTGTTAACTAGCAACTCTGTTATTAGGGTATGAGGTCACAAGAAATAGTTTATGGTAAACCAATGACACAGTTTTCAGTATTCAGATTCTGAAAGGCTTTACTTATTTGTCAACAATTCTACTTGTCAGGAAAGTTGGAATTTATCCAATAAAATGCATTCTAGTAAAAAAAAAAAAAAGTGACATGAATGGAACTGGAGAAGGCAAGGACTATTTGATCTCATTCAGGTGTGGGATTTTTTTTTTTAAATAGACTTTATAGAAATTGAGAAGAGAATGTTGGTTATGAGAGTTTGGGCAAATTGTGGGGAAGGGAAGAATGGGGAACAGAAGATTGATGCATATTAATTTACTGTTAGGAATAAGTTTTGGTGTGCTATTGCATTGTAAGTTGAGTATAGATAATGAAAATATATTAAACATATAATTTTTTTTAAAGCTAGAAAAGATTTTGAATGTTCTCAGCATAAACAAATGATATATAAGGAGATAGATATGTTTAACTAGATTTAAGTATTATGTAATGCATACATCTACTGAAATACAACATAGCACTCTTAACTGTGTACAATTTTTTGTTTTTATGTGAGTTAAAAAATGTTTGTCTAAAGAAAATAAAGTCTTACATTTAATGAGTATTATATACATATAATATAATGAACCAGATTTAATAACCAAGTTTAATATCTTCTATTAAACTTGAAAAACAACAGAACAAAAATATAGGTGCACCTTTAAAGGACACAGGACTAATGATCCACATGGTTTTGAGTGTCTCTTACAATGTATACAGTCAGATCCTCTCTCACCCCAATAAAAATGTGTGAATCTTCTATGTGAACCTGGTTGACTTATTACAAAAGTCAAGTAAAAGTGTCTTGAAAGGAATTGTAAATATACATTCTAGGAGAGTAATCCTGTAATTCGAAGTTTGATTTTCATTCTGTAAAAAACACATGAGATCCTGGTGAAATAGCTTCATGAATTGATATTGTAAAATTTATTAAAGAAACTGTAAAATAAAAATCATAAAATGAATTAATGATAAATTTAAAGTGTAATAATCATGATACAAGAGAGTCCTTTATATTTTTCATTGATTTTAGCAATAAAATTGTGAAATAAACAGCTATAGAATGAAAACATTATCACACAACTTAAAACTTTTGGTGCAAAAAAATTCTTAAGAAAAACTCTATATTATTTCAACTAGGAAAATTCCAAGCATTATACATTAAATTGATAAATTATGTAATTATAACCCAACTACTATTTATCTTTGTTCCCAAACTGTATTTTGAACAAACTGTAAAAAGTTTCTTAAGCATAAGTGAATTGCTTGCAATGTGTACTTATTTTCTTCTTTCATTATAGAGAATACTAGCTTAAATACTTAATTTTTATGTTTTTATTAGTGCATTACAGTTATTCATAACAGTGGGGTTCATTTTGACATGCTCGTACATGCATGCAATGAAATTTGCTCCATTGCAATGTCCAGTCCTTCCACTTTAATTCACTCCCCTGTTCCCTCCCCACCGGTCCTTCCTCTACTCTGCTCCTGTTCCTTCTATTTATTCTTTGTTTTTTAAATTGGTGCTTTATAGATATACATAAAGATGAAATTTGCTATGGTATATTCACACATGTACATAGCATAATTTGATCAATTTCTTTCCACCATTCTTCCCGTTTCTCCATCCCCCCTCCCTCCTACTCAATCTCCTGTCTCTGTATCACTGATTTCCCTTCTATTTTCATGGGATCTCCTAACCCAGCTTTTTAAAAATTTCCTTATTTCTCTCTAGCTTCCACATATGAGAGAAAACATCTGATCTTTGACTTTCTGATTCTACTTATTTAGCTGAGCATGATGTTCTCCAGTTCCATCCATACAAGCAAAATTGTTCACCCCCTGATCTCCCATGAAGAATTCAGTTTAACATAATTTAAGAGCCTGATTCCTATCTGAAGATGAGTTTTTATTTATTTCCTGTTTATCTTTTCTTTATTCATCTAATCTATGTAAATAAAATCTTTCCCTAAGGGTTGCAGAATTCTGGCACACAGTGAAAATTCAACCTTCAACCTGAAGTTAATTCTCAATTATTCAGTGGATGGTTACTAAGTCCAGTGCAGGGATAAATCATGCCTCTGGCTACTGTTTCCTCCCAGTTCTTGCATTCTGGCTGCTTGCTTTTTGTGACTTTTTTCCTTGAGAGGATTAATGGTGATGAAAAACCCAGGTGCATCACTCTGACAATCTTACCTTCAACTTGTTAATTTCCAGCACATACCCAAATCAACATTTTGGTTAAAGATTTTACCATCAATGTCACACACTTTCTCTGTCTTAGTTATGTCCCAATTTATAGCCTCATGCAAATCAGCCACATGCCTTGATAAAGGAAACAGATTGCTGTTTATAGCTACTGTTCTTGCCCTAGCATGGGAACTATAGTCTCTTAATAATTCCTTTTTTTTCTGGAATTGTCCACTTAGCATAAATACTTTGGGATTGAACTTTACAAACCTTCCTATATAGTTAATTTTGCCAACATAAGTACCAGTAATTTGGTGGAAGATATGAAGCTGTAAAGAAATAGGAAATTAAAATACTTATGTTACCCTTAACTATTATTAGTCAATATTTATTTATTTATTGGATGTTTCTGAAACACATGTAAAGGATAACTATATAGAGTGTATAGTAAGTATCTTATGATTAGTCCTTAAATTCATAACTTTAAGAAGATGTTTGAAATATAATATTTCAAGCTCTGTAAGAATAAAGAAACCTATAGAAAACCTATCAGTGAATATTTTCTCAGTTTTTTCATCATTTTGACCTTACCATTTTCTGATGTCTAGAATTATCATTCCATTCTGCCTCATTTTGCTATACGTTGGACTTTCATTAAGCTTCAAAAACTACACACTTTCTTGACAAACTACTGCAGCAATTGAGCAGACAAAAAAATCAGGCCCAGATTCTGTTTGGTATAATAGAAAAGCCTGACTCATTTTACTTCATTTCAGGTGGGACTTGACTAATACTTTGTGTTTCATATTCTTTGTCGTCCTGGAAATTGAATTCTTAGTCATTTATTGGCAAAGTGTCAGAACAACAAATACATGCTTCTCTTCAGACAAACCTATGATCACACGTTTTATATATTTGATGTTTTCAAGGGTACGACCTCTTTTATTACTAATAATTTTCAAGGAAGTGTATGAATTTGATATTATGAGTTCAATGCAAAAGGTGCCATCTTCTTAATGTTACAAAAAAGAACCACAACAAAACCTTCCCTTCTTACACAAAAAGGTACAATACAGAGTATATGTTTTCCTTATGTTTTATAAAGATTATCATTGTTCTTTTCTTCTGCTACTTAGTTCTTGCCCTTTTCCAGTGAAGAAAACAATGTTTACCCCTATAAAATTGTTTACTGGTCCCTGTTTTCATACAGGCTCTATTGACCTCTAATGAAAACTACTACTAAAAAGTATGATAAAGTTTTGCTGTGTGCCTATTCCTATTACTTAAGGGCATGACATCAAAGCTAAATGAAGATTTGGCATGAGTAATTAGAAATAGAGATATATTAAAATTAAGAAAAGATTATTAGAAGACAATTATTGGCATGGCAAAAATCAAACCCATTTTCTATCAACTGAAGGGGCTTCATCTACATGCATTAAAAAACTTGAATTAATCTTAGAACTTGCCTGATTAAATAATATTGGTACGCCTTTGAAAAACTGCACTTGGTATTGTGCATTTTATATCTCTCAATTGATTATTCAGCTACTGGTTTGTCTATAGAGAGAAGCATTCTAATTAATTCATTGAGGAAATCATCAAACTGAATTGTCCAGAGTAATATGAAAACTACACATAAATAAGAAACAAAATAAAAATTCATGAATAATAGAGTTAAATACAAAAATTGCTGTCATATTTTATCTATGGTTTTAAAGAGAAAAAAGATTGCAATGGTTTCAATGACCCACTTAGTTTCATCTATTGAAATGACAGCTTTTATTTTAATTTTTAATGTATCTTTCATCTTGTAAAAATGGTGCAAAATTTTTATATAGACTGTTCTACCAGAGAATTGGATAAAATTAGGTTTCAGATTTTATAGATCTGGGAATATATTAAAAGGAGTTAATGATTTTTGGTTTGTATAGATGGTGTATATTATTATAGAAAAGAAATTTTATGAAAATATTAAATTGAAAACACTGTGATTAATTGCATGGTCTAAAACCTACATGACAGGGTACGATATGCTGTTTTCATCTCTAAATTAGAGCAATAACCATAACAACAGTTAATTTTTAATCAGTCTTAAGAATAACAAAGAGAACTCCCATTAGCATTGTTTTGGCGATGATATTTACTTAGGACATGCCAAATATGCAGAGTTAGAAAAACTTCAAGTCTTAGAAATGGTTGAGAAATTGTCCTGTTTCTGGAAGGTTTTAACTTCATTTTTAATAATGTTCTTAAGTAGGGAACCTTATATTTGAAATGTTTTCATTAATTTTATTATCAGCCCTTATTTTTCTCTAAATTAATTATGAACTCAAATTGTGAAAAGTCAGTAACAAGGCATAGTGAGTGACATACAACAGAACTAGAAATTTATCTATTATGGAGTTGATACAGTTGGATGAGATAGACAAATCATGAATGATTTAAGAATGATGGGGTCCTTCAGTGGAAAGTAAGATGAGAACACTCAGCTCAGCAATTAAATGAACATCACAGAATATTTCTTCAAGAAAAATTTTATACAGATGATGGTATAACATATTATTAACATTTAGTTATTTTTTCAATTTATAATAATTTTTTATGAAGTTGCATATCGAATACTGCATACATGATAACTCAGGAGGATATAAACTCTTGTATATGAAAATTAAATTCACAGAAGACATGTGTGTTTGACTCTGCATTCAACTAAGAATTAAGCAAGCATTCTTACAATATTCAATGCCTATAAACTGTGTAAAAAAATTTGGCATATAAATTTGTAAAATATACTTTCTGGTACTAAAGATGAGGAAAACAATCCATTAAATGTTCATTTTGATCCTGTCGAACATAAATAGTTACGATGCTTTATTTTCTCTTATTATTTGATTGAAGAGTATGGGTTCATTGGGAGAATGGGTGAAGCATGGACCCATGCTTTTTTTTGTTTGTTTGTTTTGTTTTGTAAGGGGGATTGAACCCAGAACACTTTACCACTGAGCTATGTTGCCAGACCTTTTAATTTTTAGTTTTGATACAGTGTCTCCTAAGTTGGTGAGGATTTCTCCAAGTTGCTGAGGCTTGCCTAAGCTTCCTGAGTTGCTGGGATTACAATCGTGCTCCACTGCACCTGGTTAATACTAATTCTTTCATTTCACTGAAAAAATGGGGCAGAAGACTTGAGAGAGCTATACAAAATTAAAGAATAACTATCTGCTACAAAACTGTTTACAAGGTTATGATCCTTACATAGTACTCCTGACTCTTCTGGGAAGTTTTCACTTGCTTACTTTCCTTCTTTTTGTTGTTGTTGTACTCCAATAAACTGTTATTGTTATCTCATAAACAAATGTTTAATTTTTTTTTTTTTTTTTGCTTTGTACTGTTTCTTTCTCTTCTAATATTTTTCACAAAACTATGCATTTTAGCTGGGCGTGGTGGCGCACGCCTGTAATCCAAGCCACTTGGGAGGCTGAGTCAGGAGGATCACGAGTTCAAAGCCAGCCTCAGCAACTCAGCGAGGCCCTTAGCAACTCAGCGAGACCCTGTCTCTAAATAAAATACAAAATAGGGCTGGGGATGTGGCTCAGTGGCCGAGTATCCCTGAGTTCAATCCCTGGTTCCAAAAAAAAAAAAAAAACTATGCATTTTAAAATAATAGTTCGGGAATACTAAATGGTAATTAATATTATTCTGGGGATAAATGTTTACTGTTCTGGTAATATGTATACACACATATACACATAGACAAATACATATATATATATAACATATATGGACACACACATACATACATACACACACACATACATGGAAGTGGAAAAATTTTACTTTTATTCTAGTTTGTTTTATTTTGTTTTCCCCAGGTTTAAATAAATTTTAAACACTAACCTCTATATTCATTAGTATATGATCAATATAAATGGCTAATATATTGAAGTGCCTGAGGATTCTCTAGTAAAAAATAAAAACATTTAACATTACTTATTACAGGATTTTCTGAATTGATATTACTACAGAAAAATTAGTTCAAGAACTAATACTGATAATATTTTTAGATATGCTATTTTCAGGAACAGTGAATAAAACATAAATCATGTAACATGCAAGAATATCAGATAGTTCATAATACCAGAATCATGAAGAGTTTCCTAGCAAAGTTTGGTATGCATCTTAAAATCCAGAAAAAAAAATTCCCAAATGCATTATAGAGTCAATAAGATGAATGAATGCAAATGAAAATTAAAACACTAATGAAGCATGTTCATGCTAATATTGAGAAGCAATTATCAGGAAAGAAGGCCACTTCCTCTCAATTCATCAAGTACATTGAACACTTTCTCTATACAAATATTTGGTCAGTCACCAGCATTTGAAATGAGTTTCTAGAGATTTAGCTCCTGTTCTTAAAAATGTGAACTTTTTATAATAGGATGGGATGGAAGATAATTCATGAATAAATAAATATTTCATATTAATTTGTAAGGATCATAACATATTAAAATAATTTTGAGATTGGTGCATTGACAGATTATATGAGCATTGAATATGTAATTTTCACAGAAAAATAACCCTTTAATAAAGGAAGATCAACACTATTTTAGAGTAATTTCATGTAATTGAAATAAGAAGATTAGAGTAGAAGACTTGCATTATTTTTCAAAAGAAATAAGTCAAATCAGAGGGATTTACAATTTGATCTGTAATATAGATCATAACTGAAAACATATATGTAATGTTTGAACAGTGGCTCTTAATACTTAGCATTCAAGTAGCACTTTAAAAATTCAAATATTAGATTCTCTTCCATGAAGAATAGGCCTAGGGTCAGTGTAGACATTTTAAGTTTTATTTATTGCTCACAGTATTTTGATCAACAATCTATAAATCAAACATTTGATGATAACTTGATTTTTAGGAATTCAACTAATGAGCATTATGATTTAAAAAATAAATGATTAAGGGTATGTTTCCTTGATTAGACATGTGAAAAGAGAAGTTCAAGAATCACCATTTCCTCTACAAAACAAAATTCTACCAATTCAAAGACAAAATATCCCATTCAGTTGGAATCTAATAATATCATTATGCTTGCACATTGAGTTAATTATCTCTGATTTTAAAGCCTTATCTATAAAAAGATTAATACAAGTAAATGATATAAATCTTAGAAAGTGGAATCTGTAAGAATAATTAGAATAAGGACAATAAAGGAAAATAGAACAATGAAATTCAAATGAAAACAAAAGAAAAAATATGTAGAAATTGTAACTTATAATGAATAAGTGTAAAATAAAGCCAAATTTATCTTTGAAGTGCACATAATGCCTTAGAGACGGTTCAAAAGATTTAAAATCTTCCAGCCCATACAAATGAAGTCATTGGCAGGAGGGAGAGGAACCACAGCTGCACTAGAAGAACCATGGCTTATTACCTTTGCTACTATGAAGAGAAATGGTGATGCATGAATGGCTCATTCCAAATTCTTTATAATTAAGAGAGAGAAAAAACAAAAGGAGTTTGAGACAATGTAATCTGTGGAATGAAGTTTGAGGCAATAGACAAAAAATCCAAATAGGTATCATCAAATGTTCTTGAGCAATAAAGGGAAAATTTTAAAAGATGATAATGAAAACATGTTTAAGACTTAACATGGATTAATTATAAAAGAATCTCTGAAACAAATTTCAATGAATATTAACTTTGGTCCAAAGATTAGATATTCTCACAAAAAGGAATTTCATGCTTTAAAAGACTAGTAAAATTCAACCTAGTATATATCTCTCTTGCGGTTTACTATTTATATGCTTATCATCAAAGTTCAGAGAATATGTGCAACTTAGGACAATCATCTTATCATTTTATAGCCCAAAATATGACAAATTTATTATAGAAATAGAACTGCTATTATGTTTTCATAATAGGTATTAGGTCGTAGAATATGCCATACCAAAATTTTTAAAATATTGTACTAAGTGCAAATTATATTTCTAGCATTATTTTATTTTTGTGTGTGCTATGGAATTATTGATAAAGCAACATGGAATCAAGATAAATTATATGTTGAATTTAGAAAAATTCCTGGTAGAAATCTTCTATGAGATCCTTGTCATGGTCTAGCGGAGGTACCAGTCAATCAATGTATATGCTGCTTCTGGCTTTTATGCCAGAAGGCTAATGAAGATTGACATCTAAGTAAAGTAAATATTTAGTTTTAGTGAATTTAGTGGCACATTACAGGTATATGTTCTTATCCTTTTTCTTTTAAAAAAATGAATAGTAAAAGAGGAGTTAATCTTATCAATTTTTATATTAAAATATAATATAGAAATGGCTATGAGGGGATAAATTTTAAAATAAACAGGATGCAAAATAGATTTCATATCAGAAATTAAAGTTCTTGATGCATATAAGTCTTTGCATATGAATAAACTATCTAAGGACTCTAAAAATAAACAAGCAGTCAAAATTTAGAGTGTCTTAAAACTTGCTAGAAGTACCAAGGTAAAAGGGGTTATTACTGCCACATGCTTTTTGATGTGGACAGAATTCAGCCCACAGAAATCAGCACTCAGAAATCTCATCTTTTTGAAGAAAGAAATATACATGGGGCCTATGGGGTAATCCTGAAAAGGAGAGAATTGCAGAAGTAAGCACTTTACTTGCATGTCCGAATCAGTGCTGGTCATCACAGTTTGGAGCAAAGTTTGGAAAAACAATAATGTCTCAGAGAAAAAATCTGAAGAAATAATGGCCCCAATTCCCTGTATTGGTTATGATTGTGTGTCAATTTGAGTGGACCATGGGTTGCCCAGATTAAACAGTTTCTGGCATGTCTGTGAGGGTTTTCCTTGATGATACTAACATTTGAATTAAAGGGTTCACTTAAGTAGATTTCTTTCTCCCATGGGTTTGGGCATGGTCCAAGTCATTGAGTTGTTGCATAGAACAAAAGATGGAGGACAGAAGAATTTGCCACTTATTCCTGCCTCACTATATGAGCATGAGACTTGGATTTGCATATCAACTCCCAGGTTCTTAGGCCTTGAGGCTTGGATTGGATCATATAACACTGACTTTTCTGGGTCTCCAGTCTGCAGATAGAATACTGGGGGAATTGTAAATTCCATAATTCCTCAAATCAATTCTTATAATAAAATTCTTCTTATATATTTATATACACATTTTCTATTGATTGTGTTTGTTGGGAGAACCCTGACGCATTTTTTTAACTGGAGACTATCATGCCATGTGAAATGAGCCAGTCCCCCAAAGTCAAATGTCTAATATTTTCTATGATATGCAGAAGCTAATCCAAAATAAGGGTGGGAGGAATACAAAAGAGAAGAAAGATCAGTGGATTAGAGGAAAGGGATTGAAGGGGAGGGGGGAGGGGAGGAAAAGTACTGGCTGCTGAATGAGATCAAATTGTGTTCCATGCCTTTATAATTATGTCAGAATGAATGCTAATGCTATGTATAACTAAAATGAACCAATAGGGGTATAATAGACATGGACTAAGAGAAAATATTTGTATAACACATGTCTGCCAAAGAACCTGTATCTGGCATATATAAAAACTTGAGCATATTAAAACAAAGAAGTAACCTGAAAAAAAAAAAAAAAAGAAATTTGGTCAACTCCAAATAGGATAAAAATTAAAAATAAAAGAAGCAAAGTCTAAAACAAAACACATTCTCACCACAAAATATTGAAACAAACTCCTAAAACCAAAATTTAAGAAAAAGAACTTCCGAACATCTGAATAAAAATGGCACATAGAGGACAAGAATTCAAATGACTTCAGATCTCATCAAAAGCACAGAAGCAAAACAACAACAACAACAACAAAAAAAACACCAGTCTTTCAGTGCTGAAAGAGAACATTTCTAACCCAGAATTCTATATACTGATAATATACCTTTCTCTATTGAAAGAAAAACAAAGTCAACCTCAAATAATAAAATACTGAAAGAGTTCTTAAACAGTAGAACGCAAAGTACTCCTAAAAGATGTTCTTCAGTCTACAGGGAAATAAGAGAAAGAAGTACACACACGTGCGTATGTGTGTGCGTGCGTGCATACTCACACAAATACATATAGATACATACATATGCAACTACACATGCAAAATCCTGGGCTAATTTTTACAATGCATACATAACTATAATAGAAAGAGAATGGGCAGGAGTAAAGAATCTTTATGGTTGCATGCCTTACAGATTTCAATCAAAACGACACAATCTGCACAGTCAATAGACTGTGAAAAGTTTGCTCTGTATATTGTAATCCTCAGAGCAACCATAGTCTGTAAACTAATGTATCATTTAAGATTATTTAAATGATTCAGAAAATGGCAAAAAAGATGAAACTGAGAAACAAAAATAAGTGTGAACAATCAGAAAACAAAGGATACGTTTATAAATTTAGTAGACCTAGATACAAGTACATCAATAGTTATATTAAATAGCAATGGTCTAACTATTCTAATTAAAAGGTGATTTAACGTTAAAGATGTCCGAAGTACAATCCAACATACATAGTATGTCACAGATTGGACAGAAATTACTATATGCTGCTGACTAAAGGACATGATTTATATATGAAAACAGAAAAATCAAATAAAATAATAAAAAAGATAGCTTGTAAACCCAAATGATATGAAGGCTGGAATGATTCTTAATGATAAACAAAACTTTCATGTACAGAATTTTACCAGAGATAAAATAAGACCCATCATAGCAATACAGAAAAAATACATCATGAAGACTTACCAATTGAAAACATAGCTGGACCTCCAGCAGCTTGAGAGACTGAGGAAGGAAGATCACAAGTTGGAGGCTAGTCTCAGCTATTTAGCAAGACCCTGTGCAACTTAGTGAGACTCCAACTCCAAATAAAAAATAAAAATTAAAAGGATTCACAATGTAACTCATGATGGTAATGAACCCCTGGGTTCAATTCCCAGTGCTAAAAAAAGTAAAATGTTTATGCATCTAATAATAGAAGTTCATGTGAAGTGAAAATTAACAGCATAAAGGGGAAATAGAAAATTCCACAGTTGTTATAGAAGGTTGTAACATACTTTGGAGCTGTAGAGAAAATATTTTATGTCTCTGCATAATTAGTGCTCTCTGAGCAAAGTACACTGAAACTTGGAAATTGAACTAAAAGAATAAGCTTTGGAAGGTAATTTAAGACCAATTAGTGAGAAAATATAGTTATACCTGAGTGTGTGTCTATATTTCCCATGGGGATGAAGTACAGGAGATATCGGGGTTTGTAAAACTGGAGTTTGTACTTTTTATATTATTTTTCTAATTTCATCATTTGCACATGACTTTAAAAAGATGTATTTAATAACAAGGAGATCCTTAGCTTCTCTGCCTAAAGTGGCTACTATAAACTGAAATGTCATTGTCTTTCACAAGGAAAGTCATACATCAGTCTTGTAGAAAGCAATTTAGAATAATAAATATCAATGAAGTGTAAGGTACTAAAATGTGTACAAAAGTTGTTACCACAGCTGAATGCAGAAGAGATACATAATAATAAAAATAATTTAACAAGTGAAATTGAGGATATTTTAATTCTCTTAATGATTTGGAATGTTGCATTCCTGTGTTTGCATGCATTTCACTATTTGCTTAAAAACATTATTTCTGATTGCCATTAAAACAATACTATGAATGGATACAAGTTCTATGGGTGCCAGAGAGGAAATGTGAATATCCCAGGGATATAAGAACTACCACATGAATGGGAAGTATTCACAGAAGAATTAACACTAGAAATGTGTAGACACTGATTCAGATGATCACAGAAATATTTGAGTCAAAATCTGTTCTCCTTTAATGACTGATAGATTCTGTCTGTATTTCATATTATAAGCTAAATGCAAAGGATTAGATTTGTGGGAAAGTCAGTGATTTGAACTATTGCTATAAATCCAAATATCAACAAAATAAACCCCTTTGTAGTCATGAAAATGAAATATACATGCACTGTTATTTGAAACTATAGAAGGTATAAGAGAAATTCACTAAGGTGCTAACAGTGAACACAGTGTGGGAGGACAGAGGAGACACAGATTCAAAGCAGTCAGTACAACTAAGCTGAAAAGACTCAATTGAGGAATTCCCTAGAAGGCATTCACCAATAGAAAAACACTCTTTGGCATCTGAAGACATTTATAACTAGTAAAACAGACCTATCACCCAAGAAAAGGATACCAACTATTCTCTAATATCTAAAAATATTGGAGAATTTGTACTTTGAACAAGATTTCTGAATCAAGAATGAATTTATGAATAGTCATTATATTCTATCTCTTCTAAATAATGTGGAATGCAGCTTGGATTTTGTTCTAATTCAGTGGGAAATAAGAAGACAATACAAATTTAAGCTGGTAAACCAGAAAACATACAGGATTCTCAAGGATAGGCCACTTTGAATTCTAATATCTTTGCATGTCAAAGTTAATTTATTGCTTCTGCCTCTTCCCTATTCCATTTCTTCTCCTCTCTTTTAACATGACTTCCCTCTTCTTTCTTCTTTTTCCTTCCCTTCCTTCTTCCTCCACCCCCCCATTCTTTCTTTTCCTTTTCCTTTTTTCCCCTTCATTTTTCTTCACCAGATGAAAGTGCAGGAACATTATCAACTTGTGTATGAAAACTTGTTGCTTTTTCCTTATTTAGATAAAGAAGTTGGAATTGTAAGCAGAATAATTGAAGATCATTGATGTGTAGGGAATGATGTCTCCTTACTCAATAGGGATGCTTCCAGATGGAATCCACATAAACTTTACATGCAAACTCTTTTCTACCAATGCTAAGTTCATTCAATATTTATAGAAAAGTTTGATAATAAGTTTGAGATGGAAATATGACAATATTCACTACTTGATCCAACTAAAAGTATTTGTTCACTACTCAGGTCTTAAAGTTCATAATGTCTCCAGCAACAAATTTATTTAGTTACAGTCTGCCTGAAATTTCTACTTATTGACATTTGTGTGCAACTTATCTACTAAGGAGGCTATTACCTTTCTGGGAGTATTTACTCTCTGAATTTTACTCCCTTCATCATCACCACACAACACAGAAGAGTATTAGGTTTTGAACAGGTGTCAATATCTGTCTTGGAATTGAAACACTGTATGTCATCATACCAGGCTATAAATTCAAAATAATTAGGGACTAGGACACATTCATCTTTGTATAACTCACTTGATAGTTTATTACCTAAAAGAGACTAGGCCCTTAACATATTTGTTGATTAAATGAATGAATTTATCATGTGCTAAGTTTTACCTTTCAAAAAGTATTAAAGAAAAACACATTATCATCATTTGTCAAATCATAAAGTAAACAAAGGAGGGCATTCACTCTTTTTTTATTCCTCAATTTTCAGGAAAATCTCTAAATACTAAAATAAATGTGAAATACATGAGGGGACTTTGAAGTTTGTCTAAAAACTTCCTAAGGTTTCAATGTTTGTGCCCCATCCTCCAAATTCAAATGACAATTTCCTAACTCCCAAGTGATATTATTAAGAGATGGGGCCTTTGGGAGGTATTTAGCTCAAGAGTGTAGGACTCTCATGAATGGAATCAGTGCCATTATCAAAAAGGTCATGGAAGTTTGTCTCCCCTTCCTGCTCCCCAACCACACTATGCAAGAATAAAACTGAAAGGCCTCTTCATATGGTTTGGACATGAAGTTAACCTACTAGAGCCTGGATCTTGAGTACCTTAGCCACCTGAAGAATGAGAAATACATTTCTATTATTTCTAAGGTTCCCAGTCTGTGTTAATTTGTTATAGAAGTCTAAATGGGCTAAGACAAATGTCTTCAAGGATTTCTATAGGTGTAACCAGAATATTCAGGGGCTGACAAAATTCCAAATGATGCTTATCAATAAGTAATAGACAGATTTCCTCTACCATCCCCAAATTAGAGGACCAGTTAAAAAAAATGAAGAATTTTGTGGGCATCTCCTAGGATTGCATCGGGAGTTCAGCGAAATTCATGAAAAGACTTAGTTACATGTTCCATTCAAATTATAGGCAAAGTTTGAGTGGTCTAACTTCTGTTTGTTTTACAAATGCATAATAAATTCTTAATTTAATATAGGTGCTTGATAACACAGTTAGAATTGTAGGTGTAATATTTTATCTCACATTTTGTGTGAAAATGAAATAATATATTGCTGTCAATGAATTAAGTTATGGTAAGCAATTTGTCAGTAATAAATTTGGATGATATATCCAAATTAGAATTCAGCTTTACAATTCCCTTTTGCAGCACAATTAAGTCTGTAATGAACCATTTATTTTACTTTATTATAGTTTTATTTAGTATCCATATAGAAAATAATCTGTATATTTGATTGAGTTACTTATATTGTGATCTATGACTATTAAACAACAATTCAGATGATGCTTCGTTAATTTCAATACATCTGATTAATACATTCAAAGATGTGTATATCAAGAGCTGACTATGGGTCAGGCTCTGGGCTAGAGTGAGTGCTAAATTAATTCTCAAAACCATTGTTGGATTCAGAATACAATACGTTAGGGAAATTTTCTGGAAGAAATTCATATACAGCATCTGTGTAAGGTGCAACTCGGAAAGAAGCGTCCTAGTGTTAGTCTTTGTTAGACCAGTTTTTCTCTAAATTGATTACCAAGGGCAGCCCCATTATTTTCTGAATTTGCAATTTCTAAGACTTGCCCTCTCTGATGAAGCAGGCAAAGATATATTTTTGCTCATTTTACTGCCACCATTTCTCGATAGGAATTGCTTCTATAGGTCCTTTCCAAACTACAACTTAGCAAATCAGGTCAGGAAAATGAAATTAAGATAAAAACTTCAGGATATATCAATTTGATTTGTATTTTATTATTCATTTATTCCACTGTGCAGTGTCCAAAGTACAGCATGTTCAGTCTCTGAAAGGGATATTTCATAGTGTAGAGCACACTGTTCAGTGTTAGTTTGTGTAAGTATCATTATTAATCTTTTTGTTTAATTCTCAATATCCCTCCCACACATACAAACCTTGCAAAGACAACCAGGTACTCAAATCATGTATATGTTAAATATGTACAGGCTAAATATGTATACCTACATTTACAAACTGAATATTAGACATTTTGATGTGGAGATACACAAATTATATTTGAATTTCCTTCTGTTAATGTGGCTTTTTGTGGACAATTTAAAGGCTTTTAGAAACAATACAAACAAATCATTAGCATATGTATAAAACATTAACAACGATAGACTCAAATGAATGGTGTGCATTGGATACAGTATTTTCTGCATAGATGTGTCCAGTAGTAAGTTCATTAGTTTGCCAGGGATGCCATAACAAAATAGCACAGAGCAGATGGCTTAAACAACAATAATTTGCTTCCTCAAAGTTCAGGAGGCTAGAAGTTCATGATGGAGGTGTTGGCAAGTTTCCATTCTTCAGAGGCCTCTCTCTTACCTGCAGGTGGCCACCTTCCAGCTTTATCCTCACGTGATCTTTCTTCTGTGTAAGTGCATCCTTAGTGTCACTTTGAATTTCCTTTTCTTGTAAGAATAGAAGTTAGTCTGGATTAGAGCCCATCCTAACAGCCTTCTATTAAGCTAACTGCCCACTTACAGGACCTCTGCTAAATATCACCACGTTCTGAGGAACCCATGTGTAAAGGCTGGAATTTACAAAAGTGGTGAGGCAAGGGGGACACAATTCAACCTATAATAGTAAAGCCCATGACTCCATATGAAACAGAATTCATTGTGATAAACAACCGACTGTGTCTACTAAACTCTTTAATGTAACAATTATGAAGCCATCCTTGTATTATAATCAGTCTCCGTGCCTCCGTGTTCTGCATCTATGAATTTAACCAACTGTGGATTGAAATATTTGTACAGACTTGGAAAAAATTCTTATTTCCTCAACAATACAGTGTAACAGCTATATTTTCATAGTGATCATATTATTATAAAAAATTTAAGATAATCTAAATTATATGAGAGGCTACATGTAGGTAGCATGCAAATAATTTGCCATTTTATATATAATGCCTCAGTATCCTTGCATTCTTGGAAGAATTCCCTGTGCATATTGAAGGATGATCCACACATAATCCAATAAAACTGTTTGGATTCATGGTGAACAATAATGTACTGAGACTTGTAGTCTTCAATTTCACAGCAGGGATTCAGGCTCAGATTATACTTTATTGTTCTGATTGCTTAATCAGGGCATCATGTTTAAATTAACAAATAATCCTCCCACTACAGAATTGATCCATTATTTGCTTTATTTTTTTTTTTTTTTACTTAAAGCTAATGTTAGACTATATGTACTCCCTTTTTCTTGGGGTGGGGATACCAGGGACTAATCTCTGGGGCACTCAACCACTGAGTCACATCCCCATCCCTATTCTGTATTTTATTTAAAGGCAGGGTCTCACTGAGTTGCTTGGTGCCTCAATTTTGCTGAGGCTGACTTTAACGTTGTGATCCTCCTGCCTCAGCCTCCTGAGCTGCTGGGATTACAGGAGCATGCTAGCATACTCAGCTGAACTAGATGTACTCTCTATATTCAGATCTGAAATATCTTGCACACATGCTTGCATAAAAACTTGAACGAATCATGAAATTTACCTTTGTATGTTCTACTGATGTCATTGTTTCTGCTCTTTCTCTTTCCTGAGAAATATGCTCCATCCAATGGGAAGTTTTGTACTTGCTCATTGGCAGTATTTTTAAATTTTCTACATCTGTTAACTCTAAGATTAGCCAGACATGATCGTATCTCTCTTACAGTCTATAGTACTATCCATTTTAGGCACCAGAATTCTAATTGCCATATATTACTTTAGACATAGAACTAATATGAAACTATATGCAAAGGTTTTCTTTTTCTTCGTCAAAGTTTTTTTTCTTCATGAATTTGGCAAAAATAATTATAAATTTTTACATTCATATACACAGGTATTAAATATGTAAACACATACATAATGATATCTGTAAATAACTTACACATATACATAGGCATCATTGTTAAGAGATGATACAGTAGGGTCTGATATGAGTTTCCAATTACCTCGTTAGAACTGATGTTGGCCTCTGTAGACTAAGATCCCTTAGAGCATAGACTCTGTGTTACTTGTCAAGATTTTCTACTGTGTATACCTCACTCTACCCATGCTAAATGTTCTAGGATCTCTGCTTTTAATTTCAGGAATTTTAATCACTGATCTTGAAGAAGTGTTAAACTTGGCATGTTAACCCCAAGGGTGTCTACTTAATGTTGCACTTCTTTCTTCTAACTCAAGCATATGATCTCCATGCTTTCTGTTATTTGCATTCTCTAAATTGGACCTGCATTTATCTTTAAACCACACATTAAGGTGAGCTTAAGACTCCTTTCATATTGTAAATCTTACTGTTAAATTTTCTCCCTTACTTTTTTTTAATCCTCAGTATGGAGATACTTCCTATATATTATTTCAAAATATTCACAAGCAATAGTTACTTAGGGCATTGTTCTTGAATTGTTTTCTTTTCAGAGACCTTACAAAGGAAGGTAACTAACTATATCATTGTGTTTTGAGAGAGGAGGCAAGCACAAAAACAGAATTCTGCAGCTCATTTGGAAAGTTTATTGAAAAATTGTAGCAAAAAAAAATTAAGAGGCTCATCAGCATCATCACACAACTGTCTCAGGGATGAAAGTTGTGCCGATGGTGGAGCAAGGTGACATTTTTTAACAATAAGTTGCAACCTGGAATTACATATTAACTATATTTCCAACAGAGCCCATTTTTTCTTTGCATACTAGAAGTATATTAAATTTCAGAGAATAAAATGAGAGTGCCACAAAGTGAAGAATGATGAGAAAAATATATTCTCCCTAGCAGAATAACAGGGAAAGCATTCATTCATTCCCCCATCTGTGGACAGAGATGGTATTTTCAAGTGGTTTCTGCTCTCTGCTATCATCAATACAGGGTCTCTATTTCTTATTTCAAATAACCTGAAGCAAGCAATTATTATTTATGCTTTAAATTTGATGGGTATCATAGCTCTTTCTTACAAACAACAAAAACATCTTTTAAAAAATTTTAAGAGGAAATTTTATCAATCACACTATTAGGGAGCCTACAGAAGCTTAAGGAGTGCCCAAGTTTCTGCGTTCAAGTGATCAACAGGCAGACTCATCAAGAAAATGATTCCACAAGACAGGTCCAGGGACAAACACCATAGTGTGCCCTCCTCATGCTGTCACCGGGCACTATTGATACACCTACCGCCGACGTTATCCTGGACACAAAACATTTCTTCAGCCATTCATGTCACAATAGTGAATTCCTCATGCTGTTTACTTACCAGTGTAACTGGTTTCCATAGTAAAGCATCATGCATAGATTCTGATTTTTGGAATCTAAGTCAAATTTTTGCATCCTGACTGGAAAGACAAGTTTTCCTATTTTCCCATTGTAGAGTTCACAGATACACCATAAAAGGTATTTAATCAGGACAGGTGGCTGAAAAAGAATGACAAATGTCAGTTACATAGACAATGCGGTCAGTATATTTAATTACTCCTTTGAAGCTAAGCTTTAATGGGAAACAGGGGAACAAGGTAAAATAATCAATCATTCTCATGTAGCCTAAGGAGACAATTAAAGAGGAGTTGCTATTAGTGTTACCCACAGGTGCAGCGGACAGGAAGTACATTCTTGTAAGGGAAAATCACAATGTGTGGGTGCGTGTGTGTGTGTGTGTGCGCGCGCAGTGATTTCTTCCCCTAAGGAATATGGTTGTTCTTTAGTATTCAGCTCTCTCACATTAATTCATAGAGTAAATGCTTTAATTAAAGATAGCAAGATGATGTAGGGGTTAATTCTAGAGAGTCCTAAATCATTTAGTTATAGAAGTAAGAATGCTTAATTTCCTCAACTTGTAAAACTCTATTTCATATGGAGTTATTGAATAGATTAGGTTTTCAATTTTGATCCATTTGGAGTTAGTTCACATTAAAGCCACCTATACTGAACTGTCATGGAAAGTGAAGCAGGAAAGAATAGAATGGGCGAATAAGATAAGTGATGTAAAATACAAAGGCATACAAAGATTAACTGCTTTCTTTCTATTTCTGTCTCTGCCACTCTAAGTCAGCAACCATTATGTGACTGAAGTAGGCGTAATTTATAAAAACAGATATTTGTGGAAAGTCATAGGCATATAAGTGTATATATATATATGTTTGTGTGTATATATATATGTTTTCATGTGTTTACATATGTTAATGTATTTTATTTATACATATACATGTGAAATTAAATTTATTTATAACTGACACTTAAAAAGAAAAATTGTACCATGGGATGTGGGTCCCATCTCCTGGAAGGAGGCCTATGTGGCATGTGTCTTTCAGGCCACTCGGGGGACTAGGGCCCCATCCCCCTGTCCTGTATTCTGTGAACAGGATATTGTCCTGTGGTTTGTAAGCTGTGAAAAGGTCCTTCTTTGTGCTAAGTGAACAGCTGTTCCTCTGGGGTTAATAGAACTAAGGCAACGGAAATTTACTGTTTTGTCTGCCGAATGGGCTGGTAACTGCTTATGTAAGGCTTGACCTTTGAGATGTATGGCTAGCTTAACTGCAAGCATATAAAAGACAGTGTTATACACAGTAAAGACAAAAGCAGCTTCCTATGTGGCATGTGCTCTTTTTCTCAGACCCTTGGTGCACAGAGAGTGAGTCTTTCTTTCCCACCATTCGCCGGTGTTGTCTCACGGATAGTGCAACACATTAGGTTTGCCTCCTACGTTGCTGACTTAGATAGAGGTAGCACGCACCGCCATGTTGCAGACTTGACCAGTGCAACAATGGGTACTTTGTAATGTTTTCATACACGCACACATTTTATAATGTTTAAGTCAGGGTAAACATAACTTTCTCCTCAAATGTTTGTCATTCCTCTTTGGTGAAAACTTGAAACCCCTTTTAGCTTTTGTAATATACATTATCTTATAATTACAGATTTATATTTGTAAAGAACAATTTAACTGTTATGGAAGAGACCTCAGATAAGTTTAGTATCTGTAAGAGTTGCATTTCCTAATTTATTTGCTTTTACACTAGATATAAAGTTGATGTTACTGTTCAATGTAATGAAATCACTTGCTTAAGTTTCATTGCAAGTATATATTTTTTAAAACAATGCTTTATTTTACCAAATGATTCTTTGTAGACTAGAGGGAAATATTTATTCCAATTAGAGTCAAAGAGGATACACCTTATTATACTCAAGGATTCCACCAAAATGTTAAGATGACATGTTGCATGGTATATGAGGTAGCACAAAAACCCCCAAGAGAATAATTTGTGTGACTTATGTTTTTGTGCTTAATTATTATTCTTCAAGACAATTTTGTTTACTTCAAGACATTTTTCTTTGAATGATTTAATCAGGTGCTCAGATTTTCTGAGCTACAAATCAGCAATCAATGCTTGACATCTCAGTGTCCCCATTCCATGCTGAAATAGGTGAGTATGCACCCTTGTTTAGATGTTTCTCAATCAACTGTTCTCCTTCAAATATAATACAAAACTACTTAAAATATTCACAAAATGACATTTTAACTTAGTATGATTTCAGTAAGACTTTGTACATTCGTGCATCTTTTCTAAATATGTAGTTTTTAAAATTTGTTTTATGATTGTGCATGTGAGCTTCACAGTACAATAGGAACAAAAATAACTTTATTTTAATTGGATACAGCGGTACATGCCTTTAATCCCAGCAGGTGGGGACACTGAGGCAGGAAGATTGCAAGTTTAAAGCCAGCCTCAACAAAAGCAAGGCACTTAGCAATTCAGTGAGACTCTCTGTCTCTAAATAAAATACAAAATAGACTAGGGATGAGGCTCAGTGGTCAAGTGTCTCAGAATTCAATCCCTGGTACCCACCCCGCAAAAAAAACTTTGTTTTGTTCATGCAAGCTTCGTTATCTTCTCTTCCTTTTATTCTTTTTCTAGAGAAAAAAGGCCTTAATGACCATTTACTTTCTCTAATTTCATCACATAAATAAGAGATAGTTAATCTCTCACATAATAGCACTTTATATGTACACCAATTGTATAGTATATTGTTTCAGTAGTATCTGTTCTTTATCTATGCATCTCCAATTGGTGTTTCTATCCTCCAAAGAGCCTCTGTACCATAATTCATGTTTATTCTTCCTTCTATGATAATAATATAGGGTTAATAGAAAATATTTCTTAATTATTATCTGAGCCAAAATTTAATGTGAAAATAAAACTACTACCAATTTACTAAAATGTTAACAAACTTAAATAGAAAAATATATTATGGTTCATTTTGGCTCATTGTTTTTAGAATGAAATTATGTATGAATTCCTATATGTGTGGATATGTATGTACAAAATTGATGTGCCATTTAATTGGTAAAATAATAACAAAGAGAAGTCACAACTAGAAAATCTCACATGGAAATTCTAAACACAGTGATTAAAATTAGAAAAAATTTATAGCATGGTAACATGCTGCTTCTGTTTTTCCTTTATAGTATTACTTATGAATATAAAATTTATGTCCAGACTTTGAAAATAAATATTTGTATGAAACAATATAATATTATCCAAGATTAGATGGGGAATCTCCTTTGTCATCAGTCTTAAGAAAGTATTTAGTAATGTAAAAAATAAAAAAATTATATACACCAGAAATATCAGTAACATTTTATTTCTTTTACTTAACCTATGGAAAGAAGTAAAAATGTTAAAACAGAACAGAAAATAATTTCTATAAAGTAGCAACTATTCATCTCAGATAAACAAGAAACTATTTCATACATAAAGAAAAATAAAAAAGCCATGAAACAATCAGTCATAGATATTCTAGCAGGCACAGTCCTTTCAGTGATTTTAAATTTTTCATATTATAGTATCACAGTTAATAACATTACTTTTAGGAATTCTGTTTATCCTGAAATTGCAGGATGGCATTATTAAATTAACCTATTAAGAACTAACATTGATTTCTTTGCCATACACTTTTAATTTTTTAAAAAAACTAATTTTGCCAATACAAGAGATATTTTTAAACTCCCTTCTTTCTATTAAATAAAAGAACACCACACAAATCTTAGTCTCTCAAAAAAAGCATCCAATTTAGATCTTTTCAAAATCAAAATTTTCAAATTAAGCATCATTTCCATGGTGGCTGCCTGAAATGTCATTGCAATTTAGTAACAAAAATAACTCTGCCCTACATAAGTCCGCACTGACAGTCTTAAGTCTGGTGTAAGACACAAACACCAAAACATGGTCTCCACCTCACTCCTGGGCCTTTGTCTCTAAGCTTTTCTTCTCTTGTACTTAGATGACTTATGCATTTATCCATCCATTGTTACACTAAAGTATCCTGTGATTTTTGCATACGTGTTCAAAAGAACATTCATTCTATGTCTAATGGATAATTGACCTTGGACAGAAAATAGAATGAGTTTTATTACTGAGCATGGAGTAAAAGACAGTATAAAAATTGATATTAATATGTATTTTTGATAATACATTAATACATAATATTAATACACATGGATATTAATGCTTATTTTTATTTTTTAGTACATTGAAAGAAAAATGTAGTCACACATATGGGAAAGAAAGGAGGCAGTAGATGAAGGGATGTTTGAGAGATCACAGGATGAAGTAGAACCAGAGCTGTGATGGGGAAAGATGGATTAGAAATAGGCAAAAGGTGGAAAGATCATTTCCATTACTTCCTAGGAAGCAGTAAAGTACCGGTCCATTCATTTGCAGGTTTGTAGGTGGAAGTTCGGATTCTTACCTTATTGCTCAAATCTTTCTATGAACAGTTTAAAAGAACATCTGCAAAATGAAGTTGGATGTATAGGATGTGAAAAATATTTTGATAAGAATGGAAAATTTTGAACTATTCACTGTTAGAAGAGAAGATAAAATAAACACAGTAGGATGGCAAAGTTCAATTTAAGTTTTCATCCCTGAATTTATGGAAGCAAATTTGCCTTGTCCAGCTTGTTGCTCTCATAAGGCCCATGACAGACTGTATACTACTGACCCTTGTTAGTGAGGGCAAATCTTCTCTACTCAGTCTGATTCTAATAAGGATCTTTTCCAGAAATAATGTCTTACCAGGTATTTGTATGTTCCTTATCCCAGTCAATTTGACATACAAAGTAACCATCACAGCACCCATCCTTGAACAGGGATAGATTTTCTCTTGGACTGTGCTTTAGTCTAGCAGGGATACAAAGATTTATCTGGGGTTGGAATTTTCCTTCATGGCAGGGAAAGGAAAATGTAATCCCTGAGTTGATAGCATTGGATAGAAACACCTAAGCTGGAAATGTGAAAATACTTTCAGAACAAAAAATAAAAGAATATCTAATGGTTTGAATAACTTTGTGAGGAAAAAGAAAAAAAAAGTGGTGTTTTGAGTAACATTGTGAGACGGCTAGAGAGGCAGAATCTTTTCAGAATTGAGTATCTCAATATGTCATTTTAAATGTGATCATTTCAGTTGATTACAAAAATGTCCCATGTATCCGTAGCAATTATGATTGAAGTTGTTTAGAGAGTGTCATTCAACTGCAAGGCTCAGTTCACATTGTAGGTTCTGACATAGTCAATCTTTCTAAGCTAGTTTTCCAAACTATATTATCTTCTAATAAAACTAGATACCCAACATGAGAATAAATAATGGTTCCTATATGACTTTAGGGACATTTGTTTTTATTATCACTTCATTTGTATAAAGATATATTTCCAGACTTAGATCTCATGAGCTTCCATATTTAAATGAGCTCAAGGATTAGTGACACACCAAAGGTGATCAACCAATTTAGATGTAAGAATTACATATTATACTAAATAAAGGATTAAACAGTTTATCTCTTCTACTGTAATAAACTTTTCCATGACCATCTTAAAGAAAAAGATGCTTAGGATCCATGAGGAACAGGAGAAAAACATTCTGCACGAGGAAAACCACCTCTAAACAGCATACTAATTTCTTAATTCTTAGGTTTATATGCTGATAACTACTCATAGCAGATCCCCAACTTTTATATTTTTCCCTGATATAAAAGTACAAGTCCTCTCTTACACTGTATGTTCTCCCTTCTGCAGTGATCACTCATCATAGCCTCAAATTTCAAACTCTAAGGTCAGCTATAAAAACAAAATAAAACAAACAAATCTACCATTCCATTCCACTAGTTCCAGTTTATCATTCTTTGATACTGACTAGGTTTCATTTTTCCACTTTAATAACTTATCTTTGTTTATCATCAAATATATACATATGTGTGTATATGTGTTTATATACACATATACACAAACAGTAGAAATCTGAGTACAAATTTAATATAAAATAAGAACTGTTTATACAAGTTGAAAGGAAAGTGTTCCTCTAAACAGATGTTGACTTTTTGCTTATTTGCCAAAAATATTTTTTTTTCTTTATGGGCCTGATGTGATCAGATACAACCAAAGGGGGAAAAATTACTGAAGCTAAGAATTTGAAAAATTATAAGAGTTTCTGTGGTCATCTCAGTGTAGAAAGAAACACTTAACTGAACTATGGGTTTAAATATACTTTTGTTTGTTTAAGTTTTCTTTAAATAAAATCATTATTATATTTGGAGGGATGGTCATGGATATTAAGTTGGATTTCCTTTCCAGTAAGAAAAGTCTCAAACGTTTACCATGTAGTTCAGTAAAACTTACTCATTTATCTATGACTATTTCCTAGTTAATTTAGACAATAACAGTGTTGTTTTTCATGCATTTTCAGATTGAGATGAAATCTTAAATACGGAATTCAATACATAATTTCCTTTAAGAAGTCTTAAACATGAAATTATGCAAACTCTATTAGTACAACAAAGAAATATCTCTTAAAGATTTTTCAAAGAGAAACATCCCTTAGGATTGGTGAGTAAGTCCCCAGCAGGGATATTTGGATGTGTGCAGTCGGGACCATTCATCATTTTTCATGTCTTTCCTGAAATCAGTATACTTCAACTGGAGAATGAAAGTACAATTACTAGCAGGAGCGAAGAGATGAAGATGGATTGCAAACTGTGATGTAGATACAAACAATACTATCCAAATAATACAGGTAAAGAAACAGAAACTCCAAGTATGTACATCTTAGTGGATCACTGTAGTAAAATCAGTATACAAATGCAGGCCTATCTTTTCTGTGATGAAACCATAGTTACTTTGCAATTTCCTTAGATCAGAGATTCTCAACCAACACCTATTTTATCCTAGGAAACTTATGGCAATGTCTGTTAATATTTTGGTTGCAACATTGGAGAATGATCCTTGTATCTAGAAACTAAAGTGCTGCCAAATATCCTGCTATGTCTATAACAGCACCAAAATAAAGTACTCTCTGGCCCCAAAAGCTGAGAAATGCTAACTTAGATGATGTTGATGTGTTTTTGGTATACAGAAAGACTGTGCTTGCAGAGGCACTATGGGGACTTCTGTGTACTTGAACTTGGACACAAGATTAACCACAAAGTGATCATGATAGTTATTTCCTACATCAGATCATCTGGCTCTGTAGTGCTTTCCAAAACAGACAGACACATCTCCAGGGTACCAGCATTGCCCTGAGTAGGTCATTAATTGAGTGGAAGAAGCTAAGCAATGAATTGTAGGTGACCTATTCTTTCCTAAAAACTAATAAAGCCTAATATTCCATGAAAAAAAGTGTCTTATTTGAGAACAGGGTTTTTCTGGTTTCAGTAATATTAAAGGATGTTCAATGCAGACTAGTTAATACAAGGAAAGGAACACAGATATGAATACTGCAATGAAAATTTATTTGCACAATTGGACATCCCTGTGTCAGGGCTATAAATATTTTCAACTAGAAAAATTGAAAATTTTGAGATACATTTTTGGCTCATAAAGCTTTGATATGCCATACAAAATAGTCATCTCTTCGTAATCAAGGACTTTCTTCTTTAACATACCCTATTAACTAAAATATATAGTGTTATTTTATGAAATGTGCTCTGTAGTATGCTACATAAAGACAAAGTCATATTGTTAATGTGTTTAAGTAACATGGTATGCCTGCAGCTCATCTTTTCTTCCAAAGTATAAAATTATTAAAGAAATACTTTGGAATATAAGCTAGACAAGGATTGAATTTTGTTTTTAATATTTAGTATTCTAATTATATAAAATAATGTCCATCATGGAAAATTTAACAAATGAGACAAAGAAAAATTAAAGAGCATGCAAAAATAGGAGACATTGCCTATTTAGTTCCCAACCAGAAAGAAACAAAATTTTAAAAATTTAATATTTAAAATAATAATATTTTAAAACCTTAATAAAAATTTAAGGTTGGGCTTAAATTTTTAAGTAAAATTTTGAGACTTTTGCTTAATATGACATCATGAATATTGTCTATGTACATAAATATCCTTCAAATGTATTTCACAGTGTCTGCCTACTATTATTAATTGAAGAAATTAGGTACGTCTATTGCATAAAAATAGAAAATGTAGGTGAAAAAGATAAGAAATCTCTTCTAGTTACAATAATTTACACTAAGTACTGAAATTTATTAAAGTACATACCACGATGTTTTATGCATGTTTCATTTTTTTAAAATTTAGTTTATATAAAGTACTCATATATATACATATAGACTTAATGTATCAGGTTTTTACCCTCAAAATTAGCAAGTTTAAACACGTTTAAATAATGTCTAAAATTTTGTTTTAATGACCACATAATGTCTTCTGTATGTTTCTAATATTGTTTTCAAAACATTCCTCATTTAAGTTAAAATTTCATAATTTTTATAATTCTAAACAATGCTGCATAGAACATCTGGAGAACAAAACCCTTATTCACATGTGTCTTACTATTTTTGAAATGTCTGAAATGAATGCTTTAAGAGATTGAAACTTTAAGTGATTTTTGACATATACTGACACAGTGCACTTTAAAAAAAAAAAACTTGTGCTTATTTATACTCTCAAAGCAGTGAATTCCATTTTAAATGACTGATGAAATGCTTCTTTCTCCGCTAACCCCAGAGTAATAGCATTGTGATTCGTTAATTAAACATCTATGCTATGCTTCTGATAATTCTTGCTGTATGCTATATAAGGTTTAAAATTACTTTAAAGAAATGTCCCCTTTTTTCAATGGTTTTACTACTTAGAATATCAAATAACTAGCAACAGTTGTGAAGCAGATACGAAATTTAGCATAGCTTTTATTCTTGTATCTTTTAATATGAACTGCAGGATGATTGAGACATGTATTGTAAAAATAGAAATTTAAATATATTTGAAGACATTTATAAATTCAAATTCATGCAGAAGACTGAAAGGACCATCCAAGAAGCATGAATGGTGAAAGCAGATGTTTAAAATCAGCAGGGAACTTGTACCAGGGCTCCTTCAAAGTAGTCCAGCACAGAACATGTCTGCGAACCAATCACAGAACAGATGGGAATAATGAGCTTGCGTGCGATTCTCATTTCAAGAATGGGTAAAGTCTAAAGATGTGTCTTTGGAAGGTCCGGGTTGACTATCAAGTCTTCCCACGAAAGAAGGAAAGAAGAACTGTAATCTTAACCTTCTTGAGAAAAGGAATTATCAAAAGGTAGGTCTATGTCTCTGTAACAGAAGAGCGACATTTCCATACTCCTTTCCTTTGTGAATATAAGGAGAGCTGAATGTAGTTGTAAACATGCTGCAAAGCTGCTTTTGTTTGTTTTGGTTTAAATATTTGCATACAGAAAAAATTCTACCTCAGGTTTCTAATTTGTGGGAAAAATGTTAGAGATGTGGAAACTAAAAGAGCACAGATGTGCTAAAATTCAGGATAAAAATATTGAATCTTAATGTCACCTTGTAAAATTTTAGCTAAAGAACGGTGTAATGAAGATAGGATTCTGTTTCGTCATTTTGATGTGTGATGTCTATATATCTTTTTTTAAAATATTATAAAGAAAGCAATATCCAGTGGAAAAGTTCAGAAAGCATAGAAAATTATGAGAAAAAAATGTGAACTACTCATAATAACAAAAATTCAAAATAAAACATAGCATTTGAAACTGTCAAAGTCATATTTATCAGTGTACTAAGGACAGAACTTATTTGAATCTTAACAGTTTGCCATTACCATGGGTGCTGACCTGGGTTCTCTAAGAGGAGGTCAAGATGAGATTAAGCCACAAGAGAAGATGAAAAGAGGAGGACAGTGCTGAGAAATAAGGTGGACAAGCCAGGGGAGACTGGGAGTACCCTAGGACAATATTGTAGTTCGAACCACATAAAAAAGAAAGGGAAAGAAGGAAGGAAAGGAAAAAGAGAGAATACCACAGACTGCACTACAGTTATAAAGTTTGGCAACCCAACAGGGAGTTCTGGAGCCAAAAATCATGTGTTAGTGTTACATCTAAGTGAAGGGTTGCAGATCATATCCCCATTGAGCTCAGTCATTGGCTGTAGAAGTTAATGGGAAATGTGGCTGCAGCCAAATTCACTGATGGATTTCAAGTTGCACAACGGAGACAGCAAGACCTCAGACAGATGCATTTTAATGGCTATCATATTGTTTTATATCTTTCCTTTAAAAGGAAAGAAAAAGAAATTGAAACTGATGTTTTCTATGCAGACCATCATCATTCTAGTCTTCTATCTCACTCCCAAAATAAATCATTCATAAAATTTCAGCAATAAAAATTCTTATGATTCTTTAACGTAATTTTAGTAGGTTACTATAACCACAAGTACCGTATAAGGAACTTTTGCCCATTTGTAATGTATGATATTTTTTCTGCATATCTTGCTACATGATGCTTCCTTCACTTGAAATCTTGTTTGAACTCCTATATTTATTAATAATTGCAAATTCTAGTTCAATATTTCCATGCTGATTGACTGTCTATGAAATGAAAATAGCACAATTTCTCAATCTTGTTTCTACTGTTATATTTTTCTAATATTTTACTCCAATGAACAGTCTATAATAAACACTCTTTTGCACATATCCCTTGAGCATAATTAGGAGTGTTTTCTTGTGTACACCTGTAAGAACAAAATTTCAGAATTCCAAGTCATAAACATGTTTTATCTTACGAGGCAATACAGAATTCCTTCTCAAAGTGGAAAGACAAATGAATTCCAGTTCAACAATATATAAGAACTCTTCTTCTACCACCTCAAGAACACTAGTTCTCCCATTTTTAAGATTTGTTTTTTAACCAGGCTCTTAGGTAAGAATTAGTATCTAATCTTTTTGTTTATATTTTCTTTATGTTGTTATGTTAAGCATTTTTTTTATTATTATTATTGATTCATTGAACACAAATGGAGTACAGCTATTGTTTCACTGGTTGTACACAAAGTAGAGTCACACCATCTGTGCTTTCATGCATGTACACAGGGCAATGGTATCTGTCACACATTCTGTTATTAATTTTACCCCC
>JAJEJO010005817.1:0-26136 GCA_020662805.1 Glaucomys volans
ATCTCCTACAGTGTGATCCTCATGACCATCAGGAGGCACTCTTCTGGGCAGTCCAAAGCCCGGTCCACTTTGACAGCTCACATCACAGTGGTGATGATCTTCTTTGATCCATGCATCTTCATCTATGTCTGGCCCTTCAACAACCACTCTGTGGATAAATTCCTTGCTGTATTCTATACCATTGTCACCCCTATCTTAAATCCACTTATCTACACTCTAAGAAACAAAGAAATGAAGACAGCCATGAGGAAACTCTGGAGAGCTCTCGTGCATTCTAAAGAAGACCCTTAGGTTAAAAGCATGATTACAGAGAAACTGGGTATCGCTCAGATCTCTAAAATTTTCTTTTAAAATAGACACATCCAAGTCATATAGAGAAGGCAAATAAAACAATAAGATTGTAGAAGAACGATGTCTTATAATATCTTGAATGTAAATTTGATAAATTGTTATTGATATTTAAAATAATGTTGGGAGAGTTGTAACAATTGCCAAGCACACTTGTCCATCAGAGCAGTTCCACAGATATACATTTTAACAGGGTAGTCATAAAATTTTGTATGAAAAGTAAATGATGTCAGTCTCTAAAAAGTTTGCCATAATTTTCTGCATATTTTGAGTGATTCAACATTCAATGCCTAACTTTGGTTTTATTTTTCTCAATTATATTTTGAGTCACAAATTATATGTGGTGCCTTCTAAGAAACCAGAAATGAGAATTGCACCTTCTACCTCCACCACAAAGTCACCTATTTTTCCTATAACCTCCAAAATGAGAGTTTGCATAGTTGCCTGTAAGGTCATCAATATAATGGAATCTTACTATCATCTTCCTGACTTCAGTATTTCTATTCCATAAAACTATGCTCTGACTCCCCTGGATTTTAGAAGCAATATTTTTTGTATGTGTCCCTGTGGTCCAGACATCACCTCAGCCATCATATTGAGAAAGTTCCTGACTACAATCCAAAGCTGTAATAGCTCCTCTGTCTGGCTTCTTAGTTGCATCAAAAGTCTCTGTGTCTCACATACCATTACCAATGGGCAATGGGAGTGCCTGGCCCCAGATATCACTGTTATTACCTCCTGAGAATGCAGATTGCTTGTGCAAGCCACTATAGATCTGCATTCTCAGGAGGTAATAACAGTGCTACACTTCCTGAGAATGTAATAACAGTGATACACCTGCTTGTGCTTCTTGCCTCCATTCCATGGTTTCCTAAGAATACCACCTATGAGATAGATGTACCACCATCACTTCAAGTGGCCCAGGAAACTAGATGCTGTGCCAGCATCACTTCTCTCTGTCATAACAATCTTAATAGGAGACAAGGAGTCTGGAAAAATGTTAACAGGTATCTCCATAAAGACCTCAATCACCACCACTGCAGAGTCTATGCTGTCAATCACTGAAGGTCCCTGCAGTCTTCCTCAACACCAACTTCAACTAATAGAAGGAAGCAGAGTCTATGCCGCAGTACACACATGGTAGCCACAACAGTTTGATCCTACCAAACAGTGCCCTAGAACCCCCACATAGGAAAGGCCTTTCCCCACTAAAGCAGCATGTGAGGTCTTGGAGAGCTGAGTGCTCTAGCAAATGCAAGGATTGCACATAAGACAGCAATGCATGAAAAACTAAGAAGACATGCCTCCACAGAGGAACTCAGTAACTTCCCAGTAGCTTACCCCAAGGAAATGGGAGACCTATGACCTATCAGGCACACAATTCACAAAAATTGCCTTAAGTGAGCTCATGAAATTTCAGTATGTGTGTGTGTAATACAATTTAGCCAAAAAATCAGAAAAACAAAAATTACCAAAAAGAAATTTTACAGAGTGATTGAAATCATTTTAAAAACCCCAGAAAGTTTTTAAGGTATTGACAACATTTAAAAAGATTTGAATTATGACATCAAAAACTAAAACAATATATCAAGGGGTAGAGTGAAATTGTAATGTTTAATGAAAATCAAAGTAAATTATCCACTTAAAATATGTAATCATAGATAGAATGTAGGATAATAATAATGAGGGTCTGTAGAAAAAAAATGACATAACAAATATACACACAGCATTCCATCAGCAGAATACACGTTCCTCTCAAGCATACAAAGAACATTCTTCATGATAGGGCATGTATCAGGCCACAAGACAAGTCCAATCAAATGTAAGATAAAAATCATTGACTGTTCATTCTAATCACAACAGTGTGTATTAGTACAAAGGGAAAGCCTGGGACAAGTGCAAACTCCAGGAATCAGCTCAGCTCTTTTATTCAGGAATGAAGTATCACACAGGAATGGGGGTGTGTGTGTGCAGGGATGAAATGGCATTGTTGTACTCAGTTTCCTAGTGGAATATGAGCCCCTGAACAAAGAAAGGAACTGGGTTTATATAGGTTATTTTAAGGGGTGGTTTAGTGAGCCTATCAGTTTCCTTGGGCACTCAGGAATGTGAGCTTCTTTTGCTCAAAGGTCTGTGGGCAGTGCCTGGAGAGGATTTGCCCTGGAGCCTCCTAAAGGCTGTTTCTTCTAAGGGTGAGAAAATGCTTCTCTGTCTGCAGCCAGCACCTGGAAAACACTCCTCTTGAGAGACGAAGGCTCATTTCTATTTCTTTTTCTCAGGCCTCATGATCTTGGGAGTTTCTCATTCTCCATCTCCATTAGTGTGAAGCTAGAAATAAATAAGTAGAGAAATTTTACATAAATTAAAAATGCTTGGAAAATAACTAATGGGTCAATGAAGAAACAAAAAGGAAATTTTGAAAATGCTTAAAAAATAACAAAATAGACATATGACATATTATAACTAAAGGGATGCAGCAAATAGGTTTTAAGAAGCAAATTTTTAACAATCAAGACCAACATCAAAAACGAATGATATCAGACACCCTAGTGTGACACCTAAAAGGAATTAGAAAACAACAAGATCAAGAACAACACAAACAAGTTCAGTTTGTGGAAGGGATAAAAAATCAAAGAGGAAACTCAAGTCCAGACTAGATAAACAATGGAAAAGATCAGCAAACTCTGCTGATTTTCTAAGGGAAAAGTTAAACTGAGAAACCCTGAAACCTAAGAAAAAGTTGGAAAATGTCAAATAAATAAAAGCAGAAAGAGGAGACATTGCAAATTGTAGCACAGAAATATAAAGAATAAAAAAAGGTTACTGTGCAGAAGTGTTATCCAACAAAGTGTATGATCTAGAAGAAATGGATACGTCCTACAAATCACCATGAAGAAATTGAAAATCTGACCAGACCAGTAGTAATTAAGGAGACTGAATCAGTTGTAGAACATCTGCCATTGGAGAAATTCTGGACCTGATGCCTACACTGCTGAATTCATTTAATAGAAAAAATATCAACAATTCTCAAACTTTTTTCCTAAAAATAATTATCAAGAAGGAGTATTTCAAACTCATTTTCAGAGGACAACAGCATCATTTTAGCAAAGCCCGACTAGAACACTGGAAGAAAAGAAAATTACAGATTATTATTCCTGATGAACATAGGTACAGCTATGTCCAAGGAAATACTCGCGAACTGAATTCACCAGCACATTAAATCTACCAGTCACCATGATAAAGCAAGGTATTCCAGGACAGAAAGATAGTTCATCCTATGAAAGTGGGATAGAGCACAGTGACAGAATGAAAGGGAGAATTAACATACAGTCATGTCAATACATGCAGAAAAAGCATTTAACAAATTCAACATGCTTTCTGGACCAAAGTTCAACAAATTAGACCATTTATGACAAGTCCATCACTTGATGAATCTTAAAACATTTTGCTTATCTAGAACAAGAAGTCTTACCACTGCTATTCAAATACAGTACTGGAAGTTTCAGTCAGTAAGAGAATGAAATAAAAGGTGCCAAAGTTTGGAAAAGAGAAGTCAAATTGTCTCATTTTCAGATGACATAAAATTATATATATAAAAAAACCCTACAGACTTCACCAGAAAATGTTAGATTTTATAGCTGAATTTTAGAGTATTGCAGGATGCAAAATTAATATATAAAATTAGTAGTGTTTTTTACATGGTAAACATATACAAACGTAAAGGAAATCATGAAATGATCCCAATTATAATATAGTTAAATGTAGGTTTAAATTTAACTTAAGAGCTGAAGGATTTTTGTTGACAATAAGTGAAGAAACAAAAAGGTACACTCATACAGTGCTGGTGGACACAGTGACACAACCACATCAATGTTTATAGCAGCTCAATTCACAATAACTAAACTATGGAACCAATCTAGATGTCCTTCAACAGATGAATGTATCAACAAACCATGGTATATATAAATAATGGAATATTACTCAGTCTTAAAGAAGAATGAAATTATGGCAGGGGCAGGTAAATTGATGGAGCTGGAGAATATCATGCTAAGTAAAATAAGCCAAATCTGAAAAACCCAAGGCCAAATGTTTTCTCTGATAAGCAGATGCTGATCCATAATTGGTGGGGGTGGGTAGGGAAGAATGAAGGAACTTTGGATCCGACAGAGGAGAGTGAGGGGAGGGAAGGGGTTTGGCTGTTGGAAGGACGGTGGGATCAAAGGGCCATTATTACCCTATACACATGGATGTTCACACAACCGATATGATTCTGCACCATCTACAGCTAAAGGAATGAGAAGTTGTGCTCCATTTGTGTACAGTGTGTCAAAATGCAGTCTACTCTCATGTATAACTAATTAGAACAAATTAAAAAATTTCCAGATCAATAAATAAAGATACCCAGCATTCATGGATTGCAAGAAGTAATCTTGCTAAAACATACATATTCTTCAAAGATATCTTTCAATTCAACACACTCTCAATCCAAATCCAATGGATTTTTCTTTTACAGAATTAAAAAAGAAACATATTAAAATTTCTATGTAACCAAGAAGACCCTGAAGAACCAAAGCAATTTTGAGAAAACCAAACAAAGCTGAAGGCATCATACTGCCTGACTTCAAAATCTACTACAAATAAGTATGAATCAAAACACTTGGAAGTGATATAAAAAGAGACACATAGCTCAGTGGAGCAGAACAGTGAGCACAAAAAGAATTCCAGGCATGTCTGGTCAACTTATTTTCAAGGAAGATACTGACAACACACAATATGGAAAGGACAGTCTCTTCCATAATAACAAAAATCATTAATGAGAGAATAGAAATGCACATAATGTTAACACAAAACAAATGCTAACATCCATGGCTATTTTAATAACATGAAAAGTATTTTCAGGACAAAAACATATTACCAGAGACAAAAGAAGGTCATCTCACATAGAGAGAGCAGTCAATAAATCAGAATGACCTAACAATTTCAATTATGTAGGTTCCCAATCACAGAGCTGAAATTTGGGAATAAAACTGATGAAACACCAAGGAGGAGACACAGACAGAAAGTTATAAACAAAAACGTCCAAACCCCCCTCTCAACAATTGGTTTAAGTTAATACAAATTCATCAGAGTTTAACCAATTTTACATAATTCATGTTCACCCAACACTTTGGTCAAAATATAAGGCTATTCCTTCTTTTGAAGTACACTGATATTTGCCAAGTTAGGGAATATTCTGTGCCATAGAGAAAGTCTCAATTAATTTAGAAAGTATTCAAGTTACCCAGACGTGTACACAGATGTATAAAGCAGCTCTGTTTGCAATGTCCTCAAAGTGGAAAGGACACACCTATCCTTCATCAGATGAATGGATGGCAGCTTGATGCTCTTTAAGCACAACTGAGTAGCTTTCAGCAACAAAAAAGGAGTCTTCCACTGCTGCAAGCACCAGCATGACAAGTATCAAAATAAGTATGATAAGGGAAAGAAGTTAGATTTAATAAGATAAGATTTAATAATGGGAGTTTGGGGGCTGAGGCTCACTTCACTCTCTAGATGGTGATGGTATTTTCAGGGTTATATGCATGCAACCATGCTTATTAAATCGTACAGTTTCAATATGAGCAGTTTATTATATGTCAGTGCTCTAGAAAAGTTCTATTTAAACCTAGGAAATTAAAATAGATGTATTTTTAACTCACTTCAATGTCCCTTTTCAAAACTTAAAGATAGCTTAATAATTTCATACCCATGTTACAAAAGACAATATCTCATATAATCATAGAATAAACTGAATTACATCAGAACATTTGACCAAGATTACCTGCCTATTCAGACTACCTTGACTTACATCAGGGCACTCTGTCATATTATGGCTTTTTTATTTGTGGTCATATGTCACGCTGTTCAGCATATGATCTCTCTGGCAATTGGAAATAAAATCTTAATGAGATGTGCTTATGTAGATAGCATTACAGATCAAGATTGCAGGTGACATCTCCTTAATACTTATTATCTAAATAAAGAACCTTAATAATTTTTAACATCGGGCTGATGCACATGAGGTTTATCTGTCGCTCTGTTCCAATATCAAGAGTATACAATACTTGATATTACTCTTAGAAAGAAAACCTCAAGACATGTCCAGGTAATTATTTCCATGATTCGTGTTCCATTCAAATCACAGGATAAAAAATTTCAACCGAGTGGCTTCAGGTGGTAAATACAGGTCATGCGGAGGGAGAGCACTTCTACAAGCATTGTCACCACCCAGCAATGGATGTCATCACAAGCACACTTCAAAAGGAGAGAGAATCTACTCTAAGACAAGACGTCATATTTAGTAAATTATCTCAGCTCTCTGATTCTCTTCTTTAAAATAAATCTTAAAATATTTGTATGTGTTTCTTTTAAGGATGCCCACTATACCTTGGAGTTAAGTGTACCTTTAGCCTCTGATCTTCCCAGAAGTCATTCCATGGACCTTTTTCTCCTATCCTGCCCTTATTAGAATTTCTATGGTCTACCCACAGTGCACACAACACTAAGATGTTCTGCCTCAGGCAAGTATGTGTAGGGATCTCATGTTCTCTGCTTGCCAATCAACATGGGCAGCTGCCAGCTACCATTGTTAGAATGGCCTTTGCGTTTGAAGGGGAAATATGTTTTTATATCACAAAGTATGCAGTATGCCAGATAACTTTTGTCATAGAGACATCAGTAAAAATGATGCCAAATATAAAGAAAAGTGATATAAAATTTGGTCCCTCCAAACCTGAGAACAAACAAAGGAAGACATCAAGAGCTACTAGAAAATCCTTGTGTGTCTCATCGGCAGCATGTTAAATTGTCTAAGTCCTATTATACACTAGGAAAATCACGAATATTGAAAATATCAGTTTAGTACTTTTACCATTAAAAAATCCTTATGGAAGGATATCACATTGAAAGGAATTAATACTTTTATTGGTGTCTTTTTATAGTCCTAGAAGAGTAATTGTTTGTCTCCTTTGCCTATGTTTTGATTTCATTAATTCCAGGCCTACCATTAGCTCTTTTGTGAAAATTATTTAAAAATGAGAAGTTTAAAAATGCTTTATAAGAATATCCAATTGTCTTAGTTCCTATAAGGTGTTATGGACAACACATGCAGTATCAATCTATTGTCCTTAGAAATAGAGTAAATTTCTATTATGGAAGATATGCTTATTTTGAAGTAAAAATATTATTGTTATATATCCTCTTTTCCATAGCAAATGTATATGGCATCTAATTTATTTAGGAGAATTTTGTTTTCATTTTATCTTTGCTTATCTTTTGTCTATTTATCGTTACCTTTTATCTTTGTGCCTGAGATTTTGGTAAAATGAAAGAAGAAAGTATTGCCAAAATAAGTTAATGGTTTTTATTATTTGTGCTTTCCTTGGTCTCACCATGGAGATTTCAAGGTATAAAAGAAATTGAGGCACAGACACACTGAAAAATGCTGTAGGGAATTACTGAAGAAGAAAGGAAAATGGACAATTATTTCCACCAATTTGAGAAGTCTTGTCCATTTATTTACAGATAAATATAAGCAATATCATTATATTTAAAGATGAGTAATCAATGCTCACTGAAAGTTTACAATCAGTACCAAGAGTCAATTCTCATCTTGCAAATAATATATAGATGAAAAATGATAGATAGATAGGTAGATAGATAGATGTGACATTGGAAGCATTCATTGTCTTGGATTAAATTTTCAAAGCCCTGGGATTTTACTGTGTTCATTGGTATAACTGAAGGTCAATATTTTGATAATCTGCAATTATGTGGAATATTCAGAGTTCATCAAGTTCAGATCTGATTTTGAGTGGCCTTTCACTTTGATCAAAAAATTTCTACATAAAACAACATTGATTCTTTTCTAATTTATTCAATTTACTAAATAAATTATATCATGTTGTAGCTTTTAATTCATGATACATTATACATCTGTTTTTGCATCCAGATCATTATGTCAATATGTTGATTAACTTCCAGGTATTTATTATAAGAGCTTTTCTCATAAAGGTTGTCATGACTTTTTTGAATGTTGGCAAATGGGGAGATGCAGCACAGGGCGTGGGCACCAACTCTGTGTGGGGTGCAGTGGGTCAGGCTGACCCCTGGAGGTGGTGTGCTCAGTGAAGCTGGGAGTCCTAGAGGTAGGGTGCTGTCAGTAGGGCTGGCAGTCCTGCAGCTCCAGGCTTTTTTTTTTCCAAAATGGCAGCAGCCACATGTAACCAAACCTGTGGGTACTGTGATGGTGGACTTCCAGGCAGCAACAGGCAGTTGGTGATCCACTGATGGGCTGCAGACTCTGCAGGCTCCTGGCAGATGATCAGCAGATGAACCTCAGTCGGTATGTGATGGGTAGGTGAAAGGCAGGCGATGTGCAGGCCAGAGGCAGGCAAACAGGCAAGTGATGGATAATAGGCAGTGGTCAGTGAGCTATCTGCACTCAAATGTAGTTGCTACACTGGTAGACTGCTTCTTTTTAAATGTGTAAACTAAAAATTTAATTTTATGATGTCATATAAAAGAGGTTACTTAGAGACTTGAAGAAACCATTATGTCCAATGCAAAGAAATCATAAGATTGCATCATTTGAACTGTGTTGGATTTCAATGCCACTTTACTATAATCTTCCAAAGTAAATGACTTCATTTCTTGTTATTTAGTGTAATGATTGTTAGTTCCATGCTTATTTTTTAATGTACTGAATTAAATTAAATTAGATGTATTATTTTTAATGTAACTACTTTCTAGTTGAAAGTAATGAAGCTACTTTCTAGGTGAAGCTACGATCACTATCTAGCCTTTCAACCTTGCTAACTGCTTTCTTCATTACCGTCTTGTAAGATTATTCTCCCAGCAGATCATTTGTGCATAAATCCCATCTCATGTCCTGTGTCCTGGAAAGTTCGCTAACTTTGCTTTTGGAAATTATGCTATTTTGACCAAGATTTCTCTTCCTGATTATATTTTTCAATTTCAGATTTAGATGTTAAATTTCAATGTGACTATAAAATCCTAAATAGATAAATGCCCTTTCTCAATCGCCCTAATTAATATACTTGTGTTCTCTCTAGGTTATTTTAGAGGATGAGATGAAATAAATAGATGGAGGAAATCAGTCTTTTGCATTAAAATTTGTTCTTCTTGGACTTGGCCACTCATGGAGTACGTGGTCTTACTCTTCATGATATTTTTGATGCTTTACCTGATCATCATCTCTGGGAATGTCATTGTTATAATATTAATCATCACTGACCCTCATCTCCATTCCCCCATGTACTTCTTTCTGGCCAACCTGTCCTTTGTTGATATGTGGCTTTCCTTGGTCACCATTCCTAAGATTATCACAGACTTTCTCAGGGAGAACAAGACCATTTCCTTTGGAAGTTGGAATGTGCCAGATTATCTTTGTGCACACTGTCGGAGAAGGCAAAATGGTGCTTCTGGTGTCCATGGCTTATGACCTATGTGGCCATCTGCAAACCACTCCACTACTCTTCCATTATGAGTATCCAAAGGTGCATTGGATTAGTGTTGACATCCTGGACCACAGGTTTTGTGCATGCCATGAGTCAAATGGCTGTGATTATGCAGCTGCCTTTCTCTGGTTCCAGGTAAATAGACAGTTTCTTCTGTGACATACCACTGGTGATCAAGCTAGCTTGTGTAGGATCTGACAAGTTGGACATTTTAATAACTATCAATACAGGAGTTGTGGCTGTAACCCCCTTTGTTCTGTTGCTGATATCCTACACATATATTCTTTTCACTGTCCTTCAAAACTCTAAATCTCCTGCAACCAAAGCTCTTTCTATATGCACTGCGCACCTCACAGTGGTGGTGCTCTTCTTTGAGCCCTGCATCTTCATCTATGTGTGGCCAATCAGCATCACCTGGTTGTACAAATTTCCAGCTGTGTTTTGCTCTATTATTACACCTCTCCTGAATCCAGCCATGTATACACTGAGAAACAAAGAGATGAAAAAGGCTTTGAAAAGATTCAGGAGCTATCACATGGGTTCCAAAGGAAATACTTAATGGCCCAGAAATCTCACATTAAATACTTCAAATTGATGCCACAATCATCAGGTGAAATAGGTTTAAATTCAGGGAATTAGTGAATATTTACAAATTGCTCCAGCTTCCAGTTATGGGTGTAAGTTTATTATAGTTCAGGTCATTTAACATTTAATATTCAGCTAGCAAAACACTGAATTACTTCCCTAAAATCCAAATTCAATGGTCCCTCCTTATGGGAAAATTATACAATTAGTCTTTCTATATCTTTATAAATACGAAGAAGAACCTAAAATTTGTTCAGCAAATACATTTATCATTTCAATGAATATTTACTTGAATACTGCCCTAACCATATTTTATAAAATCTGCTTTGTAAATTAACCCCTCCTTTCAAACTTTTCTTTTCTTTTACCCTTTGTCAAAAGGCAATCATTATTATTTTTGTCTTATCCTAGCTTTCCACTGACATACTAACGGGGGAATAAAAAAAGAAAAACTGCAGTAAGGATAACATTTATTTTAAAAAGTTGCAAGAAATAACATACAATGGAGTTCACTGTGTTGAGCTTCATTAATTCAATTAAAATACAGTGACAAAATAAAAGAATAAACTAATAAAGCATAATGCTATTTCTATTATTTATTTAAGTCTCTAAGACTAATATCTGTTCTTTAAATTACTATTTATCTTTTGTGTAAAAATCCTGAAATATAATCTCCCTGAGAGAAATAAGCATGACAGCAGGTTAATTTTTGAAACTACAATAACTTAGTAGAGTGGATAGTAAATAGTTAATATATAGTAAACATATTTTAAAACATCTATGCATTTCAATTGTTCCATTCAAATTACTTAAAACACTTATTTGTCAAGATATATGTAAATGCTTTTTAGCACTTAAAAAATAGTCCAGATGGGTGCAGTGGCGCACACCTGTAATCCCAGTGACTCAGGAGGCAGAGGCATGAAGATCTCAAATTCAAAACCAGTCTCAGCAAAAGTGAGGTGGTAAACAACTCAGTGAGATCCTGTCTCTAAAAAAATACAAAATAGGACTGGGGATTTGTATCAGTGTAATATATTTTCTGTAATTTTCTAAATTATATATTAAATGAATTGAAACTCATTTATAAGACCAATGCAAATTTCTATACAACAGATAAATTATATGCAGTTCTTATTTTTCTTAATATAAGAACAAAATCAAATAAAATGGTAGAATAAATACCATGCATTTGTCATCCTTAACTACTTATTCATGTCATCAAGTTATATATTGATTATTCCCTATAATGCTTGTTTATTATCTTCAAATTGTGAATAACTATAGAATAACCAGATTAGTTACACTTCCTTAAAAGAGCACAGATATGTATTGATATATTGTCTTTATGTAAAGGCTTCAGAAAGTAATTGACTCAAAAGCTATTCATTTATTAAATAACAATGAATGCACAATGCAAAAAATAACTATTTTTACACTGAATGTTAAAGAGTAACACACCAAGAATAAAATATTAGAACATCTCTACTAATACTAATCTCACAAAATAAAAAAAAATGGTCAGAAATGACATAATCTGCAATCTTGTTTGATCATGCAGTATAAGTTGTGAAAAATTCAGATCACGCAGTGTCAATGTAAAGCTGAGGACATGGCGGCATACGTACAGCATTAAAGGACAAGCAGACAAAGGTCTGACTGCTTCTCTTGCATCTGCAACCCCAATTTTTCCTCATGGGTAACCAATTCGCCCATTTAGTTCTAATCACTCCATGCTTTGAATAACTTTTTCTACTCATAAAGCTGAATATTTTTATGTCTCCATATGTTCTGGCCTGAAGTGTTGAATACAATCTATGAATTTTCTGAATATTTAGAAATAAAGTTTAAAATTAAAAAACACAGCTTGTCTTACCCTCTAACCTGTATTTTCAGAACAATATTCAAATAGTACCTGCAATATATTGAAACATGATAGTCGTTTTCTGTTATACTCTCCAAACTCAGTTTATTTAAATAAATCAGAAAGACAGGTTCTCCCTGTGCTATGGTTTGAATATGAGGTGTCCCACCCAAAACTCCTGTGCTAATGCAGGAATGTTTGGAGGATGAATGATTAGATGGAGAACCGTAGCCTAATCCATCCATTCAGGTTTGAACGGACTCATTGAGTGGTAAAGGTAGAGAGAGGGGCCTGGCTAGAGGAGGTGGGTGGATGGGGGTGTGCCCTGGAAAAGTTCATCTTCCCTGAGGCCCTTCCTCTACACCCCTGGCTTCCCAGCCACCATGTCCTGAACAGCCTCCCTTTGCCACTTCCTTCCCCCATCATGTGCTGCCTGAACATGGGCCCAGAGCAATGGAGTCGCCCTCTGTGGATGAAATCTCTGAAGCCATGAATCAAAATAAACTTTCCCTCCTCTAAGTAGTTCTTGTTAGGTATTTTGGTCACAGAAATGCAAAACTGACTAATTTACCTTAATTTCATTGCTTTTTAAATAAGAACCATCTTAACAGATACTAACCTAGAAAACATATGCACATTTGCTAGGAAAAACTCAAATATCCAACAGCCAGTCTTGATTCCATGAAAATAGCTGTTATCTCTGGAAACATTTCTTCCTTATGAGCCAAAACGCCAAGCCAGTAACACCTGAGTTTGTATTTAGAATTACTGTTTTAGTATTTTAACTTTGCAAGTTAATCAGATGTCTTTTAACAAACATGCATGAAAATTATTCCCATTTATGTTAAATCTATTTTAACTATTTCTACTTAGGATACACATGAAAACCAAGGTATCAGATAAGTCTAGTTAACACTTTAAGTCAGTTATTACTGCCAAAGAAGTCATTTAAAGCAATGGATATTGCACTTTAATTTTTTTATGGAAAGCAACACTTTGATTGCCTGGTCACCTAGAAAAATGTGTGGGTTAGTAATTCTAAAGACATCTTTATTCTTGTCAATGGAAATTGACCCTTTTTATTAAAGTTTAATTGAGTCACGTGAATGGAAAAGGCATTTAGATCTACTAGTTAAATTTATGGGTACTCTTTTATCTATAAGTCAATTGCTACATGTACATGTTATATGGACCCAAGCACATATGTGGACACAACATACAATACACAGGTGTAAACACCTATGCATAGAACAGGAAACAAAGATCTTGTAGCTTTTTAGCAGGTACTGTATCTCCATAGGTAGGAGACAACAGATACACATGTTCATTAAAATCTCTAAGATTTAACCCTTTAGAAATTAAAATATAAACTATCCCAGATTTTTACACCATGACTCAAGCATAGGGCAATCTTATACAGTTGGAAATATTAAGAATAGTCTGGCAGCCATGGTGGACACTAAAATAAAATTTCAGGTGGCACTTAGTCTCCATAGGGGTCACACTCATTCTCATCATAACCACTATTTCTCCCCTTCTTAGGATTCCATAAAAGAAGATTTTTTTCCTAACATATTTGAGATTTAACCCTTGAAAAATTGGCTTTTGAATAAAAGACAGCAGGAAAAATTTAGAGGACTAAAAATACTCTGGGTAGGCAAGACTGACTGGGAAAAATACACATCAACTGCACAGAGCCATAGGTGAATTCACAAGAAAAATTAAGCTCAAAACAATTTTACCCCTCCCCCAAATGTAAGCCTATAATTTCCTCAGGAAAATATTTTTGTGTTTTTGCTTTTTGTTTTAGAAAAGAAAACTTATATATACGGGACCTTTCCATTTTCCTTTCCTGTGTTCATTTGGAGAGAAAAGAAAATCCCATAAAGATTAGGATGTTTCCTAAAACACTTAGACCTGTCATGTCAACCTTCTGAAGGTGGTCCCCTGCTGCATTGTCTCCACAGTAGAAGAATGTTAGCTTCTTAAGTGTCCCTGTCCTCCAACTGATATTTGGGCCAACTTGAGTACAGAAAATATTAGACATTTCCCCCCAGGGTTTGAAGGAATCGCAGTGAATGAGTCCTTATGCCAGATATTATATTACCAATCTGGAAGACAAGAGTGAGGAAGGCATTCCTCCATCCCCTGTGGACCTCAAAGCCATTGGCAACCATCATTTAAAGTCTGCTGGTTGCATTAGTTATTCTTACTAACACAAATTGCTCAAAGTGTTAGAGAATATCATGCTTAGTGAAATAAGCCAATCTCAAAAAACCAAAGGTCGAATGGTTTATCCAATAAGTGGATGATGATACATAACAGGGATGTGGTGGGGGTGGGTGAGAGAAGAATGGAGGAACTTTGGATTGTGTAGAGGGAAATGGAGTGGGAGGGAGTGGGGGAAGGAGAGATAGTGGACTGAGACAGACATCATTACCCTACGTACATGTATGACTACACAAATGGTGTGAGTCTACATTGTGTACAACCATAGAAATGAAAAGTTGTGCCCCATTTGTGTACAATGAATCAAAATGCAGTCTCTAAAAATAAAAAAATAAAATAAAATATTTTAAAAAGAGAAAAAACTTTTTGAATCAATTAATCAATGAATAAATAAATTGCTCAAACTTTCCTTTATCTCCTGAGATCCTCCGAACATGAGTGATGGTGTATTAGTCTTAATGAGGATTTGGAATGATCAGATCATTTGCTTTTACCAAGGCATGACCCCAAGCCCCTTTCTCTGTGTCATTTCCCTCTTGAAAGTAGGAACCCTTATTTCCATGTACTGTACTTACCCTCAATAATGGAGGTACTATGGACAGGTTTTATGTCCTGGAGGAACTTAGTTATTGAACTAATGGAGAGACATGTTCCTAAGGGTCATGTGCCCTGGACAAGTTCTTAGTCCTTTCCTGGTGTATTGGCCACCATACTCATACTTAGGGCCACTAAAGTCCTGTTCCATTCACTGAAAATATTTGATCTTAAATTGCCTGAGAGTCTTTGTTTGGATTATATTTGGTTTTTCGTTGATGGGTTTAAAATTATCCAAAGGAAAACTGGCAGAATTTGGAAAACTTCCTTGTGGATGGCAGTTCACCAGAGACAGCATGAGGTTTGGGTTCAAAAAGGCACTGAAAGTTCCAAGATTTCCCACTAACATATTGAAACAATGGAGGTTCAGAGGGGTATAAGAAACATGGATCTACATGTGTTTTGTGGTGCACATGACAGAGAGTACACAGACATGGAGAGTACTTGGCTCACACTCTGGGGATTAGTGCTTGTCTCTTTCCCCAAGACTTCAGATCAGACTAAGATATTGTCTCAGGATCTAAGATATATCCAATGAAAGCACCCTCCACCATCAGGCCAAGGCAGTCTGAAAGTAAAAGAAAGAAGATGCTTGAACTGATCTGTCAACCTGGTTCATGTTTCATGGAAAGAAGCTGAAGCAGAGCTTGACCAACAGTCCTCCAACAGGGACAAAGTTGGATTAAGCAAGCCTCTTCCAGTAAGCCTGTCACCCATGTCTTTAGACCAGTGACTGCACTACCCACTTTTAACTGGCCAACAGGTGCCTGGCATTTTTGATAGAGAGAGAGAAAGAGATTTCTAAAAGGAGTATAGAACTCTGGGGAAAAAGCAATAGTTTTGTTGGTCTGTTTCACTCATCCCTCCAAAGAGCTCCTTCATGGTCACTAAAAGATTATACCAAAGTTTTTAGATGAAACTCTATTTTCCACTTCTGCTGGTGGGTGGTGTCTAAGGTCTCAGGTCTCTCCAGCTGAGAAGTGTTGCAGCTTTTAGTGGTAAGCCATGCCCTTCAGGGTTGCAGCAGACACCAACAGTTTACCATCAATTTCTTCTTTCTGTGGTCTACTCTTGTGAGTTCAAAGAATGAAATCCACACACCAGGATGTATGAGTGTAAAAGTAGGACTCACTGAAGAATAGGAAGAGAAACAGAACTCTTCTGGTGCAAGAGGGGGCTTGATAGAAGGTTTTCTCCTTCCAAGTGTGCTAGGGGTTTATAAAGCACCTGGGTCACTGCTATTGATTCAAACTTAAGCTAATGAGGGTTTGGAAAAGTACCAACTGCCTTTGGTCAACTCCAGAGTCCAAAGTTCAATTCAGGTCTGCCCTGCATCCATTTTCTGGCCCCAAGGAGATCAGGAAGTGGGAGGTTGAGGGCATTGGATGGTCTATGCTTGAATGTTCAGGGCTGCAGCGCTGCATGGAACCAGCTTTTGTAGCAGGCAATGGTACCATGCCTAGGCCTGTCCAGAGAAGGGTGACAGGTTGGCACGCCCTGACTCACAGTGCCTCAGGCCCTATACACCTGCATGCCAAGCTCCATGGGGCCATGGCTGTGCTTGCTCCTGACTTCCAACTCTCCCAGGTCACCACTCTGATGCTCTGCCACTCCACCACTCCACTACCCTCCTCTGCAGGGATCAATAGGCCAGTTGCATGGCCTGACAGCTGGTGAGCTATGTCACTGGGCACCTTACATTTTGTCACCTATTTATTTCTCTCAAATTGACAATTACTCTTTCCAAGTTATAGTGCTTGGGTTGTACAAGCATGGGATAGGAAGTCATGTGGTTACCGATACAACAAACCTCATTCACACCGAGTCCATATTTCATAGAGACTACCACAATGCAGGAGCAAACCAAAGCCCATGCTTTTGTGATCTACCTGCTCCTGTGGTCTACTTCTGGTCATATGGAAAGTCAATTTGATTTATTCCTATTATCTTCTGGAGTTTCATAGCTCTTTGTTTTATATTTAGTCCTATTATCCATTTGAGTCAAATAGTATAATCTATGTGTAATCTATCTGTAGATTCACCTTTTCTATTATTTTTTACATGGATATCTAGTTGTTTCTTCATGATTTGTTGGAAAGACTAGCTTTTCTCCTTTATTCTGTCTTTTCCCCTTTGTCAAGGATGAGATGTCTACGTTTGTGTGCCTATTTGTGGGACCTACTCTATTCCATTGACCTATTTATCTTTTCTCTTACCAATACCACATGCTCTTAATTACTGTTACATTCTAATAAGTCATAAAATCAGGTAGTATGACTTCTTTGCTATTCTTCATCGTGTTATTATCCATGTGCACCTTTATGCTTAAAATTATTTTTAGATTGGTAGTTTAAACTTTTTCTATATCCATGAAGGATATCAGTCTATACATTTCTTGTTTTTGATACTTTGGACTGACTTTCATACATTGTAAAATAGCTCTCATAGAATGAGCTGGTGAGTATTCCACATGCCACTCTTTTCTAGAAAAGTGTGTGAAAAGTCATTATTACTTCTTCTTTAAATTGTTGATAGCACTCTCTAGTGAGGCTCTTAAGGCCTGGACTTTTCTTTTTATTAAGTTTAAAATTAGCAAAATCAATATCTTTGATTCTTATACATCTTTTATAATTTTATTTTTGTCTTTCTGTGCATTTTCTAGTCAATATACATTTTATTAATTCTTGACATAGTTCACAATATTCATTTATAATGCTTTTTATTTTTGTGAAGTTGTTAGTAATGATCCCAGTTTGATCTCAGTTATTTTAAACAGCTGGGCCTTTTCCTGGATTTTCCATTTTTTTCTCCTTGGAAAGCTATCTCCATCAGGCACAGCCATTGAGCTGTCAGGCCTACTTATCTGTCATGTTCACCTGGGGCAAATTTTAACCAATGGCATTAAAGCAAAAAAGAGGTGGAATGCACCAGCCTTTATACACTGTCTTATTCCAACTAGGAAAGGAATCTTTATCAGTGTTGGACTAGAGATTAAATACTAAAGATGGCTTACCTTATTGGATGGGCTGCCAATGCCATAAAGAAGCTTCAAATTAGACAGGTGGAGAAATAGGAACAAATTCTGGATTAAAGACTCTTACAACCTTACTGAGATTTGGTGGATGCCTTTCTTGTTTATAATTGATAAATTTTAATTGAAAATAATAATTGTATATTTCTGGGATATAATGTGATGTTCTATATAGATACATATCTAAATACATATCTAAATACATGTTCTATATAGATACATATCTAAATGATAACAGAGCCAATGTACTGTCACCTCACAAAATTATCCTTTATTTGAAGTGTGAAAATGTAAAATCTATTCTTTGTGCAATTTTGATGTATGTAACACATTGTTATTTAACTGTGGTTACCTTGCTATGTAAGACACTAAAAACTACTTTTCATCTCTAATTGAAACTTTGCATTTTTTGGTCAAAATATACCCATTTCCTCCAATCTCCAGACTCTGAAAGCCACAGAGATTCTAAATGTAAGAAATACTTTGGAGCATTTTGATTTTTTGTTTATTGCTTATTTCACTTAAGATAATCTTTCCTAGGTTAATCCATGTTGTAACAAATAACAGCATTTCCCTCTTTTAAAGGATGAATAGTATTACAATTTGCATATATACTATTTTTTCTTTATTTATTCTTTTACAGACACTTTGGTTCATTCCATATTTTGGCTATTTTGAATAATACTGCAATGCATTTAAGTATGCAAATATGGGGCACACCCCACAGATCCACAGCAACAACCTGCCATAGGTGGTCCAGTATGTTGCCTCTGTGCAGATGTGCCACACCCCTGCACAGCCGCACCATGGTGTGGCTCAACATCTACAAATGCATTGGGTTGCCTCTGCTGCCATCTTGGAGTATTCCTGCTGCTGCAGCCACCATATTTAGTTGGGGCAGGTTCTACCTTGGGACACCTGCCAGAGATTAGAAGCTCATTATCAAGGTAACTACAGCCACTGCTGCTGCCACCAACTTGAAATGTGGCCACTTACATCCAGGGATATCAGCCAGGTCCTGAAAGATCATCACCAAGAGTCCTTCATGTTTGGTCGCATCATCGTGCAGGAGAGAACCTTTAAAGGGGTCAATAGGTGGGGAAAAGGTGTGAGGGTATCTTGATCTGGGCTTGTCGGTCATTCAACCTGGCATCCACTGAGATCCCAGAGAGTAAAAGTCGGGGGACTTGTTGGGCTTGACATCAGCCTTGTCCACAACTCCACTGAGCAACTGGTCTTGCGAATTTGGCAATCAACAGGGCCCTCTGGTTCCACAATCCCCGGTCTCCCAACCATCCAGTAGCCACCAACCAGCCCAGTGCCTGCAGCTACATAAGTGGCACACAGCTTTAAATGTCTGGTCCTGATTACTCAATACAGAACAGCTTTCTGAGAGAGGTGCTCAGCCCTCAGGACCTCCAGGGAGAGAGGTTCCTGATTGGGAAGTTGAAAGGGCAGGCACAAGAGAGATATAATTTAAAGACTAAAAAATGAACGAGGAATTGTGTGGTGTCCACAAGTGAGGGAAGGGGTTAAGGCCAGGCTCCTGTGTCACATGAGTGGACCCCAAAAGAGTCCTGGGGTACAGTTTTCCAGAGGGACTGGCAATTGCTATACCTGCCTCCAAGTCTAATGCTCCCACCTTAGTAACTGTCATCCTGAGGGTGGCGTTACCAGCAAGTCCAGCCAACCCTGCTTATTAGTAGAGAAGGGAGGCAGAGAAGATATTTAGCTCCAACAGAAACTGTTGTTCAATTTTCATTCAAGACTCATTTTTTTCTTTTCTTTTTCCCATTTTTTTTCTTTGTTTCGCACCTCGCATCCCCATCATCTTTGAAATCCAGTACCTTCCAAGCATCAGGCTACTGAAGACAGAGAGATTTAAATAGTACATTACAGTTCTATTGTAGATTCTTCTTCTTTTTTTTTCATTAAATTTTATTTATTTATTTTTTCACTCACTATATTTTCCTCTTATTTATCTGTTTCCTTAGAGTCTCTTTCTCCCTTTTCTTCTGCTAAAAATCAATTTCCTTTGATCCCATATTCACTCTTCCTATGATCTTGTACTTCTATATTTTTACTTCCTACCTCATTAACATTACATCCTACACCCCTCCCATATCTTCTTTGTCAAACATTAGAAACTGTAGAATTTATTGCAAACCTATTTTTTATGAGGTACATAATAATTGAACACATCATCTTCATTTATTATGATAATACTGTTAACATCTTAATAGGGGCTATTTGGTTTAAGGCTGTATATTGTTTGCATTGGGTGCTGTTAACATTGTTCTCTCCCTAAAAGACAAGGTATTGGAAACCTGCAGGGACACTATGAATCTACAGGGTGGAAACTAATATTTCAGATCTGCACTTCTAAGGTGAAGATAAATGAACAACATGAAAAAACAAGGAAGTGCCCCAAACAAACCAAGATGCTATATTAATAGAGTCCATTGACAGCATGGTGGAAGAAATGTCTTAAAGGGAGTTCAGAATGTACATAATTAAAATGATCTAAGAAGTAAAGGATGATATAAGAGAGCAAATGCAGGCAACAAAAGATCACTTCAATAAACAGTTAAAGAGCAAATGTAGAAGGCAAAAGATTATTTCAATAAAGAGATAGGGATTCTGAATAAAAACAAAACAGAAATCCTTGAAATGAAGGAAATAATAAACCAAATTAAAAATTCAAAGGATCACCAAAAGACTAGATTACTTGGAAGACAGAATCTCAGGCAATGAAGGCAAAATATTTAATTTTGAAAATAAAATTAACCACATAGAGAACATAGTAAGAAATCATGGGAGCATCCTGCCCACTGCAAAGCTGGCCTCCTGCATCCAGATGTCCGCTCGTGTCCAGCCAGAGTTCCAGCCTCACTGAGTCAGCCACCCCCAAGAGCTTCCTGTTGAGGAAGCCCTAGAGCACTGACCATGTCTATCACAGACCACAGCCCCACCATGGACCTGATCAGAGTCATTATCATCCTCATCGCCATCACCGCCCTGGGGGCCTTGATCCTGGCTGCTGGTGCTACCTGCAGCTATAGCACATCAGCCAGTCAGAGGATGAGGAGAGCATCATGGGTGATGGCAAGACCAAGGAGCCCTTCCTGCCGGTGCAGTATTCAGTCAAGGGACCATGCATGGAGAGAAAGGCCAACCTAATGACTCCCAGCAGCCCAGAAGTGCATGGCTGATCTGGGCTGTGAGGCTTCCAGTCCTTTTCCCAGCCAGCCCAGTGGTGCCAGGAGGGGCAGAACCACACAGATTCGCTGCTGTCTGAGAGGAAGGGTTGACACTTTGCTGGCATGGCCTCGGCGGGCTTCATCATTGCATGCACTGACTCCAGGGTCCTGGCTGTCCTGGGCTTCCCCTTGGCCTCCCAGTGGGGCTGCCCATTGCAGGTAGTGGTCAGTGCTGACCTTGCTGGGGCTGCAGCCCTGTGGCAATTTTGTTACTTGAATGATTGAGCCTGTTTTCGACAGAGCTACTACTGTAATGCGTGAACTAACATTCCTGTGAATTGTACATAGGCCCAGAAGCATGTGCTTAAAGCCTTTTCTGCTGAATTTTAAAAATACCATATTGAGTACATGGGACTGGTTGATTATGGCTGCACTCCGGATGAGCAGAGGCAAGATCATGGAGGGTCTTAGACATGTAAGGCCTGGAGTTGAACTTGACAGGAGTCTCTGATGTCTACTTGCTTGTATGTAAAAGAAGTGAAATGTCACCTGAAGTCTCTGGCTGACCAGTCTGGGTGCTTTGGTGATGTCTGTGTGGTTGGTAGTGGATGAAGAGCCACATCCCTCCCTCTTTTCTCCTGGTAGATGAAGCTGTTAAATAGCAGTGCCTGTTGATGGCAGCATATTGCAAAGAAGCTACCTACTGGCTTGGGAGCCAGTGAAAGATGAGTGAGGGTACAAGCCCCAAGGGCTGCCAGGTGCCTTGGTAGCAGGGTAGTGTCTTGCCTCTCTGGTGTTGGACAAGAGTACTCCCCCTTATCACAAGCTTTGCTGAAGTCACTCTGATCCTCAGAGAAACACCAGAGTTCTGTCCACTACTGGCAGCTGAAACCCAAATGGCCCAGGAGAAGGTTTTGGTTTTGGTTTTGTATTTAATGTTTTCTGCACTGGAGGGGAGGAGGTGGAGACCTGGGTTTTCCACCCCTCTCCCTTTTCGTAGGTTAGCTTCCTTTCCTCTGTGATGACCACCTACCTGCTGGATATTGAATTTCACTTTCCTTTAGTGGCCTCTATCTCAAGTCCCCTGATCTCTTCAAAGGCCCTACATGAAATACTCCCTGCCAGCACATGCTTAGCACAGGGAGAGGGGGTGAATTTCAAGTTCAGGAATTCATTCTCATGGATGAGATGGTGGTTTTCAGTGGAGTTGGCCTGCATCACAAGGAATCCTTTGTGATTAGGTTTTTAATCTGACCAACGTAAACACATTCTGTCCCATCACTAAAATGCGACTTATCATCCTGATAACCAACTGGAGGCTAGCCCTGGCTTCATTTGGAGTGCTGACCTTATATACTTCAGCTGTCTGCAAGCAACATGGTGGGAGGCACAGAGCTCTGGCCTCCCACCTGGTCATGCTGGAGGAGACTCTTCTGTCAAACTAATCCACTTTCTAGAGCCCTCAGGGAGTGGTAGGAAACCTTCTATTTTAGCAGCATACACCTAAATTGTGGTTCAGAAATAAAGGAATGGCCTAGGGTGGAGAGGGGTGGCTGACACGGCCAACTGTGCTGCAGAAGAATGGCACAGGAAATGCCATTGGCCCTGATAGGATGGCACAGCTGGGAAGAGGTGGTGGAGGGACAGCTGGACATAAGAGACTTGCAGGTGGGGCAGAGCTGGGAGCAGCGACCCAGCCACTGCAGCCAGGCCCAGAGGGAGGACAGAAGGCACAAAGGTGCCAACTGAGGACCAGGGCAGGTCTGCTCCAGGCAGTTAGGTGAGGCTGGGGTGTTGGATCCATCCCTCTCCCTTTCAGACCTCCAGACTTGGTCCTGGTACTTATGCCCTTGAGCTCCAGGAGTGGCAGAAGCCACCTGTTCAGCCTCTGATCCTGCCCCCTCCACTGACCTTGCTCTCCCCTGCGCCCTGCAGTTCTCACTGTGTGGTGGATGTTTGTTTCAAGATGATTAACACTGCTTTCTCATTAGTTTCATGTTGGAGGTTCTCTTGTCCTTCTAGTAGCCAGGGACATCTGCAGACCTCGAGTTGGCCCATCAGAGTTGGTGGCAGTGCTGGATGAGGGATAGACCTGGCAGGGTGCTGGTGGATGTCTATGGGAGGAATGTGACAATGCCTGTGGAACTTGTGAAGAACACATAATGTCTGTCCCTGTTCTCGTCAATGGCTACTTGTTTTAGCATAGATACCAGAGCCCCACACTCAAGTGGCTTAGTAAATTATGACCTCTCTTGAATTCTTAATTGATAGCCCAAATGTAGTTCAAATCTTCTGAGACCAGTCAAGAATTAACCTTTCCCCCTCCAAGTCACGGCAGAAGCAGCAGTAGGGCTGTGGTGGGGGAACACTCTTACACTGAGCCACTGAAATATGGACTGATTTTTCAGACAGATCTTCAAATGGACTGTGCAACTATTTTTCCCTAAAGCTACCAAGTTTGTGCAATAAGTGGAAGGAATGTCATCCCTGTTCAATAAAAGCTGAATGACATTGAAGCTGAAAAAAAAATCATGAAAAGAACCTCGAAGAATTATGGAATAACATGAAAAAAACAAATTTAAGAATTATTGGGATTGAGGAAGGCACAGAAATACAAACCAAAGGAATGAACAATCTATTCAATGAAATAGTATTGAAAAAATTCCCAAACCTGAAGAATGAAATGGAAAATCAAATACACGAGCCTTACAGGACACCAAATGTACAAAATTAAACCAGATGCACAACAAGCCACATTATAATGAAAATGTCTAGCATACAAAATAAAGATAGAATTTTAAAGATCATGGGAGTAAAGTATCAGATTACATACACTGGGAAACCAATATGGATATCAGAAGATTTCTGAGCCCAGACCCTAAAAGCTAGAAGGGTCTGGAACAACATATTTTAAGGTCTGAGAAAACATGAATGCCAACGAAGATCTTCTACCCAGCAAAACTATCCTTCAGATTTGGTGATGAAATAAAATCTTTCCATGTTAAACAAAAGTTAAAGCAATTTACAAACAGAAAGCCTTTTTACAAATAGATTTTACAAATAGAAAAGATTCTCAGCAAAATATTCCATGAGGAGGAAATGAAAAACAAGGAAAGTCAGCAAAGGGAGGAACTACCCTAAAGGAAAAGCCAATCAAAGGAGAAACCAAGTCAAATTAAAAACCAAAAATAAGCAAAAAGGACTGGGAATACAAAACATAACTCAGTAAAAACCCTGAATATTAATGGCTTAAACTCATTAATCAGAAGACATAGACTGGAAGATTGGATTTTTTAAAAAGACCCAACAATATGCTGCCTTCAAGAGACTCATCTCATAGGAAAAGGCATGCACAGACAGAAGGTGAAAGGATGGGGAAAACATCACGCCCACAGACTACATAAAAAGCAGGGGTTTCCAACCTCATATCAGATAAAGTGGACTTCAAGTCAAAGTTTGTCACAAGGGAGAAGAAAGGATATTTCATACTGCTTAAGGAAATCATAAATCAACAGGAAATAACAAAATTAAATATATATGCCCCAAACAATGGAGCATCTGTGAACATCAAACAAACCCTTCTCAATTTCAGGAATCAAAGAGAACACAACACAATAATGCACAACACACCTCTCTCACCACTGGATAGATATTCCAAACAAAAACTGAACAAATAAACCATAGAACTCATTAATAAAATCAATAATTTAGACTTAACAAATATAGATAATTCCATCAATGGTGAATACACATTTTTTTCAGCAGCACACGGATCCTTCTCTAAAATAGACCATATGTTATGCCACAAAGAAATTCTTAGCAAATACAAAAACATAGAGACACTGATTTGCATTCTATCAAATCATAATGGAATTAAATTAGGAATCAATGATAAAATAAGAAATAGAAGCTACTCCAAAATCTGGAGACTAAATAATATGCTATTGAATGATGCATGGATAGCAGAAGACATCAGGGAGGAGATATAAAAAAATTTCTTAGAGGTAAATGAGAACATTGACACAACATATCAATATCTCTGGAACACTATAAAAGCAGAGAGGAAAATTAATTGCATAGTACATATTCAATAAAAGAATAAAAAGTCAACAAAAAAATGACCTAACATTGCATCTCAAAGCCCTAGAAGAAGAACAGATCTACAACAAAAGTAGTAGAAGGGAGATCCAAGATGGCGGATTAGAGGAAGGTTGCATTCCTACTTGCTCCGTGGATTCCTACTTTCTCGGGATTCAAACAGCAGGAATATGACTCTCAACGAGATTTTATATTCAAAGCACATATAAGGGGTCCCCAGGTGCCGCTCCAGAACCAACTCAGCCGGGCTGGGCTCGGCCCGCCGCGGGCAGCTACGATCCGGGAGCCGGACAGCTACGATCCGGGAGCGCCTGACCCTGCAGCTGCTTCGGAGCCACCGACCTGGGTCTGCGCCAGCCAACAAGTGAGTGCGGATCCCCAGTAGCGCTTTGGAGTCACTGGCCGTGGCTCCAGCACCAGCCGGCGGCCTCCCAGGCAGAGACCGAGCATCTCAGGCTACCTGGGCATTCAGAGGCGTCCGGGAAACTCTGAGATCGCGGACTCTGGTGGGGAGATGGAACTACCCCACGCCATTTTGGCGGCTTAACTGGCGGAGAAGGCTCATTACCAGCTTCCTGGGGCCTTCGGCTGCGTCAGGGGAGCTTCAACCGGGAAACTCTGGGAACGCAGTCTCTGGCGGGAAGTGGGAACTATTCTGTGCCACTCCCC
>JAJEJO010005818.1:0-116515 GCA_020662805.1 Glaucomys volans
AGAAAAAGCATGCCATGTTATAAGTCCAGCAAGGGCATGGTCCTCTCAGGAGCGTGGTATGAGATGATGAATGCGAAGATCAAGGGCCAGATTAAACAGGGCTCTGTAAGCAAGGGCGTCACTGAAACAATGCTACTTCATACTGAGAAGGCACGCCATGGAGAGCTGTGAGCAAGAGATTGCTGTGATCTGACTTCTTGTTACAAATGTCTGGCAGCTGTGAGAAAGAACTCTGGGTGTTCAAGAAGGGAAACATGAAGGCCAGTTGAGTGGCACTGCTGAGCAAGACAGCGGCGACCTTGACTTCACCACTAATGAAGAAAGAGAGATCTGTGTGTGTGAAATATCTGTGGAAGGCAGATTTGCTGAGGGATGAAATATAGGAATTTAATACATAAATACCAAAATAACTCAGATATGATTGGGCTTGAGTTGAATGGAAGACAATACTGTTTACCAAAACTGGGAAGGCTAGGGAGGACAGTGATGATGAGGGTGAGGACTCAGTTACGCTCAAGTTGCACTTGTGATGGCAGGAGGCATCTGAGAAGACCTGTGCTGCAGAGAGTGGCCCAGGTCATCCTGGAACCCAGGAAGAAAGTGGAGTAGAAGCGAAAAGGTTTTAGCAGCATATATAAAGGTGGTATTGGGTCCATGGGGGTCCTACAGAATGTGGAAGGAGAGGACTAGGGCTTGCTAATAGGTGACAGGATGGCCACTTCAGGTCTTAGAGCAAAGACCTGGAAAACGAGGAGCTGTCAGCAGAGAGAACTAGATTGAGTGGCCACAGAGTAGAAGGAAGACCTCCTTTATGGGTTTTCACATGCTTTACAAAGTACTTTCATGAATGTTTTCACCTTTTTCATTTTGGTTCTCCCAAAAGCCCCCTGAAGGATGTCATGGACCATTGCTAGTGACCCAACTCCACAGGTGAAGAATTTGGGCTGTGACATGAACGACCAACACAGGTCAGAACCCTAGACAACCTTCCTGACTACAGCAAGAGTTCTTCAGCCTAATAGGCATTAGAGTCATCTGGAGTCCTTATTTAAAATATAGATCCCTGAGTCTCAGCCCAAACATGGTTGAAGCAAAATCTGTTGAGGAAGAATCTAAGAAAAAGAAGATGCTTATTTAAATCAAGCAGGCAAAAACCCTCCTTAAAGGAGCTTCAGATTCCAGTGATCAGAGGAAACACGACTCTGAGGCCATGCCTTGCCCATATTTCATGCATGCTCAGAAAACTCCCTGCAGGAACCCTGTTCAGAGCATGCCTGAACACCCCCATGTGCAACCAGCACTTCTCTCAAACACTGCGCCAGGCCCAGGCACACAGATGTCTGAGCCTTCCAAGAGCTCCCAGTCCAGCAGGGGAGCTAAGACATACATCAGGCAGACTTCTATGCAATGAATTAAGTACACATCCTCTTCCCCCGACACTTCTACAATCCATCTCAATCCATCTACTTCTCTCCAAAGCACTACTCCCATACTCTGACCCAAATGGATCCAAATGGTTTTCAAGCCTCCACTTTCATCACACCATAGGACATTATGCACAGAGAAACCCAGGAGACATGGTTCAAAGCCTGAGCTGATATGCCACCCTCTACTTAGAAATCCTTGAACAGCTTCTAATTGCAATTAGAACAGAATTCAGTTGCAAAGTTCTGTGGGGCCAGTCTCTCTCTGTGGATGCCAAGTGCTCTGACATCACCATTCACTCTGTCTACCTTGCTGTGGCCAGCTGGTCCTCCCTCTGTTCCTAGAACACATGACCCCTCTGCTGGAGCCTAACTCTAACTAGCTGCCTCCTCTCCACCCTTCTGGTCTCAGCTCAGTCGAACTTTGGCAGAAAGGGTTTCCTGGGCTCTCTGGGGTTTGCTAGCCATCACCTGTGGTGACATAATGAAAGGCTGTGGACCCTCAAATGTCAGAGCTAGAAAAAACTTCAATTCTCTTGTCTGGATAAGAAAACAGGGGCCCAGAGAGAGCAAGTGACCTGCCCAAGGCCACTGAGCACATTAGCTGCAAAGCTACAAAGCCTGGTCCGCTGTGTCCATTTCATCCCTCCCACTTATCATCTATGTTTGTTTTGTTTTATTTCCACCACTACTTAAGAACACTTTGACTGGACTTGGATGGTTTGTATTGAGCTTCTATAAGCAGAGAACTCAACCTTCTGCCTAGCTCAGGCCATCAACAGCCATGGGATCTGCTAGTTGAGAGCATCCTGCCCGCCCTGGGCTGATTCCAACAGGGAAGCCTGAACTTGGCCAGCTAAAGAGGACAGGTAGGAGGCTGGGAGAAGCTGGCAGAGCCTCCAGTGGGCAGCGCTCCTACCTTTCTTCAGTGAAACCTCCACCATGACTCTATAATTGGGCTTGGCAGTGCTGGCAGGAGACACGGGGCCTTCCAGGGCAAACAGGCTGCTGTCCTTGGCGACACATGTGCTGGAGCTCAGGGAGCGGCACAGGGGTGGAGACAGGTGGCTGCCCAGGGCAGGGGGCGCTGTCAGGCGGGTCCTCACAGTTAGGGTGAGGAGGCCTTTCTTGGCTTGCTGAAAGGAAAGGAAGAATGTGACAATACCCACCAGCCATGCCAGGGCAGGTGAGGAAAACTGGCCTCCATGAGTGACAGTAATGAAATACTTTATAAAGGAAATGCAGCTCAGTGTGTGTGTAATATATAAACATGTGTATTATTCATATATGTGACATATATGACACACACAAAAGTACTATATTACATATCATACATTATATGCTACATATAACATATAGCATATTATATATGACATTGCATATAGCATTTAATATATGACACACAATAAGTACTATATAAGTAATATATAATAAATGTTACATATCAGATATACCTACGTTAGTACTATACGCTATATATTATGTACAATGTGTATATATTATATATTACACACCATATAAGCAGATACATAAGTACTATATATATTCACACATATATGTGTATGTGTATACAAAATAGAGGAATTGAACCAACTAGATGGAGACTCAAAAATATCTTTGAGTGATGTCTTAAGAACTCAAAATATATTTGTAAATATGAGTCTAAATACATAAAATATCATGCATATTGTTTTAAAACAGCTTTTTAAATTTTAAGTAGTTCAAATATCCCCCAACAACAATCCTGATTACATTCTGATTTTCTGAGTAATGCCATTTTTTAACACTGTGCTCAAGATCACCATCAGCTAGGGACCCTTCATGTAAAAGGGGGAACAGTTGGTGCTGTTGCCTGAAGACACTGGAGTTTGGTCAGATGTTGATTAGAAACAGTCACCTTGAACTTCTGCAAAGCATCCTGATGTGTTAGTCCAGCCATTGATTCACCATTGAGTTCCAGAATTTCATCACCTGTTGAGATAAGGGGGATAATTTTGCCCATTGCAGGGCACTGTCCTTATTTTGAACTCTCGTCTTACCACTGCCCAACATTTTTACAAAGAAGACAGTTTTGCATTTCCTGGTCCCCACTATAAGGCAGGCAGGACAGCAAATGGTGGCCTGATCTGGTCTCCACCTACCTCCTTACTTCACATCCACCTCCCTGCCTCCCTGACCCTCATACCTTTGCTCCCATGCATCATTTTCAACATGACCTGCATTTTCCACAATGGTCTATGCAGTTAAATGCCTGTCCCATGGCATTTTCTCAACTAAAATGTACTTTGCTTACCTTCTCCATTCAAGTCTCTCTTAACCTTTCAGCCCCTGTTATGTTTATCCTTTTTTTTTTTTTAATGCTCAAGGCACCCTGTACTCATAGCACTCATCATTCTGTGTGGTAATCAGTAAGCTGCAAAAATCATTCACTGCCAGGGTGACAGGAGAGGGACTTCTTCAAGCAAATGATTACCCAGAGTCAATTCTGGGTAAGGTCAACAAAGTGCTCAACAGATGTGGATTAGGTGTGGTATTTTCAGAATTCAGTGTAGACCCCATTTACAGAGGAAGAAGTAGCTCAGGGAAGTCCCAAGTTACAAGGTGAAGAGAATTAGGACTTTGATCTTTCAATGTCAAGTGTTTTCTTCATCACACTCTACCCCTAGGAGAATATTTTTTTCTCTATCCAGAAGTCTATTTTTATGTGAATGAAAACCACTTTCTCCCTTTCATTCAATTTATTCAGCATACAAACAAGGAGCACTTTCTCTTTATTCCACACTATGCTGAGCAATTCAGATACAAAAGGCTATTTTTTGTGTTGATTTTGCTGACACTAATTATGGTTCCAGTGCATATAGTCTAGTCTTTTGCTCTGGTTGTTTTAAAGATTTTTCTCCTTTGTCTTTGATATTCTGCAGTTTCACTATGATGTGCTAGGACAGAAGGAAACCCTGTTCTTCCTCAAGCTATAGTTTCATGCATTAAATCAATTCTGGAAAACTCACTCTCTCTTTGTGTTATCGTCCCTCTCCTTTCACTGTTTTTTCTAAAATTCCTATTAGATGTATTTTGGACCTTTTGATATGTTCTCCATGTTTCTTGTTTGTTTGTTGGTTGGTTTGTTTGTTTGGTGGTTGGGTGTACCAGGGATTGAACTCTCAGGGATAGGGGCACTCTAACACTGAGCCACACCCCCAGTCCTATTTTGTATTTTGTTTAGAGACAGAGTCTCACTGAGTTGCTTAGGACCTCGCTTTTGCTTAGACTAGCTTTGAACTCTTGATCCTCCTGTCTCAGCCTCCTGAGCTGTTATGATTATAGGCGTGCGCTACTGCACCTGGCCCTCCATATTTCTTTAATGCTGTTCTTTTTCTTCTTTATTGCTCTGTGTAGTCGCCTGGATAATTTCCAGTTCACTAATTCTTCGTATAGCTGCATCAAATCTGTTGTCTCACCAATCCGTTGATAGTTTACTGTATGCTTTAAAAAAGAAATCCAGAAACCACTTTTTTCACATTCATCTAATTTTTCTTCGCGTTCTATTTATTCCTAGTTTGTACTCTTTCTTTTATCACTTAAAATCATTTTAAACACGGTAACTCTATTTTCTTTTACACTTTTCTATTATATTAGGTTTTTGAGGGCTAATATTCCTCTAATATTTCTGCTGACCCTCCTGATGTAGTATATAATTTTTCCCGTGAACTCATTTTTCAGAGTGTTTCTGTTATCCTGTGGGATTCCTATATACCTCAGATCACCCAGTTTTTCTTTTATTTTCACTAGGAACTCCTATGGGTTTACTGGTTCAGGATGAGTTTTAATACTGATTTCCCTGATTGGGGATTTATGCTCTCTACAGAGACTATAAATATGACCTTTGAGCCCACATATAATACAAGCATTGATGTTTATTTCCTTATTTTTCCCCACTCAAGTGTCATGTGGTGGCAGACACCAGAGACTGAGAAGGCTGAGTTTGAGGCCAGGAGCACTGCTGGGTTCAACCCCAGGACCGTTTTAAAAAATAAATAAAAGAGTCATGAGCAAAGTCAAGTTTCCTTGTTGCTTCCCTGGTGCCTGTTGGCCTCCCGTGAGTCATAGCTCTTTTAGTTTCAGGACATTGTGCAGATTCTCAGAGCTTCACATGGACCCAGGGCCCTGTCCCCTGTCCCTATTTGAGCATTTGAGTCCTTGCCCTGTCCCTTAGGGTAACAGTCCAGCAGCTCTGTGGGCTGCCACATTATCAACTCTTGAGTTTGCCTTGCTTGGATTTAAAGCTGTTCATTGCTTCCTGGCGCTGTGCATTTCCATCTCTTTCCTTTGAGTTCAGATGTGTTATTTCATCCAACATGTCTGTGTGTTGCCATACAGGGTGGAAGCAGGGTGGAAATATTCAGATCAGATCCGTGTGGCAAGTCATTGGAACCTGAGTGAAAAAATGGAATGACCCAGTCCTTGTCCTTGTGAATCTCCAAATTCAGAAGTAAGAACAGACACATTAAAAATATTCAAAATTTAATTGTGTGCTGAAAAAAATGATAGACAAAGAAAAACTGCAGAATGTCTATTCTTAATTATGTAAGGGGTTGAATTTCTCAAGTCTTTATAATGACCATCCCAATAGGGTCGTGTAGCCTACTTCTGTTCTCTTCTGTCCTTTCCTTATTGGGACATATTCAGTGAGAATTGATTGGCCTCAATCATGCCAAATACAGATATCTTACATTATCCTTTTTTGGAGAGGGTATTAAAGGCTGTCGTATGGCCTTGATCTGTACAACAGATTCTTGTCCCCACCTGTGAATCCCCCCAGGGACTCAAGAGTAGATTCAGAAACTTCACTGCTGAAAGAGATTACAAAAGGTGATTGGACCAATTATTTGAGGCTAGAACCAGGGAGTGCACACTATCAGAATGTCTTGTCTCATTGAAATTCTTCATTTTCTATGATTACTATTAACTAAGAGAGATAAATACCCAGGGAAAAAAAACAAGGACCTTGAATTTGGGCAGGCTTGTATTCAGGGAAGAAAACAAAATACAAAACTCTCTTTTCTTGCCACCTCAACCCCTCCCTGGTCCTATACTTAAACCAAGGAAAGACAATGAAACAAACGAGACCACACTCTCCAGATTCTGATTCCACTTTTCTTCCTTTCCCTCCTTGGCTCCTATTGTCTGTCTACTCTTAATGTAGCTATTCCTCTGGAATTGTGCCGTGTCCCTCTCTTCTCTCCTTTCTCCCCTCGTTTCTTGCTGCTTTCACTCACTCTGTAACTTCAGTTATTTCCCACACTTTGATGACCCTCAAATTCCCATTTGACCCTAACCCTCCTGAGCAGTAGCTCATGTTTTCATTGGCCTGATAGTGCCACCTTGTGGTCACCTGAGCACATCAGCCTCTCCTCTGCAGCTTCAACCTGAGCATCTATCTCGTCTTCCCTTCCCACTGCCTCCTCTGCCTCTTCCTCTAAGTAATACATCATCTTTCTCCAGTTGACTGAGACCAGAAATCTTCAAGCTTCCCCTAAGCCATTCATCACTTGCTGCCTGTCTTCTCAGGCTCTGTCACTTCTCTCTCCTGTCCCTGCCTCTTCATTAGGTTACTGCCTCCGGGCAGCCCATAGGAGCTGAGCCTGGCTCCCCCACTGACCTCTTTGCTGCTCTTCACACTTCTGGTCTCCTGTCAGCACACTGCATCCTACACTCTGCTCCCTAAATCATCCAAAACCTCTGTAGCTGATCCCTCCCATATGATAAAAAGCTTTCAAAGGCTCCCACTACCCACACAATGAAACCCATATGCCTGAAGCTGCATCATGTTGGGGTTGGCAAATGTTTTCTGTACAGAGAGAAACAGTAAATATTTTGCTCTTTGTGAGCCATACAGTCTCTGCTGCAGCTACTCCACACTGCCCTTACAGCACAGTGGAAGCCAGGAACAGTAGGTAACTGAAGGGACAGTACTGTGTCACAGTGAAGCTTTTCTGTGGACCCTGAACTTGTATTTCATTTCATTTTCACAGGTCACAAAAGGATCAAAAACAGTTTTGAATTTTTTAATCATTTAAAAATGATTAAATGAAATATTTTTTGGTGGTGTTTTGGCCCATGGACTGTAGTGTGCATGTCCTTCCCTAAACAAGTCAAAGATGGTCCAGCTGCCAACATAGCCTACAGACACTGACCTGACAGGGAAGAGTGGGAATACAGTGAAATACGTGGCTTGCAGAGGCTCCCTCTGCTTCATGACTTCAGACCCTTGAACTTTGCCTCCTAGTTGAGATCCAGAGATCTCCTTGGGCCAAGACTATGGCCTAATAATACAAATGGGACCTTGGGGTTAGAGGTGGGATGCTGTGTCCGACCCTCTAGGACAAGAGGACAGTCAGCTCTGTTCCCCAGATGGCTCATTCTGGGATGACTGGGAGCTTCTGTTCTGTGGTGATATGAAGGAATTGGGAGGAGGCATTTGGGGGTAGAAGGGTGGGCAGAGAGGGTGGCTGCCACATGGTAGACCGGTAGCCCTTCAATCAAGAGGAGTCATGTCTGATAGTTTGCTGTTCTTAGAAACTAGTACCCTGGAAGCTCTCAGAGAATATTTACCCAATTCATGTTAGAAGCATTGAACCTGGTTTTTCCATACTTGTGGGTTAGGGAGCAAAAAGGGAGGGGGATGGCAGTGAATTCGGGCAACTGAGGAAGGATCTTGGAGAGACAGGGAAAGCAGCAGAGAGCAGGGTAAGGAAGGGGCGGGGTGACCAACCTTCAGTCCCAAGCTGGCAATAGGACCAGCTGGGAGGTGATGGTGCCAGGGGCTGATGAGCCCATCATGATGCAGTTTTTCGGGGAGAAGTCCCCACTGCCAGCAGAGCCGGGGACCCACAGAAGCCATGTTCTGAGTGCTCAAGACACATTTCACATCCCCAATGTTTTCTATGACTCAATGATTCTGGGCTCTGCTCTTGATTTCTCAACCACGATAGGATAAGGGATGGGAAATCTACCTTCCTGTAGCCTTCCATCAGCTGCTGCAGCTCCCCCTGCAAAGATGGTTTTGACGTAAATCCCAATGGGCCCATAAATGCTGTCCTTTCCCCCAACAATGCTGAAGCCAAGGCCCTGGAGAAAGAAGAGAAGGTGGAATTCAGGAGGATTTCATGCTTTTCTCTGGGTGGATGTTTCTGGAGAGCATGAGTTGGTCTGAACTGAGGAGTCGGAAAGGAGAGGAAGCAACTTTAGTCCCATAGGTCTTTGGGATTAAAGGAATGGGAGGCTCAGTAGCATGCCAGCCAGCTAGCCTGTGTGGTGTCTGAAGTTCTCTCATGAATCTCATGCTCCCCACACTGGCGGAGGCTGGATGGAGGCTAGACCCTAGCTCTCTACCTTCCCAGTTGGTGATTGTACTCAATCACCAACTTCCTGCTTCTGCTTCTCAGACTCAATTCCTTTTTATTTTTTAATTTTGCATTAGTGCATTATAATTATACATAATAGTGGGATTTGTTGTGACATTCATCTATGCACACAACATATTTTGGTCTATTTCATTCCCCAATACCTCCTTATTCCTCCCCTCCCCTCTCCATCAGTCCCCTTCTCCTCTACTAGTCTCCCTTCTATTTTCATGAAATCCCCTCCCCTCCTCCTTTTTTTCCCTCTAGCTTCCACATGAGAAAAATATATATATCCCTTGACTTTCTGAATCTGGCTCATTTTGCTTAAACACAATGCTTTCAAGTTATATCCATTTTTCTTCAAATGACATATAATTTCATTCTTATTTATTGAGCCTCAAGTTCCCCCTTGTACAATGATGGTGATGTTACCTAACCCTCAGGTTGTGTTTGAAGATCAAACACAATACCTGGCAACAACACTGAAGACATCACTGACAATAATAATAGCAGCAACTTACAATGGGAAAATTGTCCCTTCTCTTACCAAAGGCCCCCTTGTCCCCTTTCTGTTCTGGATTCCACCTCTTTGCCTCTCAAGAATATCACTCCAGTCATGTGCCTCCTGCCTGAACCTACACTGTTGACCTCCCTGTCATTTTACCAGGTCAATTCCCAGGAGCTGACAAACACATCCTAGAATGTGCAGGTGGCTCTGGGAGGACCCTGGGGCCTAGCAGTCTCCCAGGAAGCAGTGGAGAGAAGGTCAGAAGAAGGTGGGAAAGAGACCTATTGCAGGAAGAAAGAGGAGAGAAGGTCTGGCTTCCCCTACAGACCCACCAATGGATTCACAGAAAAAAACTAAGACAGACTCAGGGAGCAGCAAAGGAAAAGCAAACACAGTAAGCTTCATTTCGCTGAAGAATATTTCTTGGGCAGGCTTAGCTGGGCCTTGAGGAACTTGTTTCTAGACTGTCAGCAATCTGAAGGCAGAAAGTAAAGCTTATTTGTCATTGTCTGGCTTCTGGCAGGTGATCAAAACACTTATATTAAGGAATAAAGCCTGGTCTTTGAGTTCAGCTCACCAGGGTACCTGGTCATGGCTCCTAGGCAGACACTTAAAGTGAATGGAATAGCAGCACTGCTATTGGGAATTTATCTCAGTACAGCAGCTGCTTGGAACTGATTAGGGGCATTCCTCCTGGACCATGGAGATGGCAGCCTGTTAGCCATCTTCAAGAGGCCACAAGGAGGAAGGTCATTGGTCAGGGTGCTCTTTGAAGCGTCTGGTGAAGGCGATGTGTGTTCCAAGAAGACAAGGACGAATATTACCAGGAGTAACAGAGGTGACTCCAGCCTAACCCTGGCTGAAATAATTGATTTGGGCAGGATAATGGTGAGAATGAGACCCAGTGGCGGGGAGTCCGGGGCCATTGTCTAGGTCAGTTGCTCACTAGCCACATGAACTTGGGCAGGCCCTATAACCTCCCAGACTCTCAATCTCCACTTCTATAAAAGGGAAATACTAATAGGGTTGCTATGGGGAGTAAAGGAGTTGCCTTACAAAGCTCTGAGCACAGGCCTGGGGTTGGGTAGCCAGTTTTACTGTCTGAATTGATTCTAACTCTGTCTCCATCACCTACTGGTCCTTCTAGCTCTGATTCCCCCTGTCCTGAACTCAACTCCAGCCTCACCCCTACCTGTCATCCCTGCTATCAATGAGGTCATAGGTGTGTAGGTTGTGCAACTGGATATGGAAGGCCCCCCTCATTTCTGAATGCATCTCCCCTGCTTTGTCTTCCAGGCTTCTGACACCAAATAACACATTTCATCCTTCGGCCCCCTAAAGATTATTCATTGAATGTATCATACACCAGGATCATCTAAACCACGTTTGGTCATCTTTTCATGAGTTTGAAAGCCCTTTTCCATTTTGCTTTCTTTTGAGCATTACAAAAACATTAAAAATCATTTTTTAAGTACTTCTCTCTCAATTCAAGGGGAAAAGTGCTGTGATTGACTAATCAGAATCTGGGGCTATTCAGAGTAAGCCACAAAGGAGACAGTTACTCTCTGGTGATCTGAGGGGCATTCATGCCAATATTCCTCACATCTGATCTTTTGTTTATTCTCTGAGTTTCCAGGAGTGAGAAGAAACTGGAGATAGAAGGAAAGAGGATTCCAGGTGTGTGGTGGAAAGCTGCTCTCAGAAAGACCATAAGCAATGATTAAATCCCTGCCTCACACCACACACCAAAATTATATGAGTTGGACCAAAGAAACCAGCCTTTCATTAGGTCAGCATCTAGGTAGCTTGGGTTAATCTGAGAACTTGGCGGCAACTGCCTAGGCCTTTTCTAGTTATTTTAGGAACATGCCAACCCTATGCATGAATATGTTTGGGGTCAGCACAAAGGAACATTTGGGATGCTCCTCCACCACCAATACTTCTGTTTCCCATTTGATACTTCTCAATTATAAGGCATAAATCAGCATGATGCTTCAGCATTGATGGAGAGCTAGAGCCATTTCAGACTCTTGGGAAGCTCCCACTAATAGCAAAAAGTACCATAGACCATGGAATTATCCATACATGGCTGGTAGCATATATATTTTTAAACTTGCATGAGTCCAACTTTCTTCTTCCAACATCTGAACAGTAGAGGTGAAATCAGGACCCATAAATCTATATAAATGATTTGGACTTATGCATCAGATAAGAAGAGGCCTAAAAATTATCATGCCAGGAAGGAATTAAGGAACAAGCTTTGAAAGTGATAAGGCAGTTGTCAGGGAATGGTGTCCTCAATGAGAAAACTGAGCACTTTGTCTAATAAGAATGTGTATTGCTTGAAATGCAGCTGGCTCTGAGTTTAAAAGACTGAACTTTGCCCCCTTCTGATGCACTGGGATGCCCAATTCGCCTGTTCCCATCCTCCCCTTGACATAACAGATCCTTGGAAGGTGCTGCTTCAGGACTTCCTGTTGACAATGGTCCTTGCTCACCTTGGCCTGGCCCTTCATCAGCACAATGTTAGAGATGACCGAAGCCTGGAGGCCCCCGGATGGCTGCCCAAGCTGAGCTGTGCTCAGTGACCGTGTTGGTCTCGAAGCTCCCTGCAACAAGGAACCAGGGCAGGTAGAAGTGAGCCATGTGGAACAACAGCACCCACCTCCCAGGGAAGGCAGAAGACCAGCCCAGAGGAAGAGCCAAATCCTCTCTCTCTCTCTCCCAAGGGCCCACAGCATAAGAACTAGAACATGAATGTGGCACACTGGTGGACAAGGTCTGGGGTCCAGGAGTTCCGCAGCCAGCTGTGCTCAGCCTGTCTCCCTGCAGACCAGCAGCAAAGGCTTAAGGTCACAGACCATGCTGTCCCAGGACAAGTCCCCAGAGCTAAGGTCCAACTGGCAGAAATGCTCTCTACAAATTGTATTTGATTTAAGAAACATTTACAATAGGCGCCTGGTAGTGACCAAGAAGGCAGAAACCCAAAGATTTATAAAGTTGGAACTTAAATTCTGGAGGAGGAAGACAGTTGGTTAGCTATTTGCACAGGAAAAGCAAAGGATGCTAAGTAGAGACACACTCTGTGCCCCAGGGAGCTGCCCCAGCGAGGGCAGTATGGCTTGGAGGTTAAGATGGCACTTTGGAACCTCCCTGCCTGGATTCTTCTCCTAGCTCAGACGATTATCAGCTGGTGACCTTAGAGAAGTAGCTTAGCCACTCTGTCTCTCAGTTTCCTCCACTGTAAGATCATGGTTCTAATAAAGCTTGCCTAAAGGTGTTGTTTTGGAGACCAACTTCAGGCAAGTGCTTAGAACATGCTTTAGAGATGCTTCTTATTGCTACTTGTTTCTTTCAACCCTCCACAACCTGGAAAGACTCTTTGGGGCTTCCTGTATGTTCACCAAAGCACACACAGGTGGGAATATGCCAAGGCAGTTGCATGATTCCAACTCACTGAGCTCTGAGATGCTGCAAGGTAAGGACCAGGAGCCTGGGCTGCTGACTCCGGGACAGACACTATCCCTATGGTTCTGGGTAGAGGAGACAGGACAGCCATAGAGGAGAGCATGGGCTCTGAATCTGCCTGTCTTCACATCCTATTGCTCCCCCACCTACTGATTAGGCTATCTGAGAACAACAATTTCTCTGATCCTTGGTTTTCTCACCTATAAAAGTTGGATATTAAAAGTACTGACCTCTTTGGGTTGTACTCTCTTGATTTTACACTTCTCTAGGTGACAAATAAAAGAATCCACATAAAACACACATCCCTGTGACTAGCAGGTAGAGAACCTGGGATGCACCTTTACTCATTACTGTCCCTCCCTGGACACCCAGCTCATCATCTCTCAGTGACATCTCCTCTTGCTGGCTTGCAGCTTCCCACATCTGTTGGGTGATCTCCCCAAAGGTACCCATGAAGTAGGTCCCATAGCCCTAAGTTTCTCCCAAGGCTGTGGGCCCCACTCTCCCTCCCTCCCTTCTAGAAGCAGTCCTTTTCTGATCACCTCTTCTCCACTGCCCTTGCAGTGTTGTTGTGAAGACCAATGAACTATACGTGGGCATCTGTAACAGCTAATTTTATGTAGTAACTTGACTAGACGATGAGGTTTTGTTTTTCAGGCTGTGGATCAAACCTAGGGCCTTACACATGCTAGGCAAGTGTTCTGCAGTGTGCTACATCCCCAGCCCTTTTTAATCTTATTTTGAGACAGTCTCACGAAGTTGCTGAGGCTGACCTCAAGCTTATAATCCTCTTGCCTTAATCTTTCAAGTAGCTGGGATTTCAGGCATACACCACCATGCCTGGTTTGTTCTGTGTATTTGCAAGGGTGCTTTTAAATGAGATTAGCATTTAAATCAGTAGACAAAGTAGATTACCTTCCCTGATGTGGGTGGGCCTCATCCAATCAGCTGAAGGACTGAGTAGAACAGAGGCCTGACACTCTCTTAAGTAAGAGAATCCATCCTGCCTGACTATCAACAACCTGTGGCAGCTTTCCTTTTGCCCTTGGACTCCAGGTGAAATATTGGTTCTTCCTGTGTCTTAAACTTTCATACCTTTAGCCAGAAACTACACCATCAGCCCTTCCAGTCTCAGACCTCTAGACTTGGACTTGAACTAAACCATTAGCTCTTCTGGGTCTCCAGCTTGCTAATTCATCCTGAAGATCTTGAGACTCACCCGCTTCCATACTTACATAAGCCCATTTCTTATAATAAATCATATGGATAGATAGATGATAGATAAATAGGGCTCCTTGATGCTTTGGATCAACATCAAGGGGTTGGATGTGGCCCTTTGATGTTTTCCAACATATCCCTCCAGGGTCCTATCACCAACTGACCTGTAGCCTATCTATACTGGCCAGATGAGCCTCCTGATCACAGAGACTGGAACCCTGAAAGTGTGAGACAGCAAAGACAGGAGGCCAGCTTCTCTCAGGAAGTGCCCCCCACCAGTGCCCCAAGCCTTAGGGACCAGTACTGGTTGCAGATGTTAGATGTTAGATAGCTCCAGGGGGCTCCCAGAAACCCAGGGATCAAGAGTTCTCAGCTCAGGGAGTCACTCTGAAAGTTATCTTCTGACACTGGGACACCAACATTCCCAGTTTGCAAGTGAAAAAGAGTGATCCAAGGAAGGGAAGGGAAGATAGAAATGAAGTTTACTGAGCATTTACAATGTACCATGCAGGGAATCAAACATAATTGAACTTTGGAGCCTGTCTTTGGAGAGCCCATGGTCAGCTGGGAGATCAGACACTAACGCAAACGATACTAGCAAGCAGAGCTGGTGAGAACTGTGAGAGAGGCCCAGGCACCTCCTGACGAGCATCTGAAAAAATCATGAGGCCCATGCAGCTGGAGGGATCTGGAGGGCTTCCAGGAAGGGGAAGAGTTGGGAAGGTTTGGGGGCAGGGTTTCTAGTGACAGAGATGAAAGAAGGGATACTACAGACAGAGGACACAGTGTGAGATGAGTGGCAGCATGAGTCACTGAGAAAATGCTCATGGAAAGGACAGGTGGGGGCATCACAGGCAGGAAGGGGTGACATGTGCAGAGGACACTGTGCTTTGCGTCTGTTCCACTCTCAATCTGTAAGCCCAAGTCCTGTGGGTGGGAAGGACATGGACTAGGGAACCACACGACCTTGCCACACCTGTTTGCACACTGTGAAGTGGGTCTGATCATCTGTTCCTTTCTCAGCTTGTTTTAGGAATTAGTGACAATGCTGATAAGGTAACCCTAATCAGAGGATGCACAGGCTTTGGAGTCACAACACTGACCTCAGTTCGCAGCCCTGTTACCTATTAGCAATGTGAATTTGCATAGATTCCTCAGCTTGCCCAAGCCCCAGTTCACTGCTCTACCGCTGAGGGTTATTGTGTAGATGAAACACAGGGATCCACATAATGCCTTAGTTCAGAGCTTGCCTATGCGGAGTTTTACTGATATTAGTTCCTAATTGCATAGAAGTGACTGCAGTTACAAGTTCCTGGCACAAGAGGGTGCTCAATAGATGCCAAGTTCTAGTGCCGACCTTTACCCAATGTGACAGTTTTGCCTACTAAGCAAGCCCCTCTTCTCGGTAGCACACTCGGCACAGGACTACTGGGAGAACTTCTTCAGCCACTGCTAATGTTGACCCGTCCCTTTCCTCCCAATTCCCCAGCTTCCCCTCCTTTTCTTCTTACCGAAGACTTCCCTGCTGGACAGTCCAGTTGTTGAGAAAGGGACTTCCTGTTACTACAGAGAGAGTAAGGCTGTCTGTCAGTGGAAGCGGCAGATTTCTTGGTCATTGGAAAATCAATTTCTCCTGTGCAATAGGGATTAACACCTAAACCAAGAGAGGAAAAGTAGGAAGAGATCATTTGTGTTCTCAAAACTAAAAGCTCCACAAAGAACAAAATCAACCCCCACCAAACCCTCATTAGCCAGGGCTGATACAAACACAGACCTTTTAGGACCAGTACCCGGTGCACAATGGGGAGAGACGTGGATTGGCATTTTTATTCTCTCCATTCGTGCATTCTATATTGCAGAGTGCAGGCAGGGCTCGCTTTCACAAGAGCGAAAGATCAACTCAGCAAGAGTTCACATGCATCTGCTGCATGTCAAGCATGTGCTGGCTCTTGGGAGACCATGAGTCCATATAAAATCCAGTCTTGGCTATCAGGGAGTTTTTTCAATCCCAACCAAAGAGAGAGGAGAGAAGCACAGAGGGTCCCCAGGATGGGTGGAACTGAACCAAGGGCCACGAAGGGGAAGACCAGGCAGGGACAGGGTGGGCCAGGGGATCCTCCAACCACCCAAACAGATCATCTGGCTACTTCTAAACCACGTACTCACACACAGGCACAGGTATGTGCACACCACACTCAAATCTTTGGGATCTAAGAAAATACAAAGAATTCAGCTACCTCTTCTTTGTGGGAATTCCAGACTTCATTTTGTCCAACCAGGAACCCACTGCCCCACTGCATACAACTGGAAAGCCCTCAGAGATTATCTGAGTTAAACCTCAGAGACTACCATGGTCTGGAGCAGTGCTTCTCAGCTAAAATGCAATGTCAGGCACATGGACAATTGAAATTTTTCTAGTAGCCACATTTTAAAAAGTCAAAAGAAATAGGTGATACCAGGCACAGTGACACACTCCTGTAATCACAGCACCTCAAGGCAGGAGGATCACAAGTTCAAGGCCAGCCTCAGCAACTCAAAATTTGGAATTTTTTTTTAAAGAGCTACAAATTTTTTTTTTTTTTAATAAAGGGCTAGTGCAGCATCCCTCAAGTTAGCAGACAGGCCTTTGTAGAAAATTCCCCCAAGAAAAAAATGAGATAGATGGTAGTTCAGAGGAAACACAGAATGGACCAAGGTTTGGGGTTTACTTTTATTTTAGGGTAAGAAAGTCTGTAGATTGTTTGTAAGCTGAAGAGAGGAAGCCACCAGCCAGGGTAGGTTGAGAAGAAAAGAGAAGAGAATGAGCATGAGAGAATATGAGATGCCAAAAGGGAAGTGACAAAGGGACAGAGGAGTGATGGAAAAGGGAGAGTCTTGGTCCATCAGGGCTCCAAGAATGACCGAGGAAACATTCCCTGCCAGGACAGCTGCTCCCAGCAGTAGGTGGTCCTCTCCAACAAGGACCAAGGCATCCCAGTGGACCAAGAGGGAGAAAAAGCCAGAGGATTTAGAAAACCACACACGGGGAAGGGAGACACATCATCATGGGTCAGAGTTGGAAGGAGAGCCTGGGGATATAATCCCAAATCTTCCTGTGCCTCCTATTTTTCTGGGTGTTTAATAAGAAGGCAGATTCCAGTGTCCCATCCAACCTACTGATTCCCTTCTCCACACTGGCTGGATCGGGGGCAATCTGTATATTTGTCAGCCTCTCCAGATGATTCAGACAGCAATCATTAGTCTTTTGGGGAACCTGCTGGAGTTCCCTCTTTTGTGCATCAGTGAGGAAATGAAGCTCAGAGGGCTCCAGAGCAGGGGACAAGAGAGTCTAGAACATAACCCAGGCCTCCAGGATCCTAGACACCCTATTTTCTGCCCATGGCAGTGCAGGGTTGACCTGCAATTTGAGAAAGGGAAGCACTGTATGGTTTTGGTTCAGAGGAAATAAGGACATGCAAACAGGCTACAACTTTGGAATGGTACACATAGTCAATCAACTGCAGCGTGATGGGCAAACCCAGCACCAACATGTTCAGGTCACACCCACCTCCGTTTCAGCCTTACTTGATCCAGGCAACCCTCATGTATTTGGGGTGGAAGGTGGGGCTCCTGTTCCTGCTATGGGTTCAGATCTGCATGGATGGGTGCCAAAATCAGGAGAGAACATGTTTTCCAAAGCTTTAGTTACTCTGAACCCTCCTCCACTTTTCCTGAAAATTACTTGCGGATGTGCTCCAGCCAACCAAGAAAGAGATCAAAAGATTATGTTCAATGAAGGGACGTTGAAACCAGTTAAACCTGCAGCACTGAGTTAATTGCAAATGTAGTTTTAAAATTCAATTCAGAGGTGTTGGCGAGGATGTGGGGAAAAGGGTGCACTCATACATTGCTGGTGGGATTGCAAGTTAGTGCAGCCACTCTGGAAAGCTCTGTGGAGATTCCTTAGAAAACTCAGAATGGATCCACCATTTGACCCAGCTATCCCACTCCTTGGCCTATACACAAAGGACTTAAAATCAGCATACTACAGTGATGCAGCCACATCCATGTTCATAGCTACTCAATTCACAATAGCTAGATTGTGGAACCAATCTAGATGCCCTTCAACAGATGAATGGATAAAGAAACTGTGGTATATATACACAATGGAATATTACTCAACCATAAAGAAGAATAAAATTATGGCATTTGCAGGTAAAGGGATGAAGTTGGAGAGTGTCATGCTAAGTGAGATTAGCCAATCCCCAAAAACCAAAGGCCGAATAATCTCTCTGATAAGTGGATGATGATGCATAATGCGGGGTGGAAGGGAGGCAAGAATGGAGGAAGGATGGATTGCATAGTGGGAAGGGAGGGGTGGGGTTGGGGGGTAAGAATAATAACAGAATGAGACAGACGCCATTGCCCTGTGTACGTGTATGATTGCATGGATGGTGTGACTCTACTTTGTGTACAACCAGAGAAACAACAGCTGTACTCCATTTGTGTACAATGAATCAAAATAAATAAATTTTTTAAAAATCCAATTCAGAAGCCAATTTTAAAGGAATATTGTACATTGAAATGATTATGTAATAATGAGTTTGCAATTTAAGATTAAATTGAATTATAAAATGGAAAAACAGATGAACTAGAAATGAATAACTATTCTAATTTCCTCATCTTTCATACAGGGAATAATTTAGAAAATTTAGGATCAAAATAGTTACTAAAGTATTAATTAAATCTAATTAATCTAATTAATTAAATATGAAGAAATTCAGAAGTGGAAATAAAAAATAAATGAACTTTACAAATCATTGCAAAATTATACATACACATTAACATATAACAATGAACAGAAAGCAAATGGCAATTTTCAATAGAAATATAACTGTCATTTCTAAGAGATAAATGAAAATGTATAAAGAAAGGTTGGACAAGAACTGATAGTCAATAAATAAATTTAGTCAATAGCCATTATTCAGGAAAAAAATCTAGATTCTTGCTTCACATCAAATGCCAAAAACAAATTAAAGATATAGCAAGTTTAGAATAAAAAGACAAATCATTTACAAATTAGAAAATAATAGCCACATATTTGATAATTCTTTGAATGTGGAAGAAGCTTTCACATCAAAAAAGAAAAGACCAATAAATCCAATGATATAGGGTAAAGATATCTTCAGGTTAAAAAAAACAAATTAAAATAACAACAAATTTGAAAAATTATTTTAAGAAATATGTCTGAAATATTAACTTAACCAAGAGGCTTTTTAAAATAAATGAATGATAATAGAAAACTAGGTGAACTCAGCAAAAACAAATTTATATACTGAACATATATAACTGTATGAAGAGGGTTTTGACCTCAGCTGTGTGAGAGGGCCTCTTTTGGTTTATTTTATAAACCAGAGCATCAGTCATGATTTGAGAAAGAAGCAAAAGACACACTGGGCTTGAATTTTGAGAATTGAACAAAGGGGCAATCTACAGGGGAGGAAATGGTGTTGGAAGAACCTAGGGAGTGCTAGAATCAGGGAAAACAGGCCACCTTGACATGACCTATGTCACAAAGTGCATGGCCGCTGCCATGCTACAGTGCCAAGCCAGAGGAAAGAAGAGAAATACCCCCAGCAGCTCTCTTCCAGCACCAGTGTCCTATGGAAGTGACTGAACTCAACCAGAATTCAGAGGACCAGGAAGCCCAGGTGACTGTAGGAAGGGGTCAGGTGCCAGGGTACTAGCAGGCTGACTTCATGGGCATGAAATCTATGAGACCACCAGCGCCTGCAATTGGAAAAGGTCCCAGCTTGGTTTAATACCAGGCTCCCACATTATCTTTTTATACAGAGCCCCACAAATTGTGTAACTGGTCCTGGGTGCAAAGCTAGGCAGAAAGAAACCCAAAACAGTTGGAGAGAAATGAGGATTAGAGAAAAATCTGCATTACAAATATTTTTAAAAATTACAATCCAGTGTGGCCTGTGATTGAAGAAATAGGTATTCATATACATTGTCAAAGGAATATTAGATACTAAAATTTGACAGTACAGATCAAAAACCTTACTAAAATTATCTTTTGACCTAAATTTTATTTCTAGGAAATTATGGGGAAAAAAGTTAAAGTTTATAATTTAAAAAGTCTAAAAATAGGATATTATTAAAGAATGGTGCACCCTACTGCAGAACAACATGAGGTATGTTAGTCAGTTTTTCACTGTTGTGATCAAAATACCTGAGAAGAACAACTCAGAGGAGGAAAGTTTATTTTGGCTTCACAGTTATGAGGTTCAGTCCATGGTCAGTCACTCCAGTGTTTTGGGCCTGAGGCCATGAAGGAACATCATGGTAGAAGGGCACGGTAGAGGAAAGCTACTCAGATCATGGCAACCAGGAAATAGAGTCAAGGAGCCAGGGACAAAATATAAACCCCGAAGGATAAAATATAAACCCCAGGGACTTTCTTCCTCTAGTTATGCCTCACCTGTCTACAATTATCACCCAGTGCAGTAGTCCATTCAAATTATTAATCCATTAAATGAAATAATGCACTAATTAGGTTGCAGCTCTCAGAATATATTTTCACCTCTGAACATTTCTGCATTGTCTCACATGAAAGCTCTCCAGGACACCTTGTATCCAAACCATAGCATGAGGTTCAGAGATTTTAAAGGACTTGTCTAAAATCACACTGATACTTAGTTCTAGAAGCAAGATCCAAATTCAAGTGTATTGTCTCTCAAATGTGAGCTCTTAACCATACGCCAGTCTACTACCTCATTTACAGTCATCCAAATCCGTAGGAATTGGTCCTAGGATCCCCATGGATACTAAAATCTATGGACACTCTTCCATCCCTTGCATAAAATAGGGCAGTACCTGCATATAACCTACCCAATCCTCCTGTGTACTTTAAATCATCTCTAGATTATTCATAATCCCTAATACAATGTAAATGGTATGTCAATAGTTGTTAGGGAATATTAACAAGAAAAAAATTCTGCACATTTCAGTACAGAAGAAACTTTTTGCAAATATTTTCTATCTATGGATAAGGAGAACAGACTGTATTTCCCTTAGAGCATTGTCACAGCCTCAAACAGAATTTCATGTACAAACTCAGCAATGTGGATTATGTAGTAAAAAACTTAGAATAATGTAACTATCTAGTAAGGGTAGATTGTGTATGTTCATACAATGAAATGACGTGTCTACTAAAAATAGTGCTTACAACAGATATCCCCCATGACATGCAAAAACACATGCTTCTATATCTATAGTTTATGCAGGTGCATAAGTTTTCTGTAGGCATATATAGAAATAACTGAGAAATAATTGAAAATGTCAGTATAGATTACTTCTGATGTTGTGATTTGGTATGATTTTAACTTCATCATACTTTTCTGCATTTTTCACATTTTCCTGACTTTTATATAAATGCTATTCTATTTGCAGCAACCAAGAGTCATTAAGTTTTCAAGCCTCAACCCCCATAATACAGATGGGGTGACAGAAGCCCTGGGAGACAGAGTAGCTTACTCAGGATTAAGGAAATGTCAGCAATCAGAACAAGAGTAACCCTTTGTCTCTTAACCTCCATGCCAGATCTTGTTAGCATGGCAGTAGGAGCCCAGCTAGAGAAGTTTACCAAAGAGCCAATGCAGAACCCTCTACCTGGCCAGGACCTGCACAGGCAAAGAAGAATGCTCTCAGAGAGACAAGTCGGCTGCCATCTTGGTTTACTCCAACTGGATCAGAAGAGATGCAACCTCCCCAAACCTCCCTTCATTATTGACATTTCTGATCATCAGAAGCAGTTAAGCCCTGTTCCTGAAGGTGTTTTGATGAGACACTTACTGGTGGAGTTGCTGCGTGTCCTTTGGTGGCAGGCTTTAGGAAACAGGAAGTTACTACTTTGTGCTTCTACTTTTCCAGGCTTTTCTCTAGAGGAAGTTGTGGAAGACTCCTGCAAAACAATCCCCACATTTTATTCAGCAAGTTAAAATAATAGAGCTTGATTAGCAAAATGGGGTTTTGACACTAACCATGGAAGCACTGGTTGAATTGTCTGTCTCCCCAACTAAATGACAGGCACTAAAAGGGCAAGGACTTAGGATTACTGTCCATCCATTCATAGACATACATTCATTCATTTAACAAGCAATATTGAATGAATAGATATTACATGTAATTAATGCAATAAATATTGGTTGAATTTGTCACCCATTAGGTGACTACTTCTTTGTTAGACATGGGAGATATCAAAAGCTGCCTACTATCTACCATGCAGGAAGGAGAAGCATGGTCTTGAACAAGACAGACAAGAACACCGACCTTGGAGAAATGGCATTTTAGCAAAGGAAGACAGAAAACAAGGAAACACTAAAGGTAAAGATAATTGCAGAGAATGATAATTGCAATGAAGAAAAGAACTAGAGTGTTACATGAACAGGGTATTTGGGATCTACGTATTAGAGATAATGATGAGTGTGTTACGTTATTCTGAGATTTAATAATAGGCATTCACAAAACACTTGCTAACTGAATGTTACAGAAATAGACTTCTAAATATTGCACATCCAATTATTCTTATGATTATTATGATTTTACTATATTGCTGATTTATATTTGCAAAGATTTATTTAGAATTTAAAAAAAAAAAAAACAATGTCCCTTAAATGCATTCTACTGTTATGTACAGCAAATTATAACAAATTTTAAAAATTTAAAAAAAAACAACAATGTTCTTAGCCTGGCATGGTGGCACACATCTGTTATCCCAGCAATGTGGGAGGCTGAGGTAAGAGGATTGAAAGCTGGAGGCCAGCCTCAGCAATTTAGCAAGGCCCTAAGCAACTTGCTGAGACTCTGTCTCAAAATAAAAAATAAGAAAGGGCTGGGGGTATGGCTCAGTGGTAAAGCACCTCAGAGTTCAAACCCTAGTACCCCCCCCAAAAAATGTCATTACATTAAATTTGCTTACAATTCTCTTATTCTTTTTCTACCTTACCAAACTGAACAAATTTTCTCCACTTCATTATTATACTAATAATCTTATACTAATAATTTCCATTGTGTTAAGCATATAAACAGTATATTAAACAACATAATAGGGCTCATTTCTTTTATTGTGGCCAATAACAAAATAGAAAACATCACTCTTTCTTCTGCAAGATGAGAACCTGAGACAATATCACTCTCTTGCCTCTCATCCTCCTGTGATTTTAGGAACAGAGAGTAATATGGACAGAGGTCGATACTGAGGGCAATGGTATTAATTTACTTCTCTTCACGGAGCTCTTATTCTAATACACCTTTACTAGGTACAAAGACAACCCATTTTTGAGTTATATTGGTTTCATTACTTGCTGCCACAATCCTTAATCGTTGGGTGTGTTTCTTTTGGGAAATCTATGTGAATGAAAAGCTCTCTGAATATTTGCACGTCTGAGAATGTCTTTCTGTGGTTGTCACATTTGAATGATTGGCTGAATTTAGAATCTTCAGGGATTATTGGGCTTGGAAACAGCCAATGGCTCAAACGCTTTCCAGTATTTAGTGTTCCAGTGGGAAGTCTGTTGGGGGTGCATGACTTCACTTTCTAACCTACAGGACCCCTTTCTTAGAAGGCAAGCGTGGCAGGCCTGAATTTCACGTGCCAAGTGGGTGCAATTGCTAACATCTGGTACAGTTCCCCAAGCAGAAAGAAGATCTACTTTCACCTCCCCAGGTGACCCATCACCCACCCTCACGACTACCTCCTCCACTGTGAGTTGGAAGGTATTGGGGTCTGCCAACATCTGCCCGACTCCTTTCCCATGCGTTCCCTTCCTGTGTGGTAGATAGAGGCATATGAGCCTTCCTTCAGTCCTGTCTCACCTGCACTAGGTCATACAGAAAATTTCAGAATGTGGCCCCTTTCTATAGTTTTCTGTTCTGACAAGCATTTCTCCCTCCTTTTATATTCCTTTTGAATTTTAATAGAAATTTCTTATAGGGGGAGGAGTTAATCAAGTGTATGATGTAGCAGTCTGGAGCCAGAAGTTCACTTATAACATTTAAAAAAAATGTCCCCAGTTCTGGCACCAGAGACTCCTGCAAGAAACCACGTATCCATTCTTTTTCATCTCTTATAGAATTCAGCATTTAAAATCAGAGAAGTCATCCTAGCCAACTCTTACACACTCATTTTTCTTTGTAGCACCAGATGGCGCTGTATTAACCTGAATAAAACCACGTCTTTAAACTAATAACCCAGGGAATTGTTTAAAAGGAGAGAAAACTGGGATTATACAAGAAAATGGTTTAAAAGACCCTGTGCTTCTAGAATGTAACATAATAGCTACTTCTTTGAGTCAATTTCTTCATACAACAAGATATTCAAAAGCTATTTCTTAATTACAATAGTCTGATGAGGTCATGTCCTGATTCTAATTTCAAGACTTCCCTCTGGCATTATTTCCAGTTCTTCATGCACTCCAGTGGGACTCTGGAACTAAGTAATAGAATGTGATTTCAGGAACTTTTTAGGTTCCACTGAACATGGCAGGGCCGAGTAAAGCAGCCAATTGATCTACTTATCCAAAGGTAAGCCTTATTCACAAAGTAACTTTGAATGTATATTTCCACAAAGTATTCATTCATATTAAAAAAATAAGTAAATGAGACACATACAAGACAGAGAATACTAAGCATCTTAAAACAATCATGTTTATAAAGAGCTTTTGTGACATCGGCATACCTGATGGGAGGTTAAAAAAGATATTATGTTATTACTAGGGTCTGACTATATTCATGTAAAACATGAATTTAAAAAGACTGGAAATAAGTGCACCAAAATACTAGCAAATGTCTATTAAGCACTTACTAAATACTAGGCAAAATTCAGTTGACAAATGTTTATTCAATGAATTCATTCAACAAATGTTTATTAAGCACTTACTAAGCACTTACTATATACTAAGCATGATTCTTACTACTGAGGATATGACAGGATGCAAGAAACACAGGACCCTGCTCTCATGTGTTCTGTATTTGGATAATGAGATTTTGGCTACTTTTTTTACACCTTTCTGTATTTCCCACATTTTCTACAGTGAGCATGTATGAATTTTACATTTATTTCAATTGTCAAATTCATAGACATAATATTATTTATTGCTAAATTTCTTTCTTTTCCTCTTTATAAAGTCCCATGTCTAAAACATGATTTAAAAATTGCTTGATCAGTAAAAACTAATTGATGTCAAGAGAACCATAGGAAGAGGAGCCCCCAAATTAGCTGGAAAAGTTTGATTCCACATTCAGAAGGGGGCGGGGGTTTAATATAGACTTAAGAATACCTTACCCTAAAGAAACTGAGTCAACTGGCTGCATCATGGGGCCCCACATTTCAGTGGCTCAGCCTCTTCCTGCCCTGGTGTCCAGGAGCAGGGACCTGCATCCCACATGCAGAGCAAGGGAGCTCTTGTGCATGCACAGTCTGTACAGACAAGCCCTGCTCCTCCCCACAACATGCATCCTACCACCAAAGCTGACATGCCATGTAAGGACTGGCTCACTAGATGACTATTACAGGGGAAATGGAAATGTGCCAGCATGATAGAAGATGAGAGCTAAGAAGCAATTTTCTAACTTGAAAAACCACATGATCCTAAGTGTCCCTGACATAGAGACAACGCATAAAGGTTTGGTCCTTCTTTCTGTTTCCAAAGTACCAACAAGGTCAGGTATTCGTCCATGTTCTGGGACCATCTCAAGGTATTGTTCATTCTTTTTCATTCTTAAAATGGTTTCTTCACCAGAAATGAACAGGGGGATGGGAGAGAGGGTCAGGAGACCAGCACCATTAAATCCCTCATGACTTGGAACGTCTCAGTTGTTGGGCGTGGTTTCCTCTTTTGTAAGCTGAGGGGATGCACTAAACTATCTTTGTAACCACATCCAGTTCTATGGTTTTCAATGTAACTGATGTTTAAAGGGCCACAGGGCTACTGCTCACTCTGAAATGGTCACATGTCAGAGGATCATTCACAAGAAAAAAATATCTTTCCTTGGCTCCCAGGGGAGCCTGGTCACTCTCGGGCAAGCATGTCCTGGGTGGAGTGGTTTTTCATCAAAGGCATCTCTGTAGGAGCCCGTGAACGTTTGCACACAGGACTCCCTCCCCAGCACACAGAACAGAGCTCTTCTGTTCCTGCTCCCAAGGTGGGGCTGCTCTTGAAGCTGGGAATTTGACTGAGGTCAGGGGGTTGGCAAAGTCATTCTAAACACATTTCCCTTGTTCACCTAAGAGAGTGCTGCCCTGAGCAGCTTTCGTGGGTGAGGTACCCCGTCATTACCTGGGTCGCAGTCCACATTTACCAGTCCCATTGGTGCCTGAGTGGGGTTTGGGGTCAACTGTCCAGAGAGTTTTTTAAAGTATTTTTCCCAAAGTCAGGATTAATCATATAGTTCTTAGTGCTAAATAGCTTACCCCCAAAAATGGAAAACCCACATTCCCCATGAAACCAGAGAATGAATCCAGAATGTAGAATTCTGGGGCATCATGTCCTGCACACAAGATAATTCTGGAGCCTAAACTTCTTCCCAAGAATTAGAAGGTCCCTGTTAAGAGAGTTCCTTTAGTACATGGACCCCTGGCAATCATTACAGACAGAAGCTGGATTCTTCTGGAGTTTGCTGACTAGTTTTCTCTTTGATACAAACCTTTCCATTTTCTCTTTGAACTGAGATACTATTAGCTGCTCCAGTCTGAAGGAACAACAAAATATAATTCAACTGGCCTGACTGAGGCCTGTTTCCTGTGGTTGAGCTACTCATGCAATGATAGGCTTTCATCTTTAAATCATGAGAATAAACAAGCAGGGGCCCCCACAGATAGGTTCTGGGATGGCCACATGGTTATATGGGATGATGAAGCCATGCACCTCCTAGTATGAGGGACAGAGTGGGTACCGGACTCTAGGACTCAAGTCCTCCTGCTTCTAACCCTCTGCATGACCACAGTTCCCAAATCATTATAATCCCACCTTTCAAACTTCCCCAGCACATCCAGTTTCATTGCCCATGCCATGGTTCAAGATAATCTTTTTATATTGGGCTACAACAATGACCTAGGGGAGTTAAACATTTTTAAAGATTAATTTTTAATAATTGATGCAGAGATAATCAGATATTCACATACAAAAGGATGAAGTTGGACTCCTTTCTCTCACCATACCAAAAAAAGAACTTAAGGTGGATCTTATACTGATATATAAGAACAAAATTATAAAACTCTTAGAAGAAAATACAATAAATCATCGTGACCTCAGGTTAGAGAAAGTCACCTTAGGTATGGTACTAAAAGCACAAGTTACCAAAGAACAAATAGATAAATGGGATTCATCAAAATTTAAAACTTTTGCACCTCAAAGGACAGCATAAAGTGAAAAAATGACCTACAGTTTTGAAGGATATATTCACAAATCATATATCTGAAAAGGGGTTCGCATGTCTAAAATAAATAAAGAACTCTTAAAAATCAATAAAACATCAGTAATCTAATTTTTATTAGTGCTTTATAACTGTACATAGAGTTGGGTTCATCCTAATAAACTCATAGTAGCCTGATTTTTTAGCTCAATTTTTTAATTGACAAAGGATCTAAATAGACATTTTTTCCCCAGGAAGATGTACAAGAAGCCTAGAAGAACATGAAAAAATATCCAAAACTATGAGTCATCAAGGAAATGCAAATAAAACCACAGTGAGATTCCACTTCACACCAACTAGGATAGCTATGATCACACTTAGGATGGCTATGACTTATCAGCATAGGGAAGATAGATGAGAACAATCTTACACTAATGGCTGAAACATACATCCACAAGAAAAATTACACTAAAACGCTCAAAATGATCATAACCATCAAAAAGTAGAAACAACTCAAATGTCTATTCACTGATAAAGGGAAGAGAAAGCGTATTATTTCATACAGTGGAATGTCATTTGGCAATCAGAAGGACTGAAGTAGTAATCCATGTGACAACACAGTTATGCTAAGTTATACTAAATACTACAGTAAGTGAAAGATGCCAGACACAGAGGGCCACGTATTGCACGACCCCACCTATGTTAGACATCCAGAACAGAGGGATATACAGAAACAGTGGGAAAGAGGGTTAGTGGACAGTAGGGATGGGGCGCAAGTGTAGGGCTTAGGGAGTGATTGCTAAAGGGTATGAGGTTTCTTTTTTTGTGTGGCAGGGGGGCGTACTGGGGATTGAACTCAGGGGCACTCACCACTGAGCCACATCCCCAGCCCTATTTTATACTTTATTTAGAGACAGAGTCTCACTGATTGCTTAGTGCCTCGCTTTTGCTGAGGCTGGCCATGAGCTCATGATTCTCCTGCCTCAGCCTCCCTAGCCAATGGGATTACAGGCATGTACTACCACTCCCAGTTTGAGATTTCTTTTTGAGGTGCTGAAAATGTTCTAAAATTAGATGGTATTGATAGTTGTACAATTCTTCAAATATACTAAAACCATTTCATATTACACTTGAAGTGGTGAATTGTATGATACATGAGTTGTGTCTTAATAAAACCATTAAAAATGGGCTGTTCATTCATCCATTCCTAATTTCCCTGCCGCCAGTCATTTCTTCTTTAAATCCTCTGAACTTGCTGCCAGAATGATTTTATAAAAATCTCTAATTTTTATAAAATTAATTAATTAATTAATTAAATATCTGATGGATCCATTTCCAAAGAATGCAAGACCAAACCCAAATGTCCTGGCATGTCATTCAAGATCCTTTCTCCTCTGACACTATCTGGACTGACCCAAGCCTCCCTTGTTCCCAGTCAGTCATGCTTCCTACGTGTGGACCCTTATATGACCTGTCCTGCCTTCCTTGCTCCCTTTATCCTTCCAGAATCAATTTATGCATCCCAACTTCAGTAGTAATGTTCCCAGACACAATAGCTACTTCCTGAGAAAACCATGGACTCTCTCCAGGAAACAAGCCAGGAAGCCTTAAAATATCAATGGTTGTCTACAGTTGTTTTAATATCGAATAGGATTCTCATTATTATTCTTCCTGGTTATTCTTACAGACTATTTTATTCAAATACATTATAGAATTATGTTATCTAGTTTTTAAAAATTATTCCTTAATAATTTTGGAGGCACTCCCCTAAATTTAAAAAAAAAAACAATTCTAGATAATGTTACTTAAAAGTATATTGGCTCTTTTTCTCTGAAAAATGTGTCTGTATTTCTATTAAATGAAATTTAATAGAAATTTCTATTATTTAATAGAAATACAGACACTTCAGTGGAGTTTTTTTAATCATATTAGGTCCAGTGGAACATTTGGAAAAAGTAAATGAAATAATGCCACAACCACCAAGAACACAAATAATCCAACTGGTCTACGAGGGGTGCCAAACTATCTCCCAAATGTTTCTCAACTCTGTCTCATTTTATATTCTAAAAAATTTATTGTGAGAAATAACTGGGGAAAATATGTAAAGATTTTGTACAAAGATATTCATCATCTCACTGTAGCAGGAAACACGGGGGGATGGGGACTACCCTGACCGGGAGTTGTAACAGGAGATGGTAGTAATTGCATTGACCCTTCTATTGAAAACAAGCACCTGTGATAAAACTGTATTCATGAAATAGCAAGTGAGTAAGGAAAATGGAGAGGCCAAAAAGAAAATAAAAGGCTGTACCACAGCTTTCCTAAGGGGGATCAAAAATGCAAAGCTCAGAAGCTGACTATTGCTCTGAGATGATTGATGACCCAGCTGAATTTGAATTCTGCCTTCCACAGCTTCAATGGAGCAGAAGTCTCAGTTCCCTCCTAAGATGTGGAGTCGAATAAGATGTTCTTGCACAAAGAGGGAGCCCACAGGGCTATATTCTCATTTTAAATGTGAACTGGAAATAAATGCATGCCACCCTTCAGGAAATGAATGAAAATTATCAGTCTGCAAATGGCCCTGAATGGAAAGGGGAAAATCCCCCCTGAGAATTAATAATTACCAGCTGGCTCTCACAACTGGCCAATCCTAATTCATACCACATGGATGTCTTAAAAACATCTAGACAGGAATTCAGCTGAAATGGCTCCAGGTTGGTGGTGCCCCTACTTACCTGGTGGAGGCATACTGAATCTCCTCTGGAAAAGCCAACTTTGACTCAGGGCACAAAGCTTCCCACAGAGACAGTGACGGGACATGTGAACTCTCAGAGAAAAAAACAGCACACATTGAAACAGGCACCATAAAACAGAACCACAAGGAGTCACACACACTGAAATCAAACCTGCAGAGACAGCGACTCCAGAGTGAACAGATGCAAAATACAAAACAAACACATTTAATATTTGAAAGAAATGATTGCAAAATTTTAGGAAAAGCTACAAAGACTTCCCAGCAGACCTGAAAAAGAACCAAAAAATTAAAAAATAAATTATTAATATTCAGAGGTAAATAGATTGAAGAAAGTATTAGACAATACTGAAGACAAGAGAATTAGACTAAAGATCTGAAAAAAATACCCAGATGGCAACACAAAGGAAAGAGAGGTTAAGAAACATGTTAGGGAGACAAAGCCTAACGTCTAATCAGATACCAGAAAGGTAATAGAAATAATGAGGAAGAGATAAATTTCATGTACAAGGTCTGAAAATTTTCCAGTCCTGAAAAAAGTAAATCAACCCACAAATTCACCAGTATCAACAAATTTCAAGTAAGCTAAACAAAAAGCAAAGCATACCTAGAAAGTCCTTCTAAAACTGAAAAGCACCAAGACTATACACAATCAATGAAAGATGGACTTCCAATGGGAACAAATAACTTAAAGTCACTTTGCAACAGAAAGTCAAACAGTATGTTAAATTAACAATTAATTAATTAAAATAATTAAAAATCATATATATGTATGTGTGGTTGAGAATGAAAGAATAATAATTAGAAGATATGGATCCATCAGGCAGATGCTATTCAAAATACAGCGGTGCAACTTTATAGACAAAGTAGATTAAACAAAGGAAAGATCATGTCACTTTCTAATAACTGCTTTAAGTGATGAAGGAGATATAACAATTCTAAACTTGCCCACCCCTTATAACAGAGCTTCATAAACACTGACATAACTATAAAGAAAATGAAGCATGAGATTTTTTTAATTGGCTCCCCTAAGAAATTGACCGATCCAAGAGACAAAAGTCAATAAGAGCAGAAAATAACATCTTTTCAAACATAAACAAAATACTTACAAAATAACTATAAACAGAGTCATCAAACAATTCTGAACAATTACAGAAACTGTATTGACACACACAGGGTTTTCTGACAAAACACTATTAACTCTAAAGCACTGAGAAAGTTAACTGGAGAGTCAGACAACAGATGATGGAGAGACTAGGGAGGGTGGGTGGAGGCTGGGTATGCCCTTCTGTGTCTTGATCCAGGTGGAGTATGCACCTGAAACAACAGCACAGAACTATACATACATTGCACTAATATCAAATCTATCGTTGTGATGTTGCACTATAGTTATGTAAGATGTGTCCCCTGGGAAAAACTAAGCCAAGAGTGCATGGGACCTCTCTGTATTATCATTGAAACTTCTTATGATTCTATAGTTATCTAAAAAAAAAAGTGTTTTTAAAGAAAACTGCAAAATACTCATATACCTAAAATTTTAGAAATATGCTTCCAAGTAACTCCTGGGTCAAAGAAGAAATTGGAAATTTATAAGTATTTAGTACTGAATGATGATGAAAATCTACATACTAATTCTGTGAAATGCAGTTAAAGATAAAGCAGTACTTACAGGGAAAGTTACATTCTTAAATTCATATACTAACAAACAAGAAAAGTGGGCTAGAGATATAGCTCAGTGGTAGAACACTAGCCTGGTATGCATAGGATCCTGGATTCAATCCCTAGCACCAAAAGAAGGAAGAGAAGGAGGAGAGGAGGAGCTGAAAATAACTAATGAGATAACCATCAAAGAAAATGGAGAAAGGAATGAAAGTCAGAACAAAACAAAATTTATGAAATAAAAGTGAACATATAATGGGGAATTGACAAAATTAAAACTTGGAGTTGGTTGCAGTGGTGCACATCTGTAATCCCAGGGGCTCGAGGCTGAAGCAAGTGCAAGGCCAGTTTCAGCAACTTAGTGAGACCCTGTCTCAAAACAATAAAATAAATAAACAAAATGAGCTGGGCATGTGACTTAATGATGAAATGCCTCTGGGTTTAATCCCTTGTACCATATATATATATAGATATATATATGGTACATATAAATATACACATATAACTTGTTCTGCGGAAAGGTTTTAAAATGAGGATAATATTCCAGTAAGATTACTCAGGATAAAAAGGAAATAGAAATAACACAAGATATAAAAAGTAAACACAATTACAGATGCAGTTAAGATTTTTAAAAATGATAAGAAGACAATATGTCACTTTACAGAATACATTTAAGTAATTAGATGAAATGAGAAAATTCTGAGAAAAATAAATCTTATCAACATCAACTCAAAAAAAAAATTGAAAACCTTCCTAGGCCTATACAAATTGAAGAAACTGAGTGGTTTTGTCTTCCCACAGGGAAAACATTAGTGCCAGATGGTTGCAAACAGTTAAGTTCTACAAATCGTTCAAAAAATAAATAATTTCCTGCCAGGAATGGTAGTGCACACCTGTAATCCCAGCAACTCAGGAGGGTGAGGCAGGAGGATTGTGAGTTCAAGGCCAGTCTCAGCAACTTAACAGGATCCTATCTCAAAATGAAAAATAAAAAGGACTGAGTTCATGGCTCCATAGTAGAGTTCCCCCAGGTTCAAACTCTAGAACAACAACAAAACCCTAAGTAGACAAAGTATTCCAGAGTGAAAGCACCAAGGAAACCATCTCACATTCTCACATTTTTTAAGAGCAGAAAATCTAGGGACCTAACAAAGAGAAGACCTCACTACCAGTGAAAGAGATGAGCAAAGAAATTCTGCTACTAGCATGGGGTTGGCCCAATCCTGGAACCAGTGTAGGAAACACAATTGCAGAGCAATCACACACACAAATGTAAAAACCATAAAACAACCAGGGATCAAAAGAATGGTTTATCATTGGAAAATAAATAAAACAATCTACCACTTTAACAAACTAAAGACAAATTACTTCTAAAGATTATATGATGTTTAGATTCATTGTATATGCTGTTTCGGAAAAGGCTGGACTATAAAGACAGAGAGGAGAACGGTGGTTGCCAGGAACTCATGGTGGAGTGAAGACTGTACTGCAAAGGGGTGTATAAGCCTGACAGGCACAGAACTCTTCTGTGTCCTTCTGTGTCCTGGTTGTGGTTGTAATTTCATGGACTCTACACCAAAAAAGGTTTTTTGTTTTTTTTGTTTTTTCCAGGATGTTAACATAAACTTTAAAAAAATAGCAAGGGAGGGTGCAACCACTCTGGAAGCAGTATGGAGACTGCTTAGAAAACTTGGATTGGAACCACCTTTTGACCCAGCTATCCCACTCCTTGGTCTATACCCAAAGGACTTAAAATCAGCCTACTACATTGATGCAGCCACATCAATGTTCATAGCTGCTCAATTCACAATGGCAAAGCTATGGGACCAACGTAGATGTCCTTCAATAGATGAATGGATAAAGAAGCTGTGGTATATATACACAGTGGAATATTACTCGGGCTTAAAGAGAACAAAGCTATGGCATTTGCAGGTAAATATATGGAGTTGGAGAAAATCATGCTAAGCGAGATAAGCAAATTCCAAAAAACCAAAGACCAAATGTTTTCTCTGATAAGTGGATGCTAATACATAACATAACTGGGGGGGCAGTGGGTAAAGGAAGAATGGAGGAACTTTGGATTGCACAGAGGGAAGTGAGGGGAGGGGAGGAGGTAGAAAAGATGGTGGAATGAGATGGATATCATTACCCTATATACATGTACGACTGCATAAATGGTGTGACTCTACATCATGTACAACAAAAGAGATAAAAAGTTGTACTCCTTTTGTATACAATGAATCAAAATGCATTCTTCTGTCATGTAAAACTAAATAGAATAAATTTTAAAAAGTGAAAAAAAATAGCAAGGGAGTTTAAAAAGAAACAAAGATCATTATTCATAGATGATATGATCATCTGTGTGATACGATAACCTATGTGGAAAACAAAACAAAATCTACAAATAAAATACTACACTCTTATAAGAACAAGATGCCAAATATAAGATCAATGTACAAAAAATAAATTGCCATTCCACTCTGAGAAAATGAAGTAGGTCTCATTTTCCCTAATCCTCCCTACGTGCAACTAAAAATTCTGGACATGTCAAGTAAAACAAGTACAAGAAGATTCTGAAAGAGAAAAGAAGACAGACCAAGTAGGAATTTTGGGACCCGAGGAATGACAAGATGGTGAGTTCCCTGAGAATTCTCTTTGCCTATATATCCCAGAATTGCAGCAGCAGGCAACCGGAAATTTCCAGCAGGTACAGATTGGGGGGCGGGGGTCAAACAATGGAAGCTTGATCTTTCTAGTCAAAGGACCAGGAAAGGGAATGGTCCACAGGTAGAAAACTTTAAACAAAAACTACTTTTCATCAAAGAAAAATGGTAAAACCATCCCATCCATGGTGGCAATGACTGAGTGGAAATTTTGAACTTCCACCCTTGCCAGGCTGTAGTGAAGTGCTGTGAACTCACAGCCAGTATGGCAGCAAAGAAAGATAAGTAGAATGACGGAAGCTTCCGCCCTGCCATCTGGTACGGGGTTCTCTTCCTCCACGCTCTGAGGTATGAGTGGAGAGCTCTATCTCACTCTTTTTTCAGCATTAATGACAAGCCCTCGCCTTGAATGTCACCTATGCCAAGCGGGAAACCTGGACTTCTTCCTTTACCTGTAGTAACAAAGTAGTGACTCCTCTCCCTTCCCCTGAAAGAACACAGTCAAAAGAAGAGGGTTAAAATAGAAGGTCTTAATAAGACCCAGGAACTCATAACATAAGGCAATAATGTTCAGGATTCAATTAAAATCATTCATCATATCAAAAACCAGACAGATTTCAAACTCTATAATAACAAGGCCACATCGATGTTTATAGCAGCTCAATTCAGAAGAGCTAAACTGTGGAACTAGGTGCCCTTCAGCAGATGAATGGATAAAGAAAATGTGGTATATATACACAATGGAATATTAGCCATAAAGAAAAATGAAATTGTGGCATTTACCAATAAATGGATGGAACGAGAGAATATCATGCCAATCCCAAAAAATGAAAGGCCAAATGTTCCCTCTGATATGTAGATGCTAACACACAATAAGGTGGGGGAGGGAAGAATAGACAGTCATTGGGTTAGACAAAGGAGAATGAAGGGAAGGGAGGGAGGATGGGAATAAGAAAGACAGTAGAATGAATGGAACATAACTTTCCTAGGTTCATATATGAATACACAACCAGTGTAACTCCACATCATGTACAACCACAAGAATGGGAAGTTATACTCCAGGTATGTATAATATGTCAAAATACATTGTACTGTCACATATAACTAAAAAGAACAAATCTAAAAATCAAAAAAAGAAGAAGAAAAGATTTCAAACTGGGTAGGAAAAATAACAATAATCAATAGAATGCCAACACTGTGATAACAGAAATATTACCGTTAACTGTTAAAGATTTTAAAGTACCAATTACAAAATATTTCAATAAATAATCATGAAATGTTTAAAACAAATGAAAAATAGGAAGTTTCAGCAAAGATATAGAAGATATAAAAAACCAAGTATAAATCTTAGAATTAAAAACCAAAATAAAACAACTTTAGGGTCATGGACTCAGGAGACAGAAGAAAGAATCAATAAGTTAGAAGATGGAACAACAGAAATTACCCATTCTGTGCAAGAGATAAAAAAACTGGAATAAAAATGAATGAAGCCTCAGGAATCTGTGGGATTATAATAAAAAACCTAAAATTCATGTCAGCAGCATTGTGTAAGGAGAGAGAGAGTGAGGTTAAAAAAGAAATGAGGGCCAAACAGTTCTCCAGTTTATCAAAAGGCATCAGAGATTGAAGACACTGAGAGAAACCAAAACAGGATAAACCCAAAAATGCCCACATAGAAACACATCATAATTAAACTTATTAATGTATAATCAGACAGATAAAACAAATAATACTACAAATAAAATGATCTTAAAAAGAAGCAGAGGAAAAAAAAGACACTAGCCATTAAAGAAAAACCAATTCAGATGACTATAGAGTTCTTGTGTAAAAGAGCACAGAAAGAAGTGGCACATTTTTGAGGGTTGGAAGAAAAAACTGTCCACCCAGAATCCTGTATCTAGTAAAGCTATCCTTCAGAAACGAAGAAAAATCAGGACATTTTGAAATGAAGGAAAATTATGAGAATTTGGTACTGACAAAACTATCCTAAAAGAATAACGGAAGTTCTCTAAACAGAAGGGAAACAATTAAAAGAAGGTATCTTGGAACATCAGGAAGGAAGAAAAAGTGTGGTAAGCAAAATATGAGCAAATACAATAGAACTTCCTTTTCCTCTTGAGTTTTCTAAATTATATTTGATAGTCGAAGCAAAAACTGTAATACTGTGATGTGCTTGCAAAAGGACATAGAAGAAATAGCTAAGACAATTGGAAGCAAGCGACGGTAAAGGGACATAAAGGGAGATATATCTTCTATACTTCACTTGAATTGATAAAATGATTGCTACTAGACTATAATAAGTTATCTCTATGCAATGTAATTCATACAACCAAAAATTGAGATACACTGGAAATCATTCTTAAATCAATGGAATTCTAAAAAAAAGTTGAAGTAACCTACTGAAGTACAGGAAAAAAAAACAGAAAAAAAGAACAAACAGAAAGAAAATATAAAATGACATATCTAGGTATTAATATATTAATAATTACAATAAATGATAATGGTTAAAATGCACCAATTAAAAGAGATTGACAGAGTAGATTTTAAAACATGGTCCAATTATATTCTGTCTAAAAGAAATTCATGGCAAATATAATGATATGTGCAGATAGTAAAAGGATGAAAACATTTAATAATAAATATTAATCACAAGTAGGAGCAGTAGCTATATCAACATCAGATAAAGTAGACTTCAGAACAAAGAAAATCGACTGAGATGCAGGGTCATCAAGAAGCGATACTAAACCACGTAGGTATCAGACAGTAGAGCTGTAAAATATGTGAAGCAAAAACTGAGAGGATGGAAAAGAGAAGTAAATAAACCCAGAGTTATAGCTGGAGGCTTCAGAATCCTTGTCTCAATAATTGATAAAACACATAGAAAATCAGTATGAATATAAAGGACATCAACAACACTATCAACCAACAGAATCTAATCAACATTTATAGAACCACGAGCAGCATGCAAATTCTTGTCAAATTCCCACAAAACAGGTTCTGCGATAGACCATATCCTGGGCCAGAAAACAAGCCTCAACAAATTCAAAATCATTTAGAATGTGTTCTACCATAATGAAATTAAACTGGAAATCAATAATAGAAAACAGACTATCAATTTCTATCAATAATAGAAAAAAGACTCAGGAAAGTTTTCAAACACTGGGAAATGAAAAACATGCTTCTAAATCATTCAGAGGGCAAAAAGAAGTCTTCAGGGAAATTTATAAATGCATTTAACTGAATAAAGATAAAAATAAAATCTACTGCCAGGTGAAATGGCACACGCCTATAACCCAGTGCCTCAGGAGGCTGAGGCAGGAGGATCTCAACTTCAAAGCCAGCCTCAGAAAATGTGAGGTGCTAAGCAACTCAGTGAGATCCTGTTTCTAAATAAAATACAAAATAGGGCTGGGGATGTGACTCAGTGTTTCAGTGCTCCTGAATTCAATCCCTGGTACCCAAAAAAATAAAAATAAAAACAAAAAATAAAGTATACTTAAATTTATGAGGCACAACTAAAACAATATTGAGAGGACAATTGATAATGCATACATTAGAGAAATCAATAGTGTAAGTTCACAGCTCAAGAACCTAGAAAAAGAAGAATGTAATAAAGCCAAAGCAGAAATGATTAATGAAAATAATAGAAGAAATCAATAAATTGCAAACAAAAAAATGAAGACTATTAATGAAACAAACCTCTGCCTAGCAAGACTGATGAAGTAAGACAGACGTGAATGACCACTGTCAGTAATGAACAGAGGATGTCATCACAAATGCTGAAGATATAAAAAGGTTAACAAGGGACTATGACAAACAGCTCTGCACATGTAAATATGACTATTAGATGAAATGGACCAATTTGTCCTCAGAAAGCACCAACTACCCCAATTCAATTTGAAAAGCCCTGTAACTTTTAGGGACACTGTATTTGTAACTTTTAAATTCCCCAGAAATCTCTCTAGGGCCAAATAATTATACTGGAGAATTCTACAAAGTATTTAAAGAAGAATTAATTAATATCAATTGTACATAGTCTTTTCCAGAAAACAGAAGAGAACACATCACAATTTATTTTATGAAGTTGGTACTACCCAGACACCAAAGGGAGACAAACAGTTCAAACAATAAAACAAAACAAAAACTACAGACCTATAACCTCATGAATAATAGATACAAAAATCCTTAACAAAATATAGCCAAATAGATCTCACCAATATATAAAAAGTATCAGAGATGACAACCAAGTGGAATTCCAGGGATTCACAAATGGTCAAATATTCAAAAATCAATAGATGTCATCTACCCTATTAAGCACAGCAAAAAAGAAAAATTACATGATCAATGCAGAAAGACATCTTACAAAATTAAACACTCAACATGATTAAAAACTCCCAGTACACTAGAACCAGAGGAGAACATCCTCAACCTCATTTTTAAAATCTCCAAAATTCTGTAGCAACATAATTAATTAGGAAAACTGAATGCTTTCCCACTAAGATTGGAAAGAGGCAAGAATGCCCCAATCCCAACATTCTTATTCAACATGGTACTAAAAAATTCTACCCACTGCAATAAAGACACAAAACTGTTCTTGTTTATAGAAGTGGTTGCCTATATAGAAAATCCCAGTTCCTAAAACTAACAAGTTTCAACAATTCATAGTATGCAACATAATGATGTGAAAATCAACAGTCTTTCCATCTACCAGCAATGAATATATGGACACCCTAATGAAAATGCATATAATTTATACTCAGTGAAAAAAATGAGAAATGTTGGAATTGGGGATTTAACTCAGTGGAAGAACACTGGCCTATTATGCTCAAGGCCCTAGGGTTGATCCCCAGCACCAGAAAAAAAAATGGGGATTTAAAAAGGAGAAATATTTATGCATAAATGTAGCAAAACATGTACAAGACTAGTATGCTGCAAACTATGAAAACAGCAATGAAAGAAGTCAAAAATTTCTTTATCCAAATATATATGGACACATAATCATGTTCATAGACTGGAAAAAAATCAGCATAGTAAGTATCAATTCTCTCCAAATTGATCTACAGATGTAAGGTAATTCCTGCCAAAATCCCTTCAAGAATTTTTGTAGATGTAGACAGTTATTCTAACATTTATAGGAAATACAAAGGGCTTAGTACAGTTAAAATGATTTTTAAAAGCAAGAGGAATCACCCTCCCCAATTTCAAGAATCTTTATTTAGCTAGACTGATGCACACTGTGGTATTGGAAGATGGAATAAAGAACCCAGAACTAGTCTCACACAGATATGCCCTGCAAAGGTGCAAGAGCATTTCAGTGGAGGAAAGAACCTTTCAACAAATGCTAAGATAATTGGACAACCACAGGGCAGAAAAGGAAGCTTGGCCTAAGTTTCACCACATATACAAAAATTAATTTAAATGGACTAATGTATATAATGTAGAACTACAACACTTTTAGAAAAAGTAGGAGAAAGGGTAGAGGTGAGGGTCAAAGGGAAATGAAGGGCAACCAGAGGGATCCTGGTGATGGAAATATTCTGTATCCTTACTGCATCAATGCCAATCAGCTAACTGAAGTATTAAGTAAGCTACAGTATTTTTATTTTCTTATATCTTTATGAGAATCAATGTAAAAATAAAGGTAAGGTACTGAGGAATGAAATTGATCAAATTGTGATATGTGAATATGGCATAATAAATCCCACTATTATCTGTGATTATAACACAGATTTTAAAAGATTAATAAAAAAGAGCAATTCTGGAAAATTAAAATTAAAAATTAATTAAAGCAACTTTAAAACTATATTCCATACATCAGCACATAGCACTGAAAAAATAAAATATTTTAAAAGTCAACATGTAATTGAATCAGACAATAAGGAATGACTAGGTACTAATATAAGTGAAAGGTATATAAGTTCTTTCTGGAAAAAAATTACAAATCTTACTGAAAGACATTAAATAAGTTCATTTTATTATTATTTCTGTTTTTTATACCTCCATTTATTTTCTCTTGCCATTCAATTAGTTGAATTTTTTTTCAAGGGTGCACTTTGGTTATTTATAAGGCTTTCATTATATCATTTTTACAGTTTTCCTAGTGTTTGCTGCATGTATTACCATTTACACACACATCTTATCATGTCACATCACCTATTGGTACTGACATTTTTCCATTTTGAGTAACATGTAGAAACCCAGCTGAAACTTAGTTCCCTTCACCCTCCTCACTTCTTAGACAGCATTGTCTTAAGTATTTATTTATTTTGTATCAATTGAGCACTACATAAGATAATATGATGATTTTTGCTTCAACCACAAAATGTAATTAAAGAAACTCACTATAAAGAAACTCTATTATGTTCACCTCTATTTTGACCCCTTATACTGGTCCTATTTCCTTTCTGAAGGTTCCAGCCATTTTATTATTGTCTTCCTATTTAGATAGCTTTCTTTAGCCACTCTTTAAGGGTAGATCATCTGGCAACAAATTTCCTTAATTTTCATTCATCCGAGAATAACTTTATTTGGCTTGAAAGGTACTTTTAACAGATTTTGAATTTATGATTGACACAAATTTTTCTGCACTGAAAAATGTGCTTTTTTTTTCCCTGCCTTCCATGATGTGAAATCTGTTGTCATTTGAACTGGTGTTTAAGTGTAGGTAATGCATCATTTCTCTCTGGTTGTTTGGAATAATTTTTTTTGGAGGGGGCAGGTACTGGGGATTGAACTCAGGGCACTCACCCACTGAGCCACATCCCCAAGGAGAGCTATCAGCTCATGGCAGCTAGAGGAAGGGCCAGGGATAAGATAGAGATCCCAAGGACAAGAACACAAGGACCCACTCCATCAACTAAGCCCCACCTCTCACAGCCTCCACCATCTCCCAGTAGTCCATTCAGCTATCAATGGATTAATCCACAGATGAGATCAGAGCCCTCATGATCTTATCACTGCCCAAAATAGCCCCCTCTGGACATTGCTGCATTGTGGACCAAAGATTCAACATATGAGTCTTTTCGGAACCCTTCACATCCTAACCAATACAGGTGGGGAGAAGCTTAGCTAGGTTGTAATGTACATGTTAAGGGCAATATTGAGAAATAGAGTTGGAAAGGTAGATGGCTTACTAATTCTTCCCAATTACCTTTATCATTCTCCTTTTCATGACACCTGTCTTCACTAACCAAATGGCATTGTGCCAGAACCAACGAGATTCAAAATACCAACCAATCAAATTAGTTTCTAGGAAAACAGCTCCAAATATCTTCAGGTATTTAGAAACAGCAACTAGAAATAACGTGCAATTTGGGAGGCTGTGAAGAAGCGAACATTAATCATACCTGTGGGCAACCCCTCCCTGCTTCCTGCACATGGACCACCCTTGCCACCCTCCCCAAGCTCCAGCATACTCAGGGATGTGGCTGACTCCGTGGGAGTCCTGGATGCCCAAGCTTCCCTCCCAGTGGCTGCTCTCAGCATCCACAAGCTGCTCTTCTGTGGCAGAAAAAGGCAAGCAGCCAAAGGATTGGGTTTCCCACTTGCCAAGGAAGCCTGGGTCTCAAAGCCACAGGCTGAGCTGCTCACAGGCAGCAAAATGAAGGGACTCGGCTGTTCCGGCTGGGCCTTGACCACCCTCTCTCCACCCACAGCATAAACCAGAAGTTCAGACGGCTGATCTGACTTCATCACATCCTGAGTCACACAATGTGAGTGGTGACTTGGCCTAACCAATATTTTGAATTTGTAAAGAAAAGCAGGGTTTTCCACACTAGGGAGGCCATTCCCATGTAGATCAAAGCATTTTATATCCTTTCAGAAGGGTATCTCCAGAGGAGAGGACCTCCCACACGTCTAGTCTCATCTGCAGCTGTCCTTCTCCCAGATCAATACTCAGTAACTCCAGACCCAGCTGATGAAAATGCACAAAGCCATTCCCAATATAAACCTACATGTTGGCTCAAAAAGAATTGATGCAAGTCCAGACCATGTATAGACTTTCTGACCTTTAAGGGTGGCCTAATTATACCCATTTATACAACCATTCTTTCCACAAATATTTATATTGGCAATTACTATGTGTCAGTTCCAAGTCTCATCGAGTTCTGCATCCCACACTGTTAAAGAGTACCAGCTTCAGAGTGAATAAACATAGAACTTCAGGCTATTTGGTGACCTGCTTAAAGTCAGCTAGATAGAAACTGAGAAATAATATGGATGGGAGTCATCGGATTCCATCAGGAGAGCTCATCCTTCAACCTCTGGGTCTATACTATCAAAAGCAAATCACACCATTGGTGTGTGTAACTCTAGGCTGTAGGGGTGTCAATGTGACTATTTGCTAGGGGACAGCAGTGACTAGAGAATTGCAGGAATCCACATGTTCACATGTAAGGCCCCTCATGGTGATGGACAGCACTGGTACAATTAATCAAAAATTTTAAAAGTGAAAAAAATGTTACTAAGGAAAAAAAAAGAGAGAGAGAGAAAGAGGAGCATGGCCAATAGTCAAGAGCCAGAAAAGGGGTCTCATTGGGCCACCACCTTCCAGACTCTAATGAGACTAAGAATCTAAGTCCTCCCTAGTCCTCCCTAGAGGGAGGTGTTCTACCCTCCCTCTAAGGTGGAAGGGTAGAACACATATTTTAAGCACCTTTTTAACTTGATTTATAACTTTTAAATATTTAGATATTTGGCATGTAGATCTCATTTGCACTCTCAGCCCAGGTCCTGCCCATATTGGAAGCAAGTCTGCTTTAGGTAAAAAGAAACAATCTCAGTGAGAAAAACAGAAATGCAGGAAGAAATGAAGAATAGTGGAAAGGGTGAACATATGAATTAATTTAAATGAACACTGACTCTATTAAATAAAAAATAATGACATACTTTGCAGTTTCAAATATAGGTCAGTTAAAATTCAGGACAATAATACAAAAAAAGTGGGGAAAAAAGGTGGGCAATTGCAAATAGAGTTGTGTGTTGTTCTAACTTCTTAGCATTGTCTGAGAACTGACACAAAATACCAGTTTACGTGAGACTAATGCTAAGAATGTATTTTTATACTTTAATAAAAATCATCATAGAAAAATTAGAATGAACAAGGATATCGAAAGGGATATGGAATCATTAAAAATATTAGTCCAAAAGATGGCAAGAAAAGAGAGAAAATAGAATATAAAATATGTAGGACAGCTAGAAAACAAGTAAGAGAGGAGTTATAGATCCAAACACATCCAAAATTACATAAAATATAGTGTCAAAACCCACAAAACAAGACAGAGATTGTAAGATAAAATAAAAAAAACTTAAATATATGCTGCTTACATAAGAGGAACCTTAAATATGTGAACTCAGGTTGAAAGCAAAAAAGAGGAAAAAGAGAAGCCAAAAATTAGTAAGCAAAGCTATGCCAATATCAGATAGTTTTTCAGCAAAAATCATCTCTAGGCAAAAGAATGCTATTTCAAAATTGTAGGAGTATTAATCCACCAGGAAAATAAAAAAAGCTGCAAAAGTCTATGCATATAAAAAAAGTATTGAAATATATACAGCAAAAATTAACAGAACTAAAAGAATAAGTTCTACAATCATAATGGGAAATTTTAACTTACTTCTTTCAGTGGCTAATAGAGATGGAATTGAGAAAGATAATAAAGGTCTGGAAAGCATGGCTATCAAATTTGACCTAAAAGAAAAATATGGACTACTGCATCCAACAACATTCATATACATATATGTTCTGCTTCACAGATTCTCAATGATTAAGATCATTCATAATATATTCTCTTCTTTTTTCTTAGTTATTCTTACAGAATAATTAATCTCAGAATTAATCAATGCAGAAAGAAGAATATGTGCTAGAAAATCTTTGACTGCCTAAAAATTAAGCAATACATTTCTAAACAAACCATGAATCATACAAGAAATCACAATAGGTAAAAGTGTATCTATATCTGTCTATATAAAATATGACACATCAAAATTTGTGGATCTAACTACAAAACAGAGGGACATTTATACCCCTGAGTGCATTCATTAGAAAATAGGAAAATCAATTATTAAGTTTCCATCTCAAAGAGCTATATTAAAAACAGAAAATTAGACTTAAAGAATATAGAAGAAAGAAGATAAAGATAAGTGTAAAGATTGCTTAAGTAGAAGACACAGGACAGGGAAAATTCAATAAACACAAAAAAAAGTTCTTTGAGAGACAAAGTTGTTCTCTATAATGACAGATTAAGAAGGAAGTAGAAACAAGACATCAAGTACCAATGCACATCACAATAGTTCCTATTAATATCTAGAAGGTAGCTCACACACACACACAGTGCATGCAGATGTGTATAAGTTAAGCTGGGGAAATCCAAATAGGATCAGGACAGTCACCATTACTATGCTGGCTGTGATATCATACTGGGGCTTTATGAAATGTTACCTAGGGGAGAAACTGGGAAAGGGTACAGAGAAGTATAACTTCAGGTAAATACGCAATTATCTCAATAAATTTTCCATAAAATATACTAAGACTTTATGAACTTTATGCTAATAAACACAAAAATTCAGATAAATTCCAGGAACAAAAATGCATTCTACCAAAACTAATTGCAGAAGACTTTGAAAATCTGAATAATCTCCTATCTATGTAATAGATTTAATAAAAATTTAAAACCCTTCTACAAAGAAATCTCTAGGTCCAGATAGCTCATAGGTGAATTATTCCAACCATTTTTAAAAGTAGAACACCAATATCAACCAAAACATCCCAGAGATTGGAAAGGTGAAAATATCCATATTATGAGAAATCACAAAGGGCATTACAAAAAAAGAAAATTTTAGGCTAATCTTTCTCACAAACACAAAATATTAGCATATCAAATATAGTTATATTAAAATGATAACATATGATAATCAAATTGAGTTTCTTCCAGGAATGCAAAAACTGTTTTAACATTCAAAACAATCAACTGGCATAATTCACAAATAAACAGGAATAAAGTAGAAAAATCCACATGATCATCTCAAAAATGCAGAAAATGATTTCATAAAATTTAATAATTTATGGTGGGCAGTGGGGAAGAAAACCTGTCCTGCCAACTGTGAATAGAGGGAAAATTCTTTAATCCAATGGTAAAATAAAAATAAAATTTTAAAATCATACATAGTGACTTAGTAAAAAAGTGAAACTTTGTTCTTGAGATCAATGAGAAAAAGAGTCCTACTCTCAGCACCTCTACTCAACATTGTACCGTAGACTATAGACAAACAGGGGGGAATAGTATGAAATTTGGCAAAGGAGAAATAGAGCTATAATTATTCAAAAATGTCAGATAAGGATTTGATATGTTGCAAGCAAACCAAAAGAATCTACAGCACACTTTTGGAGAACAAAGAAAATCATGTACATGGATTGGAAGACTTGAAAGATTTGACATCAAAAAGATGCCAGTTCTCTTCAAACTGATCCATTGAATCAACACAATTCCAATAAAGATCCCAACAGAATAATCAAGTTCAGTTTAAAGAACAAAGCGGTGGGGCTCACATGACCAGATATCAAAAAAAACTTATTATAAAGTTGTAAGAATTAAAATTGCATGTGTGCTTTTGTTGTTTGTTTGTTTTTTTGGCGTGCTGGGAATTGAACCCAAGGCCTTGTTCTTAACAGGCAAGCACTCTACGAGCTGAGCTATATCCCCAGCCCTAACATCATCTGTTCTTACTGCAAGAAGAGAACAAAGAAGAATGGAGAAATCAGGAACTGACCCATGCACCTGTAGTCCTTGACTCATTAAAGAGACAACGCTGCTATGCAATGGTGGGAGACAGCTTTCCCAGCGCCTGAGCTGGGCCAGCTGGCTACTCACAAAGGATCAAAGCCCCTACCCCTCGACATGTACAGAATTTGATTTCATATGAATTAAAGATTCAAATGTGAAAGATCAAGCGGCAACACTTCTGGAAGAACACAAGAAAATATCTTTCTGACAATTCCCTTCAAAAAGATCCTTTGTAATCTGGGGCCAGGCTTGACTTGTGGGACATGGAAGAGCCACCCCCTCCCTCCTGCAGCCCTGTTGTCCCCCCTCCCCCTCACCATTCCCTTCAGCACCTGCACCTCCATCCTGCCTGCATGCCCCACTGCCCTGACTCTCTCCTACCTCTCCAGGGAAGCACTCCCTCTGTCCTTCCTTCATGCACACTGAGCTTCCTGGAGATGTGGACAGGAAATTTTCAGCTGAGTCTGAGTTATCCACTTGTTTCTGAGATTGCTTAGCTTTTACAGTAAGTTAACTGGACTTGTTCCCCTTTGAGGAAATTTCATAATGAGGGGTGTACTGTCCAATGCTTTAGGGAAATTAATGGTAACTGCTATGGTCTGAATGTGTTCCCCAAAAGTTTATGAGCTAGAACCTTAATTCCCAATGCAGTGGTGTTGGGAAGTGGGACCCAGCAGGAGGTGTTTGGGCCCCTGGGATGGAGCCCCCATGAGTGGATTAACGTTATTGCTAGCGGGTGTTAGTTATTTGCCACAAGAGAAGGTTGTACTAAAGTGAATTTGTCTCTTTTGAAGATGCTCCTTCACTTTGCACCTTATTATGATGCAGCATGAAAGGCCTTGCCTAATGCAGATGCCATGTCCTTGGAATTCCCTGACTCCCAAACAGCGAACAAAACTTCTTTCTTTATAAATCACCCAGTCTGTGGCAGTTTGTTCTAGTAACAGAAAGCAAACTAGACAGTGGCCTAGAAATCTCTTTATAGGATATAATCCTCCTTCCACTCAGCTTCTGCATAAGATCTTTCCTTAAGAAAATGAGCAAAGCTGTAGCTTGAAGGAACAGAGAAGGGATTAATCATGCTTACACACAAGTTCCCTGAGGGTGCAGCATCAAATTGTTTATTTATCCCTAAAGGAGAGCTCAAAACAGGTGTTTTTCAATGTCTAAAGAGACCCAAAAAAAGGGATGAGCGATGAAGAAAAAGAGGAAAGAGAACAGGGAGGGAGAGTTCAGGAGCTTCAGTTCAACCTGGCTGAGCTTCTTTCCCTTTGGCCTCAACTTTCTGCTTAAAGGGCATTTAAAAATACTCTTTCCACTTAAAAAAAAAAAAAAAAAAAAAGAAACAGTGGGTTTGGTGTAGCCAGTGAGTCTGCTTATTCCCTCCTTTCAAAGTTCTGGGTTTAATCTATTGAATGTGTGTTAGATTGTTAATTAGAAAATCTGGTATTTAACATTCTGCCATATGAATCCATCCCTGGGGGTCTAGAAGCTCCCCCAGGGACAAGCCCATCAGTATATTAATATACAACCCAGGCTCAAATGCTTACTCTGAATTCCTCATGTCCGTGCCAGCCCTGGCGTGCCCCCAGGCAGTAATCTGCTCAGGTCTAGCTGTGCCAAACACAACCCATCCAATAAGGGTTTTTTTTTTTTCCAAGTTGGCTGTTTATACAACTTCCTCTTCTTTAATTTTCATATTAGGCGTTTCTAGGGGAGAAGTTGATGTCACAGGGTCTTATTCCAGATGTTGTTTTGCAATCAGTGTAACCATGGCATTGCTGGAAGTGGGGGAGTCCATCTGGGCCAACTGAGTCACGCCTGAGCTCAGGGTTGCTCTGGTGAGGGAAGGCAGGGAGGGAGGCAGCTGGAGCAGGGACACTAAGAAGGAGTGGGTGACTGTGTGTTACTCTGTGACACCTCCAGAAAGGATATGGGGACCAGATGTCACCTCTCACCTCTCTGACTGGCCACCCTTGAGTATGACACCTGCTTAGATGACTGGAACCCTCACCTGCTTAGAGTTCATTAGTGGATCCTTAAGAATCACTCTCCTTTAAATGAGCAGGAGGTCTCAGACTCCAAGATGGACTATACCCCTCTCTTCCATCCTAGCTCCTCGTTACCTCAAACTTGACTCAACTATGTGGGGGCCCCCTTCCACCACTCCAGTAAACTCCTTCTGGCTTCTAAGCCCAGCTCATGTCCCTCTGCACATCCCCCACCTCTCTCCACAATCTGGACTTCTATACTGAAGCATCCTTCCTTCCATGCTCAACTCTGCCAGGATGCCCCTCCCCAAATCAAACTGCACCCACAATGGCCTGGGCATATCTGTTACCCCTCTCCTTACCATATCTGAAATTAGAGTGGTCTGCTTTGTCCATGTCCCCCTCACTAACCTTTGATCATAATTAAAGCTACATCTCTTGTACACTGGCATTTTGAAGGACTTAATCAACATTATCATTTAATTATTCAGAATAAATATAGCATCCTTAAAAATAGAAATAACAATATTTATCAAGTAATTACTATGTGAGCACTGTACTGTTGTGAGTAGATTTTCTCCTGTAAATAAATGCCTCCAATTTTCTACTCATTAGACCCATATGATTTATATACTATTCGCAACTTCAATGTAATTAAGGCACCCAGGTAAAGTGAACGGTAACTGAGGCACGGACAGGTAAAGTGGATTGTCCAGGATCACACAGACAGTAAATAGCAAGTTAGATTCCAACCCAGGCAACCAGAATAATGAGGTCACACCCCTGATTCCGGTGCTTTACTGCCCCCAAGAAATAATAATAATCTAATACTGCTGTGACCACCTTCTTCCTAAGGTTTTGGAGAATGAAAGGCAACGACCTAAGAGCAATGAATAGTTTTTTAAACTAAAGTATGCAGCACAAGAGAATTACGAAGAACTGAAAAAGGTGAGGTCGTCCTCATCCCCACTCAGGCCGATCCCCTAGGCCGCTCCTACCCCGTCCACTGACTTCCCCCCACACACACACACACCCGATGCTGAACAGGTGCAAGAACTGAGCCCGAGACACACTTGCCTGGACTGGGTGGTCCTGAAACAAGCACTCAGCCTCCTCTCTACCTCTTGGCTTCTACAATTTCCTTTCCCATCACCCTCAGCTTGGTAAAATCAAAGTGTCAAAGAATAGCTCTTCATTCCTGGTCTTTTTTCTAGCTGCCACTGTTTTCCCACATTAGGACAGGGCCCCTCTTTTCTCCCACCCGGAGTTGCTCACACCACAATTCACAGTCATGGTTGATCCCTCTCCTTCTTCCACACTCTGTGTTCTTCCCAAAATAATCCTGTTGCCTCTGTAGGAAATAAATCCCCACCTTGGCCAGTCTCAGGCCTCACCTCCGGCAAGCTACGCCATCCCTGGCCTGGGGCCTCGTGTCTAGCCCCCTGACAGGTCCCCCTACACACCGCTGGCTGCTCGGCAGTCAGACACATCATCCCCTGCTGCCCATCCTTCTTAGGATAAAAGTCCAAACCCGTGAAACCAGCTCAGGCCTCGGGACCAACTCATTGTCGTTTCTTGCCTTCTCCCCTTTCTCCCCTACCTGCCGTGTTCTGCTCTTTGGTGCTTCTGGAGCACACTCTTTCCTCCTGTCTGCACTGGCTGTCCCCTCTCTGTGCCAGTCTTCTTATGGTCACTCGACTCCTCCACTTCAGAAACTCAATCCAAAGTCATCGGTTAGAAAAGGCTTTGCAATCACCTTTTTCAAAAGGACAGTCACACCTCCTCATTCTCTAATCCCTTATCTTCCTTAATATGTCTTTATAGCCTTTTCTATTTAATAATATACATCTATATTTAAGTTATTAATAACTGTGTCCCCTGCATCAGGGCAGGGACTGAGTCTGTCTCACTGTCTCCCTACCACAGACAGGGGCTCCAGTCCATATTTCCTGAAAGAAGGAAGGACAGATGCCTCCTCAGAGCTGCTCTCCCTCTTTTCTTTTAGCCTTCGACTGGCCTTCTGAACCTCCTGTAGTGTAATTTTTAAACTACTTTAAGCAAGTTCTTGGAGGTCAGGGTCTGAATCCCCACAGTGCCTAGCACTTAGTAGGTGCTCAGTAAATGTCTATGCAATTAATCAGAAGAAGTGAATAATCCACTATAGGAGTCTGTGGGGATCTTGAAATGATTTTTGAGTTTGATTTACCTGACCTCTCCTCTACATACTTTCATATTGTTTTTAATAAATTTGACAATCTCTATATTTTTCTCCTTCTACCCCATCAGATGAGTTCAGCACATGTCAACAGAAGTCACGTCAAGGATGATGGCACAACCTGGACTGGGGTTGTTTGTGTCTGGAGATCCTTGGGGCTGTTCCTGAAGCATGCTATGGAATGTAATCTGAGTTCATTTATCAGGTAAGTGTTAAGTAGTAACTTCCTTCCTGAGGGAGGTTAACTGAGCTGTGTGAAAGTGCTAGACCCTTCCTCAAGCACTGGAATGCTTTCTGCTCTTTGCAGCTCATAGGCCAGTGACTCCAAGGGTTTCTTGGCAGTAGGTTGTGGGGGAAACTCCTTGGGGCAGGCCCGTCACTGAGTGAGCAGCACTGACTCCAAGGTTCAGGTCACTTGGACCCTTGAGAAATCCCTCCTTCAACAGAAGGCACTGAAGCACAAGATTAGATAAGGGATAACAGGACAAAATCTGATCAGTCCAAATCTCAAGATACCCTGCAATTCCCTCCCTATTTCAAGGGTGAAAAACTGAAATGTGGGACTGGGGATATAGCTCAGTTGGTAGAGTGCTTGCCTCACAAGCCCAAGGCCCTGGGTTCAATCCTCAGCACTGAAAAAAAAAAAAAAAACACTGAAACATGATCTAATAGAAAACATTATGAATTTTGACCAAGTCCCCAAACACAACTTAACCACTCCTCCCCCAATTTATAGCTTCACTTGTCACCGTCAGCACTCCACCTATGTTGAGATTGGCAGAATACACTTAGAAAATGTTCACAGTCAGCATTTGGGGAGCAAACTTCCTCATCCTGTACTCCTTCCTCTGCTTACCCCAAGGCCTCCTTCTGTGTCCAAGCTCTCAAAGTCTGTCTCTACATACCTACATGACAATTGTGATTTGACGTGCTATGATATGCCCAAGAGTCTGCAGATGAGAACTTTCCAGTGTATTCACTATCGCACCTGCCATTTTTCATCAGGAATCCAGGCTCAGTATACCTTGGTCTGACAGTGTCTCCCTGAATCTCTGAAGTAGGAGTGTCAGCTGAGCCTGATTCACTACCATGCTCATTGTTGCAGTTCCAGTGGGCACTGCCTCAACTTTTTCCGTGCTATTGCTCAGAATTAGAACTCTTTGACTTCCTGACCTTTGAAAAATGAATCCAAAGTCCTTATTCCAGCCTATGCCCAACCTAGGTTTTTCCAGCCACACAAATCCTGGGCATACCTTCATGAAGAACATCCTCCTATAGTTCTTGCCTCGATCACTCCCAGGTGCTTGAAGTTGAACTGCCTCTGAGGCCAATGCCAGATCAGGAATGCTGCTGAGCCTGGCCTCTGACGTGTCTGCCAGCTGTACAGATGAGTGGGAAATCCCCTCCTTGCCCTGGCCCAGCGGAGTCTCGAAGGGATCTGGGTACTTCTCATCAGGGCTGGAGCCATCATCACTAGTCTTCGCATTGCAGAGGATCAGGGATCGGGAGATGGACCGGAATTTCATGGACTTTCGGCTCTTTCCAGAAGTGCTGTGTGGCTCCATCCTCAGCGAGGAAGTAAAGCTGCCTTTCTTCCTTTCCTGGTCTCTGGTCCTTGGTTGATGGGTGGCAACTGAACTGGGCTTAGCCACCACTTCATGAGTCCCTGGAGGAAAGAGGAAATGGGATGAAGCAATGTGATCTGCTGCTGACAAGTGGAAATGGAGAGGAGTCCTGGAACTGATCCAGGGTGCCTGGGAAGCAGGGCATATGGGCAGATCATCCTTCCCTTGGCCAGCCAAAGGGGGCTCAGTTAATCCAGTGGCGAGTACCCTCCACTCCCAGGCTAATAGAGACCTTGTCCTGAAGCTTCTCTTGTGCACAGGCACATCCAACAGGCAGAGAAATTGATGGAAAGACAGGAAAAGTGCAAACCCAAGGTCACAGGAGAGAGTTTAGGTATCATAGAGACCAATGCTTTTAAACTTAGAAACCAATCTTCAAATAAAAGTTTACAGTCTTTAGAGCAAACTGACTAGGGAATGAGGGAGGACCAAGCCCACCTGCCTGGTCCCCTTTGACTCTCCTTGGTGACTCCCATAGCATCTTCAAAGAAACCCCAGAATCCAGGGAGCTCAATCTGATGACCTCTAATTTGTAGCCAGGTGTGGTGTCACATTCCTGTAATCCCAGTGACTCAGGAGGCTGAGGCAGAAGGATCCCAAGTTCGAGGCCAACCTCAGCAATTTAGTGAGAACCTGTCTCAAAATTAAAAGGGCTGGAGATGTCACTCTGTAGTAAAATATCCTTGGGTTCAATTTACAGTACCAAAAAAAAAGAAAAAGAAAAAGGAAAAGACCTCTGATATTTCATATCCTCATTCACAAAGGAAAAGTTTGTGACTAAGAAGGTCAGTGTTGGCTCACCCAACGCTGTTCAACCAGGGTCAACATGAGTATGAACAAAGGTGAGGCTAGGTCATGCCTGCCAAAGGGCTCAGCACTTGGTGCACCTGTGTGCCCTCTCCTGGGCCCCAGGTCACACATTGGTGGCAATCAAGCAGGCAGCATAGTTCCTGCCCCATCACTTGTCACCACTGGGTCAAGGTTCAGAGACGGCTCCCCACCTCAGGCCCTCAGGCCCACAGCATGGCACCCAGCCCAGCCCAGCCCAGCCCATCAGCAAGTCTTGCCTTCCATGGGTTCAGTTTCCATGAGGCAGGTGGCAAAGGGGGCCCTGGTGCTGTATCCGGAGGAACTCTGGCTCAGGCCAAGCCACAAAGCCTGCTGCCAGAATGGCACGTTGTGGGATGTGCTTGGCCCCTTGGAACTGGTATTCACATACATCCTGAATGGAATAAGGGAAAACAGAAACCTCTGGCATTTCATTACGGAGAAACCCTTTCACATATTCCCCTCCCCCTGACACTCATCAAAGAGAATTTTTTTCTTGAAAGCAGACTGTGTTTTCAACACTGACTTTGCACAAATTTATTCTTCTCTGTGTAAACACTTTACTTTTTTTTTCTGGTGCTGAGGATCAAATCCAGGGGTGCTCAACCACTGAGCTACATCTCCAGCCCTTATTAAAGACCTTTTGAGACAAGTCTCACTAGGTTGCCCAGGCTGGCCTTGAACTTGCCATCCTCCCACCTTGGCCTCCTGAGTTGCTGGGATTGCAGGTGTACCCTGCAACCCTTTGCTTTTACCAGTTTATTCACCAGTCATCAATGGCAACCAGTCGGGACGAATTCAAATGAATGAATGCACGCATGGACACCTACTTCGTAACAGCCACTCTACTTGCTGCCTCAGTGTGAGTTAACCCGGTGCTGGCTCATTTTGTCAAGCACTCTTTCCAGCCTCCCAAAGTCCTGTATTCTATGTTCTTCCCGCTCAAGTGACAGTGAAACCCCAAAAGTGGATGGGTCCCCCATGCCTGATTATCTTTGCAGGAGACACACACTCTTGAGCAAATCGGTACAAGAAAACATTCATGGCCCCCCAGGGGACCTCTGGTTTTGGTCAACAATGGTAATGTGTTTCCAGAATCACCTTGATCACATGTTTTCCCAATGACTATTTCAAAACTTCATTCTGGTGGACCAGTGTTCTAACTGCTTTACCGTGTAGTATAAAACCTACTATAGGCTCTATCAGTATCCTCATTTTAGAGATGCGATGACTGAAGCACAGAGAGGTAAAGTAACTTTCTGAAGATCACACAGTTAAGAGACAACAAAAGCAGGAATTAAACCATGCAGTCTGATTCTGGAACCAGAGACTCTGAAGCTCTACACTGACATTGATTATTTTCTCTCTCACCTTTAGCCTCAGTCTCTCCCTCTGTGCCATCCATACCATCGCGTGGGAACGCACTTGAGTCTTTTCTTTCTTTTAAAAGCTGTGACTCCACATCTTCCCCTTGTTCCTTGCCTTCTTTTTATCCCCTTCTTATCTTCTCAACAAATGCCCTGCACTCTGTACCTTCACTTCCCCACGTCAACGCCTTTTCCAGCCTCTACCCAGAGTCTGCTTCCTTCCCCGAAAACCACAAAAACACTCTTTAATCAGTTCTGCGTTTGATGTGTCCTAGTAATGAACCTGGAGTCCAGAGGGCCTGACTCTTTGGCTAAAACCTGCTTCATTTGAGAGGATTGTGAGCAGTCTATAAACCTTTGGATCTATTGGGTGGGCATGTGTAGAGTTCGTGCTGTTAGAGTCAATCTCCCTTCTTCCTTCTCACTCTCCTTCACTTCCAGATGCCACATTTCAAATCCAAATTGTCAGTTCTCTCCCTCTGCCACCGTCTCCCAACACAGGAAGAACTGCAGTCGGCCCATTCAAATCCCCAGAACTTAGCCAGGTGTGTAATCTCAGCGATTTGGGAAGCTGAAGCAGGAGGATCACAAATTCAAGGCCAACCTCAGCAACTTAGTGAGACCCTGCCTCAAAATAAAAAGTAAAAAGGACCGGGATATAGCTGTGTGGTAAAGTGCCCCTGGGGTAAATCCCCAGCATCAAAAACATATAAATAAATCAATCCCAAACTAGCAACTCTCAACACCAATGTCCCTACAAATATTAATACAACTAAAATTCTTTCCATTTTGATCAGCCTCATTAGGACTCCCCATGGTGGCGCTGGAACTCATGGGAAAGGAGTGTGTGTGTGTGTGTGTGTGTGTGTGTGTATCAGTTAGCAATTATCCATTCACCATTCAAAATTGGAAAGATCATCACTTTTGCATTAAAATCCTACTAGAATATTCCTGGCATTAAACAGGGAGATGATATACATATGAATTACTGAGAGTCCCCATGTGTAGAGGATTGCCTGAAAGTAAAGTCAACACAGAAAGTACAGACTCACAGAGGTGGAGAAAAAGAAGGAGAAAGGACACAGAGAAAGGAAAAAGGACACAGAGAAAATGTCAGACGGACTGAATCCAGATATCATCCCATAAGCACCTAGATTCAGCCATGCCTGAAGCTATCACTATCAATTCAATTATGTAAGCCAATACATTCCTCTTTTAGTTTTGGAAATTCTCCTGGAATAATGGTTCTTCACTCCACTGGCTTAAGGCATGAAAAACAATTATATACAAAGGCCAAAAGAGCTTTGAAATCTGCTTTCTTATCCTACTCCAAGTCTCACTCAAAGCTTGAATTCTTCTCCTCCCTGTCCCCATTCTGGTGCCAGACTCTAGTATTCTTGTCCCACCAAGTATTCTTGCCACAGCCTCCATGAATTCTTGGAATGCAAACCCAGTTCCTTTCTCGCCCATATTCTCTGCTGACCAACAGCAACTGTCCCAGCAGTAGCAAGTCCCTCACTGACCATTTTCCAGGACAAACCTTCTGTGAGACCTTTGGAGCCAGGTGCAGGCTTCACTCAGAGGGTGAAGGTGGCTGTAAGCAGGATGTAGGTAAGCAGAGGATCGAATTCCTCAGGGGAAACTGCTAATCCCATGTGGGGTGGGCGCGTTTTCATGAGTTCTGTCAGTTCTTTAAAATAAGCTTTTCCAGAAGGATCCACCACTTCAGCCTGGGCTCTCAGAAAAGGTAGAGGCCATGAATGGCCCCGGGTGACGATGCCTGGGAGGTGGGCAGGCCTTAACCCCTAACCAAAGTTAGGAGCAAAGACAGTTTTCAAAATAAGCCTTGTCATTACAGAAAATGAAAAAAGGAGAGACAATTGCGAATGGGCTGTGGTAAAGAAGCAGCGTCGGATTCTGTGGAGACCGCTTCCCTCCAGGCCTGGCACAGAGAGAGAGGAGGAGGAGGAATAATTGAAAACACAGCACTGTGGTCACATGGTTCAGTTTAGCTTCGGCAGTTGTGCTTGGGACAGTGGGACCAGCTATCGCTCCCTCACGGAACCAAATGTCAGCACAGCTCAGGGGCAGGCCCAGGCCACCCTCCCTGCCAGCTCCCTTTGAAAGGTCGCAACTAATGAGCTTTCCCTTATTTGGCCTCAAGATCCATGAACATTTGCCAAATTCTTGCCAGATTTTCTCCATCCCTGGTGGATCCTCCACCAGACAGCCTGAGGACTTTCACTCCCTGTCCTTTCTCCCTCCCTCCCTCTCTTCCTCCTCCATGGTCATTCTTCTCACTCAGCAAGCACTGGCTGAGAAACGGCCATGTACTGTCATCGTGCTGGGCAAAGCCAACCACTAGAGGAAGGCCACAGTATTTCCATCTGGATAAAACATATTTCATTCACTGGAGAACTTTGAGAGGGTAAATAACCATATGGAGAAAAGGGGAGCTAGTTGATAAAATGTGTTTTAAATTTCTGAATCCTCTGACAGTGTCCTATATCAAAGGCAATATTTAAAGTTTGGTCATTCCAGTCCAGGGGGTATTTTTTGGTCTTGAACTAAAGAGTGACTCAGTGATAAGAAATGAAGGGAAGAAATGTAGGGTTCCTTCTCCTCTGAAAGGCATAGCTTTGGTAGGGCCCTGGGGGCCTGTGGTTGGGACTGGTGCTCCGCATGGGTTGGGGCATTGTATACAGGACTAGGAAGACAGAGGGCACCTCTGGTCCTCAGTTTCCCAGATGGCCAAGTAAGCAGGTTGTTTTGGAGTTAATTTTATACCTTACTCCTGGAGGGGAGAGATTCTATCTTATTAATTTTTCCTCTGCAGAGTTTGACGGTGGCTTGACCCAGTGTAGGGGCATTTGCTTGTTCAGTAAATGAACGGTGGCTGAGTGTCTCAGAGACCCCTTCCAGCTGGCTCTTCTTGCACCAACATAACGTGATATTCCAGGAGAAGCCACTCCATCTGGGGCCACAGAATGTAGGGCTCCAAGTACCAGACTTACTCCAGAGTGAGCTAACCTCAACAGAAGACAATTCAGAGCTATCAGGAGAGACACTCTGGAGGCTGCTCCTCTGGAAAGTCCCTAAGACCACAATGTGAGTGTCTCGCACAAACTGTGACAACTTCAGCATCCTAGAAGGAGATTTGACCAGTTGACACATGGGCACTGACAAGACCCCAGCCCCTAGACACAGGGTAAATCAGTACCATAAAATAGTTGCATTGACAGTTTTACTTATAAAAATGGACTTGTACAAATAAACACCAAATAATATTTCCAGAAGACACTGGAAGATGGTATTCACAAGAAATCTTTCCTTTCTATGTAATAATTTCCTACTCTTGCTTTCTTTTCATAGTGCTCATGTATTTCAGTTATCATCAGAAAAACAATGGTTGTCTATTTGGGGGAACAAAAATAAAATACATGACTAATTTCTATCAGTTAATAATTCTGAAATGATTTTTCTCAAATTCTAAAGTATCTGGAAAGAATTTTGATTGGAAATGCCTTAGATTTATGGACAACTTATAGGGAAGAGTTTTCCCACCTAGGGACATTTTAAAAATTATTTTGTTTTTATATTTGCTCAAATTTTCTTTTCAGACCTTCAACTAAATATCATATTTTTCTTTAGTTAAGTTTTAAAAATCTCTACTTACATTTATTCCTGAACATTTTGCTTCTTTTTTAAACTGAATCATTGGCAAAACATATTATCTATTTGGCTATTTTTTTATGTGTAAGTATTTTGTGACTTTTTCACATTTATTTCATAACTGACAACATTAGAGATCTCTTATGGGTTCTGTCATTATTTAATAGCTTGTATGAGTTTCCAGTCATGTGATCTCTGAAAGTTAATAAACTTGCTTCATTTAATAATGTTTGTACCATTCATCTTGTTTTATTTTATTTTTAAATTTTACTGACCAGAATTTCTAAAATATTCATAAGTGGCGATGACAATACAGATTTTCCATGTCTTTTTCCAGACATTCTCTAGTAAGTAGGACCATGACTAACATAGTGAGATGAAATTATTTTTTATCATAAAAGGAACTATCTTTTACTAATTTTAACTTGGGAAGTTTTTTCATCAAAACCAAGTTATTTATTAAATATGCTTCAGCTCATTGGCACTAGTCTGCACCTTTCCTCTTTTGATTTGCTGAAGTGAAGAAATGTATGAATGGCTTGCACAACATTAGCCTCCTGCATTTCATTCTTATTTTCAATCTCACTAGATCACAGCATGCACCTCTTGTACTGGAGATCTAGATGTAGCTTGCTAATATTTTGTAGGATTTTTGTATCTATACCTGCAAATAGAAGTGATCATTCATGAATGATTTTTTAAAATCATGCTGTGTGTATAATATAAATATACCACAAGGAATTTCACCTTTATATATAAGTAGAAAGAACCAATCAAAAATAAATAAATAGATGAGTGAAAGGAAGATTTGTAGAGAAAGGGAAATGAAGGGGAAGGGGAAGGGGGAGGGGAGGGAAAAGGAACGTGAACTGAAATAGAATTCCCTGCATGTATGATTGTGTCAGCATCGACCCAACTACTCTGTGTAACTATAAAGTTCTAATAAAAAAAAAAAGAAGAAAAAAAAGAAGTGGTTCATCATCTTACCTTGTGTAGGCTGGACGTCTCTTCCCACTTTCTAAAACCGCTTAATAGATTTAAATACATCTCCTATAAAAAGGTTTAAAATAATTTTTCCATACAATCATTTGGTTCTGACATCAGTTTTGGGTGGTTCTTTGAAATTTCCTCAGTGACTTCCCTGGATATGAGTCTATTCAATTTTTTAAAATCTTTTCCTTTGTTAATTTTGATCAGTTATCTTGTCATGAAATTACACTTCTGCTCAGATTTTCTGTTAGTGTAGAGTCCCCATCACAGTCTCACGACTATAAAAGGTTTCTGAGACGCTCTGCACCGCCGTGTGCCACATCACCAGGGCTGTGCATTTCCAAGGCTGCCCCTCTTGTTGTCTTTGCCTTGTCTTCACCAAAACCTACCCGTTCCGCGGGTCCTTTCCAAGTACCTGGCCTTAGAAGTAGTGAAAAAACCACCTGCGGCTCTTTCTGGTTTGCTTTCTAATAGATTTATTTCTTTTTTCCTTCTTTCTCCTTTTATATTTGTTTCACTCTGTTTTTGTATATCCTCTAGCATTTGCCACTAATTTCCTCAAACCTCGTCATTCTACTTGAGAAATGGAAGCATTTCATGTGGTGGTGACGTGCTGGGCTTCAGAGCCAGGTAAACCCGGGTTTCAGTATCAATCCAAAGATTCACTGTGTCTGACCCTAAAAGTCTGCTTAACCTTTTGTGACTCAGTCACCTATAAAATGGAGATGCTTCCAGGAGCACCCCTCTGCAACTTTATGATAATAAATTGAAATATAAGATGTCAATCTCTTAGCACAGTTTGTTGGGTGGTTATTATTGCCACCAAGGTCATCATCATTTTTATTATTTAAAGCTAGAGCTTCTCCTCTGAATGCCCTTTGGTCAGTCCATGAATTTTAAAAGATGATGTTCTTACTGCTATTCTATAATTATAGTTGACTTCCAGTTTTAACTCAATTCTTCAGAAATGGCTATCACTAATTTCATTCTTTCATTTGGTTAAATTTTCCAAGTTTGTCTTCTTGAATTTCTTATTAGAAAATTCCAATTTAATCAGATGTGTCTTGAGCACTTTTTAGTTGTTGGCATGTATTGGGGTTTACTATGTAAGCTAGTATATGATGTGACAGTGTTTTAAGTGATCCATGAACTATTGTATAGGCAGTCTGACATTGACAATATGTGGCATATGACTGTGTGTGTATGTGTGTGTGTGTACAAAATCACATACTAATATATATACATATACATATGTATAGATATGAATACACACACACACTCCACCCACACTATTATTATCTGTTTTTGGCAATTAGCTCATTGCAGGAGACACACATTGCCTAGACATCTCCTTAGTTAATGTGGTCAGTCCCCTGCCTCCTTCAGTGTTTCCTGGCCCCTACAGTTTGGCTGGAACTGGCTTCAACCATCCTTGGAGGAAAGGAGAAGAAAGAGGAGAGTGTAGGCACAGGAGACTGGACCTCCTGCCTGCTCTCTCCAGACCTTGCTATTGCTCACCATTCTGCTAAACCAGTTAGGAGGAGGGAAGGACAGAAAGAGAGAGATGAACCCATGGATGACTTTGCTGGGATTCCTTGCCTAGGATGATGGCAGAAAGGACATCTTGTCAAAAAAGAAGGACAGGAACACTTGGATTTAAAGTGCTCTTCTTATGCATCTCGACTTTTCTAGATCCTACCCAATGCTCTACAGTACTGCTTCTTAAGCTTTTTTTAAAATTTTGACTTGCAGTGAGAATTTACATTTTTACATCATAGTATGCACTGTATGAACACACATAAGATGTATATGTATGTAAATGCTTACAAATATACATATGTATGTATATTTGATACAAATATACCAAACTAAAACAAAAGTTCCATGAAGCAATACCCTCACTATGGCATGATAAATAACAACACAGAAAAGACTTATAAAATATAATTTTCCCAAGACACTGATGCCTTCTGATATATCCCATTCTTTTTTATATATATAAAAAAGTAAAGTTGGTCCCAACCCATGAAATGCATTTTCACTCCACTCCTGGGTCATGTTTGAAAACCACTACTTGTAAGTTTTATCTGCTTCCTCACAGCAGCTTCATATGGGGCATTTGCTTTGATTCTTCACCTGGTTCTTTTCCCTGAACCTCTTCATGTGTGCATGACTTTTGTTGCATTTGCCCATCCTTCTTCAAGTAACTTGGGATTTTCCAGATGTGGGAGCTGGAATGGGCTCTGAAGTTCCCTGTTGGAACTTCTCAGACCCAGAGGCAAGATTGAGGAAAGGGCTCAGATTTAACTCTAGCTTTGCTTTGTCGCATGAGATACTATGATTCTGCCCCCAGAATCCCAGCAGTGGGGAATGCCTGTGGGTTGAAGATGATGTTGGCGTGACCACCTCCAGATGGCTGAGCAGGACAGCCACATCCCTGCTACTGTACCTTTCCATTACTCTTTGCATGCCAAGCCTAAGCCACGGGCAAGAACTATGAGGATCTGCACTCTGGGTAGTCCCCAGCATCTGGGTCATCATGCAGAGCCACTACCAGCCCTGCAAGCTGCTTCTAACCAATGCAAATTTCTCCAGCATCTCCAAGTGTGACGATCACCACAGCTCCCGTGGACTCTGCCCTGTCATCCAGGTGGCCTGCTCATCTACAAGCGGTGCTCAGCACCCCCATCTGCTCCATGCTCTTTCCTGCAGAGATGCCTCATGTTTCTGGCACACACGGAGCCACCTTGCCTAGTCTACACAACTGACATAGATTTGTCCTGATTTTAAAAGAAATGCAAAACAAAAATTCAAAGTGAATCCCTGATTTCAAGCTGCCTTTTTTAACCCAAACTCCAAGCTTTTGGAACTGGCTATTGTTTATTTTGCTTCCATGGTTATTTTTCTCCCTCATGCCCAGGAGTATGTGGTTATTTACACTGAGTGGTGTTTTAATACAAAAAAATTATATGTACGAATGCATTGCTAGACAAAATGGACAATGCAAATATAAGGTATTCTTGTGCATGTTAAAGTTGTTGTTCTTGGTGTTGATTTCCACAATAATTGTTTTCTGAAATTCTCTGTATATCAGACATTCACTACGTCAAAGATGAAGACATGGTTCTGTACAGTCTGTTGGGGATGAAAGATATGTAAGCAGATAATATTCACCCTGTGGGGAGTTGCACATTAAGGTTGGAATAATCTGCCACAGCCTGAAGTAGCAGTCCAGTGTGAACAGTCACATACTCCTGTGCATGGGGAGAAAAATATCCATGGAGGCAAAATAAACAACTGGCTCCAAACTTTTGGAGCTTTGGTTAGGAAAAGCAGCTCAAGGAACTAAGCCATGAGCTGAGGCTTGGGAGCAGAATGAAGGAAGGACCCTTCTGTATCCAGGTCAGAGCAAATCCCTTGGTGTCAGCAGAGCCCAGAGATGTGGCAGAGAGGAGAGGGACCCATAGCCAAGTAAGGATGATGAGCAATCATGGAGAACCAAGGAGTCCTTTCAGGAACAAAGACCCTCTGTGCCAGGGAGTGGATTTCAATTCAAAAATCACACTCCCCCCACCCCACCTCCACTCCCCGAGCTTTAAGCCAGGTTGGGATCCAGAAAGAAGGGAAAGCCTCGACAAGAGGACCAGTCTCAAGCTTTGGCCTGTCTTCCACCAAAACAATTCTGCCTTAACCACTTATATATGAATATTCTTGAGAGATTTTAATTCTAAAATGGTTTGTGGATAAGAGGAATTTGAAAATAACTGCTTTGGGTAATTGTAATCCAATGGTTTTTTTTTTTTTTTAACCCTGTCATATATGACAATTTGGTGTTTAGGGAATATAAACATTGTTGAGTCATGTCACAGAGCATGGAATTTGGGGTCACATTGCCCGAGGTTCAGGTCCTGGGTGTACCCCTCTTTAGTTGAATGATTCTTACTGTTCAGTTTGATGTTACCCTAATGAGCAGAAACTCAGTGTTGTTGTAAGGGTTGACTGAAATAACAAACATGAAGATTTTAGCCCAGTGCCTGGAGATTGGAGAGTTTTCAGGAAATTGTTGGAGCATTAAATATTAATAATAAGCCTCATTGCATTGAATAAATGAATAGCAGGGGCTTCCAGCAAGAGAATGACCTGCTCTAACAGCTCACAGGTAGGAGAGGTGCCCTCTACTGTTCTCCTAAGTGTAGACCACCACTAACTGCACAGCAAAAAATAAGGGCTGGGAGGAAGAAAGGGGAGAACAGTCTTCTCCCTCCCAGAGAGCTTGGTGGAAGAGGAAAGAGAGCCACAGAGAGCAGCTTCTTAGGGCTGCTTCAGAGAGCCCTGCATGGCTTGAACTGGGCTCCTGGAACAATGATGTAGCCATTGAGTAGCTCAGCCTGAAAAGAGACACCTGATGAGGGCGAGAGAAGCCAATGCTGCCCTGCAGCCTCAGGGAACCTCATTCTGCCCATGTTTCATTCCCCAGCAACAAAAAACAAACACACTCATGAACCAAAGGAACGTCAGCATTGGGACAGAACCAAGGTTACATGCAGTTGTGGGACTCTCCTGTGGAGTGGAGTGGCAGACAGGCAGAGAGAACATTCTGGTCATGGTCAGTCATGGTACCCACCTGGGAGAGGAAGAGCCTCACTGGCACCTTCAGGTGTCCCTGCCTTTTTTGCCTCCCTTGCTTCCTTTTCTCCTTCTCTTTCCACATTCTCAGTATCAAGGATAAGACTAGAAATCCCAAGACCAGCTCCAGCACTGCAGAGCCAGAACGAGCCCACCCCCAGCCCCCAAAGCCTCCTCCCTAGCCCACTGTGCACAGGTGTTCTCACTTCTGCTCCTGCCCTGACCCCAGCATGACTTTCAAATGTGAAATTAAGACCTAGCAACCAAGAATCTCCTCATCAAGGCCAGGGAAACCAGCTCCATACCTTAGGGAACAGCCCCCAGGTGCAGGTAGCTATCTGAGGTACGTTCACTCACCTGGTGCCCATCGACTTTCCCTTGCATAGCCCCTCAAGGCTGCCACCTCCCTTGCTTTTCTCTCCAACTTCCCAGTAGGGACCACAGCACCATCTATCTCTGAATGGCCTGGGGTCCAAGCCTGGGTGGGATCCGTCAGAGTGAGCAGAGTGGACACTCCCTTCTCACGCAGAGGCCAGTTCCTGAGTCACATCCCAGGTCCAATGGAAGGGACTCTGAGTCAGACACTGTCAACACCACCTGCTCTGGACAGGTGACTCTGGCCAAATGTGTCCAGCCTGGCACAGATTTGCTCAGAGACTTCCCACCATAGCCATCTGACATCTCCATAGGAAAGGACTTGGTCCAAAAAGGAGTCTGCTAGGACTGGGAAGCTCAGCTTCGGAACAAAGTCCACCATCTGCTGGGCTGGCAGGGAACACGTGAGAGGCAGGCACCTTCCAGAGCTGCAAAATAAAAGTGAGGCTCCTTGTTCCAGTCCCAGTCTGCTCCTGCTTTCCCTGGACAGCACAGAAGTGACTGCAAGAAGGGCAGGGAGGTAACAGATTCTATTCAGTGTCTATGATGTGACGGGCACATGACAGGAGCTTTCCATAAACTTCATCTCTCACACTTCTACCGGAAATCTAGTGAATATTATCATACCCATTTTACAGGTAGAGAAAATCACTGCCCAAAAGTTCATCAAGTACCTACTTGCTTATGCCTATGCTTGGTGACCTGGAGTCAAAGCTAATCCCTGAGCAAAGTCAAGCAACTTCCCCAACATCAAACAGTCAGCAAAATACCACACCATGAGTATAATCCGGATCCACCAACTCCAAAACCCTGGCTTTGTCCACATTGCCTCTTTGTGCAGGTTTTCCCTAAATCAAATTGACTCTCAAGAGCATATGTAATGTTCTCAGGTCTGGTTCTTAAGCCAGCAGCAGCAGCACAGCAGTAACCTGCTAAAAAGGCAAATTCTCTGACCCCAATCCTGAGGGGGGTACCAACATTCAAGGCAACTCAAGCTCCTTAGGTGATTCAGGTGCATGCCCAAGTTCAAAGAACCAATGACCTAACTTAGATAAAGCATGTTGAAAACCACAGCCTAAAGGGACGTGACACCTCTGTGTGTCCTACAGGGGTTGCCAGCATGTGATCAGAATGCCTTTCCCTCACTTGTCCCCTCAGATGGCCTAATCTCAGAGTGACATTTAACCCCACTGCCCCCAGAGAGCATCCCACACATCTTTCCTAAGCATGGGCCTCTGTGAATCGTTTGTGTGTTACCAACTGGGATGTTTGTGTGGCCCTCTCTTCTGAAAAATGGAATGTTTTGTGACACTCACCAGCGAATGTTTCAGGGTCCCTGGGGGCTTTAATGAGGGTGTAGGTGCAAACTGTAGGAAGCCCTTGAAATTCCAGGCATGGCTGTGGAGGTGCAGTCACTGCTGGGAAACCAGGCTGTGGTCACACAGGAGACACGGGGAGGGCATGCTGGAGATAGAGTTGCCTTTGTTGGCAGGCTCTGGGGACAGTGCCATATTGTAGGGCTGAGTCTGGTGTGCAGGGGAAGAATTTCAGAAGTACAAGGAATGGGGGCCTGGTCAGTGCTGCCTGCTTTGTGCCACCCATGGCCTCTCTTGACACTCTCCAGGCCCGTGGCATCTGGGCTCAGAATACGCATTGCCCACCATGCTCTCCCCGTCTGGCAAGGGAGGTGTGATTCTGTACCCCTATGCCCATGGAGCCCAGCCTCATTCTTCCTGGATCCTATGGCCTACAGAGGCCCCACACCTCACTTCTACTCCAGCTTTAGGCCCTCTCTGATTCCTGTGCTTGAGGCCAGCTCCTGCCTCTCCCTCTTTCCTTGAGCTACCCGTTCTTCCCTACTTTTTTTAAAATTTTTTTTTAGTTTTAGATGGACACAATACCTTTATTTATTTATGTGGTGCTGAGGATGGAACCCAGAGCCCCACACATGCGAGGCAAGCGCTCTACCACTGCGCCACAACCCCAGCCCCTCTTCCCTCTGTTTTAAAGTGAATTTATTCCAGTGTGGCTGGGACCCTGCCCTGACCCTTACACATACAGGGTGGCCTGTACCTCAAGGTGTGCCCTTCATGAAGGACCTCCTGCAGGAGAAAAAGAAGAGATTCCCACCTACCCAGCACCCCACAGACCAGCTCACTGTGCCCAGAGAAAGGGGGAAGACGCAGCCCAGCCCCACCTCACTTAGGACTGTGAACTCAGTCCTCCTGGGCATTCTTGAATCACATCTCAGTTTTAGTTTGCACATCTGCCAAATGAAATTAGAAACTCCTACCACAGAGTGTTACTGAGAGAATGTGACAATCTAGGAGACTCCCTGCTAACAGCTCCGCAGACATGTGATGTTGGAAAGAAACACTGCTCATTTCATTATTATTTTAATTTTTCCTTAGCTTGAAAACCAATCAAAATTTGCTTCCATGGGATCTTCCCTGTTGTCCCTATTGTACACACTTACACGTGAGTGTGGGCATGTGTGCACATGCACACACACGCAGACACACAGCCAATTGGAGATAACTTTTCATGTGTTAGATACTCCAATGGGCATTTTGTCCTCTCTGCAACTACATGAGGTCTGTTCTGTTTGTACCCATTTTACAGGTGGAAAGACCAAAGTTCAGAGAACAACATCTTGCCTTTCTTGGGCACAATGATGTTTACGCGCCTTGAAACCCTTCCACTTTGCCCCAGGTGATGATTCCTGGAAGTCAGGAAGCCCCATATGTCTCCAGGGGAAGGGTGCTCACCTCATTCCACAGAGCTCAGAAATCTATTTAACAAGCATTTTGCTGCTTGCTAAAGTTTCATCACCAATAGCCTATATATTGTCCTGTTACTTCCACCCCCTTCTCTTTTTAATTACAAAGATAATGCATGTTTGTGGTAATAAAATGCTCAGAAGGCAAATGGCAAATTGCGTTCTTGCCATTAGGGTCATCTAATCAGATCAAACTGAAAAATAAAAAGGCTTTGGAGTCAGAACAGTATTGAGGCTGCAGCTCCTACATTAGCCAACTCTGTGAACATGGGCAAGTCCTTTTACCTCCCTGAACCTCAGCTTCCATGTTCATATAAAGGAAACAATAATCCCACAATCTGACAGTGCTGCTCAGAGTTTTAAGCAAACAATTATCTATCATTCTTTAAAAATCCTCAAGAGGGGCTGGAGTTGTGGCTCAGTGGTAGAGTGCTTGCCTTGCATGTGTGAGGCACTGGGTTCGATTCCCACATATAAAATAATGAATAAAAATAAAGGCCTATTACCATCTAAAAAATATTTTTTAAAAACTCAAGAAATCTTTATGCTGTGAAATTTAGGTCATCAAACTATATTATCATGATGCAGAATATAATTTAATAATTCCAATGAGAAATGTTAACACCATGATATAATAATAACAACTTCTCTACCCAGTTGGCATTTTCAATTTACAGAGAAAGTTGAAGCCAGGATTTTTGATTTAATAGTATGAACTTTTTGTTGATGCAGACCTGAAGGCCCAGAGAGGACTCTTAGTCCAAGAAGCTTGTGTCTAAGGATGTGAAGTCATGCACTTTTGGTCCCTTGACTCCCACTTAGGGCTGGTCCCTTCTCCACCAACCCACAACATTCAGATTCAAACCAAGGCCTTAACTTCATATGGAAATTCTAGCTAACTTACATATAGATCATGGTTGTTCTTTCTGACTTTCCCTTCTTTCAACTTGCCCATTCTGGGCTTGCATCCTTTCAAAGTAATATTCCATCACTATGCAGTTCTAACAAGCCTGGGAAGCCAGGCAGATCCCCTGCTTGTGCTGCCAGCTCCCAGACTCATGTCTGCATCCCTAGACTTCCCCTTGGCTTCTGACATTTTCCCCACCATTCACCTACCTAGGATCTAACTATATTTCAAAAGTAATACTGACCAGTAGTGCTCTTGATTTCGCCTCAAGAAAACCTGCTTCTTCCCCAGACTTCCATAATTTTGTTTTTGGTTTTTGTTTTTCTTGTTTTCTATTTTTTTTCAAAACTAGGAACTGAAACCAGGGATACTCTACCACTGAGCTATACCTTCTGCCCCACCCCTTTTTAAGGCAGGGTCCTGCTAAGTTGCTAAGGCTGGCCTTGAACATAAAATCCTCCTGCTTCAGCCTCCAAAGTCACTGGAACTATAGGCATGTGCCACCACACCTGGCAATTTGGTTGTTTTCACTGACATAGGTATCAACTGCCTGTACCACAAAACCCTATTAAGAACATGGGCTCTAAAGATGGAATTCCCGGGTTCATTTTGTACCATCTGTCCCTGCAGGGACATAATCATAGGCAGGTTAAGAAGCACCTCTCTGTGGATGGCTCTTCTCATCTATAGGGTGGTTACTGTACTGCTATCTGTCTCACAAGGGTTGTTAGAGGACTAAATTGATCATACTTGTAAAGGTCTTGGAAAATTGCCTGCCAGAATACACCTTCTATGAATGCTAACTTCTAATCTTGATTCCCCCTGTCTGGCCCTCCCCATCACATCTATTGTATCAGTGATTCCTATTGGTTCCATCCCCAGAAGACAGATCAAACCCATCCACTTCTCTCCATTTTCACTGCTACTCTCTTAATTCATCCTTGATTCCCACACCACCTTTTAAATGACTTCTGGCTCCTACATGAACTGCCATAACCCACTTTCCACACAGTGCTGGCTAGATGTTTTGAAACATAAATTAGATCATTAGTACTCACCTACATAAAATGGTCAAGAACTTTACATTGCCTTTTAAGACTTTTGAAAATTTTTAATAAACTTCATTTTTTAGAGCAGTTTTAGGTTTACAGAAAAATTGTGAAGAAAGGATAGAGTTTCCAACATGCCCTCTTTCTTTATACACATATAGAGTTTCTCCTACTATTAACATCGCGCATTAGCATGTTACATTTTTACAACTAATAAACCACAAAGATACATGATTATTCACTAAAGTTCATGGTTGACATTAGGATTCATTCTTTGTGTTTATAATTCCATAGAATTATACGTTTTGACAAATGCATAGGGTCACTTATCCACCATTATAATATCAAATAGAGGAATGCATTTACTGACCTAAAAATCCCTGTGCACCACTTACTCCCTCCCAACTTTGCATTCCTTTTTCAAAATAGTATCCAAGTTCCTCATCATGGCCCAAAGCAGTTGCATGATCTTGCTCACTGTCCTCCCAGCTTCAGCTCCTGCCTCTCACCTTCTTCCTTACTGTATTTCAGTCAGCTCAGACTTCTAGCTCGTTCTTGAACAGGCCAAGCTCACATCGCCCAAAGACTTTTGCCCTAGCTGTTCCCTCTTCCCAAAGGTTCTTTTTCCAGACCTTCATATGGCTGGCTCCTTGCTACTTCAACATTCTAAATATGGCTTTTCCTGTCCACTCAATCTAAATGAGTCCTCAGTACTCTCTATTACATCTTCCTTATTTGTTTTCTTCATTAAACTTGCCACCATTGGAAGCCATCCTCAGAGTCTATTTAGGTACTTGGGCATCATCCATCTGTCCCATCTGGAATACGATCCCCCATTAGGGACCCCATCAGCCTTGTTCCCTGCAGGGACCCCGGCACTAGAACATGTCTGGCCCATAAGGACTCAATAAACATTTACTGACTGAATTAATGCATAACTGAATGAATAAATAAATGACTAATGCCACATAATGAGTTTGTACATTTGTTTGTACTTGAGAGTTTACAAAGAGCTCTTACAGACATTGCCTTTGTCCAATTCCTGTGATTAGACTCAGTTTTAAATGGCACTTTAAAAACATACCCTCTTCTATCCTAGGTCCTTGAGGCCACAGACTAGGAAATTGTAAGAATGTTCTCTTCAAGGGAAGAGAGCACTAATAACCCCTTGGACTGGACCAGCAGAATCACTTGGTTTCATTCAGAGTTCCAGGGCAAAGAAAAATGCTTGGGGATGCAGAGCTCTGACGGACTAATTAATAACAGTAACAACAACCATTTGTGCAGCCCTTGCTGTGGGATCAAGGTACTGAGCATGGTCAATCAGCACAGTCCCTCCCTCCACAATGAACCTGTAGACTTGGTAAAAAATTATGCCCCTCTTCCTTGTGAGGAAGGGACAGGGAAGCATCACAGGGTGGTGCAACAGCTTTCTCAAGGCACAGAGCCAGTACCTGGCTAGGTTATCTGAGAACAAAGTCCAGGCATTCCCTGTCCTTTTAACAAAAGCAGAGTAAGTCAACTTCAACTAGCTAAGCACCTGGAGATCCCTCCCTACCCCGTTTGCCCCTTCACATGGGCAGACTTAGAAAGGGTCAGACACTAGAACTGAAGGGAGTGGTCAGAGCTTGGGTGGTGCTTTTTTAAGGTCAAGATTAAGGTGGCTTACAAAGCACCAGCATCCTGCCTCTCCACCTGGCAACAGGAAAAGGCTGGCCTCACCAAAGCACATTTCTCTGGGGTTGAGAAGATGGATGGGATGTCTCCATTGAGCCAGGCTTTGGCAGGAGTGATGTATTCAGTTTGGAGACTTGACACTTCCAGAGGCACCTGGGTCTCTCTCATCTTTTGGGGCTCTTACAGGATACCAGAAATGGCCCGAAGGAAGGATCAGCCCCTCCCATGTGTTTTGACACTGGATAAGGGTGGAGTTAGAGGTGGACCGTGCTTGGCCGTGCCAGGCAGTTATTTGTCTCACTTTTTCAGTCTCTCTGCCCACACAATTATCTGAAGTACAGCTGCTTCCTGCCTTGCATTGGAAAGCAACATTTCAAAAGATGAAGAAATTCCTTCTTTCTTTTCTTTATTTGTTATTGTCATGACATGACTGACTCAATATGTAAAAATTTGAAATTCCTGCCCAAGGTCGCAGGCTTGTCCCCCTACCCGCAGTTTGAAGTTCCTCCAGATGTTCCCTGCTTCCTCCACCTCAGCATGTTGCACAGTCTGTGCAACAAACCCACATGTTTCTTAAGGTTTGGCTCAAAGTCACCTCTTCCAGGAAGCCTTCCCCAATCTCATCTCCCAACTCACCCATTAAATAACCAGCTGCCCTTTGGCACTCTCAAAGCATTCCATGCTGATCTCTCTCACCTCTGTCTGCCTTTTCCAGTAACTGTCAGTTCCTTGGTGCCAGGGACCATATCTTATGTTTCCCTGTGTAGCACTGGCATCTAGCACAGTACCTGGCACAAACTGAATGCTAAATAACTGTTAGAGGAAAAGATGAGGTGGTGCAATGGGAAGCAGGAGAGAGGGATCACTGTGGTCAGATGCATGGACACAGATGCAAGATAAATAAATGGACCAATGGATAAGCTCACTGCAAGCTCGCACATGCACAAGTATACCCTAGGCATGGGAGGCAGGCAAGCATTGGAAAGAGCACTGGTCCAGGAGTGAAGCAGCCTGAGTTCTTATCCCCAGGCTGCTGCTAACTGGCTGTTTAACCTGGAATAACCCATTTCCCCTTCTGAGCATCAGATTTCTCATATTTAAAATGAGTTATTGTAATACTTAAATAAGGATGTCTCACTCCCTGACACATGGAGGTAGTTTAACATTACAGGCTCTGCCTTCCTTCAACCCCACCTCATCTGCAGTGCCCCTATACTCTCTGAAATGGGGAAGAAAGGGTGGCAGGGTGCAGGAGGCAGAAATTCCTGCATTTGGACCCTCTCTATCTATGTTTCTTAACACCACAGCAATCGAGACAGTTGAAAGTCCATCAACCCTACACTGCCTACAAGCCATTTTGGGCTGCTGCTAGGTTCATCTGGCCAATAAATATGCACTCATTGACCCCAGTGTCAGGGCCATGATGGACTGGAAATACATAATGGCAAGAAATACAAGGTCAGTCCTCATGGTTACAACTCAGCTCCCCTCACCTGCCTCAGGATCACTGGGGCCCCATACAGGAGAGCATTAGGGCACACAAGTACCTACAGAACTGTGATCAGTTCTCACCATCTCAGGGTCAGGTTCCCATGATGAGGCCCTTGCTACATCTCCCCAACCCTTGTCTGTTCCTAACCCCACTATCAGGACCCAAAACCACAACATAAACCCCCGACCCAGTGACAGCCTGGAACACTCTCTGTACATTGTTTCCCTTGACCCTTTAGCTGAGGGTAACCTACTGCCTGGCATGTTCCCTTGTCCCAGAACCCAGCCAGCATCTGCACTTGAACTCATTGTGAGGCTGTCCCCACCACAGCTGGGGTCTCTCCCAGCAAGGGCTCTGCTGCCACAGCTGAGGAGGATAAGGAGATACCATTATTTATTTAACCAAGCTTTTAAATGGAATGACATATCAGTAAAAACAAAGCAACTGAGAAGAGGAATGAGAGAACTTTCTGGAGTGATGGTAATGTTTTATATCTTGCTGGGAGTATATGCACCTTACGCAGGTGTGCACACTCTCAAAGCTAACTGAATGGTACACTTAAGATATGTGTGTTTTGTATATGAATATACCACCAGTGAAACTCCACATCATGTATGTGATGACCATCATGTATGTGTTTGATCCCACAGGAATGGGATCATAGTTAGAATAAGTTATACTACATGTATGTATAATATGTCAAAATACACTCTACTGTCACATATATCTAAAAAGAACAAATTTTTAAGAAGAATCTAATGGACTCAGTCATCAGGATGGCAAAAGGAGCAAAACTAGATGCTGGGAGCAAGGCAGGAACTAAACAATGAATTTCTTACTTCAGACCCCTGACCAATCTTACCTCAGCAAAGCAAATATTTCCTTATTTGGAACATTATGTTGAAGATCAAATATACCTGCATTAGTTCATGAATAAATTGCTTTTCAGATAATTCCATTTTGCTGGTCATCTTAAAAAGAAGTCAGTGACACCAATGATCTGCAGGTGAAATCACACTGTGAGGACATCAATCAGTCAACTTTTCCCCTATTTGTGTCATTCACCCTGAAGAAGTAACATCTAGAACCAGACCATGTAGCAGCTTTGTTACATGGGAAGTTATCTTTGTTGCTTGTTAAGTAAACATGGATAAACTATGGAGGTGAGAATGCCTTTTGAAAGTACATTTGCCCTAAGTAGGCCAGACATTAGCCCATCACTGCCACCCAAAATGTCCTGGATGTGTGTCTTTAGAATCAGGTGCAAATTATTCTCCTCTCTGCTCCTTTATTTTTCTTTTTTATGTAAGCACTAATGTAATAAGAAACTGCCTTCACTTAAAAAAGACATGTGCATTTCATTGTATGTAAATTTTACCTCTAAAAGAAGAATAGCCAAGAAACATTGTTCAAATTGGAGTTAATTATATGCTGAAGTATAGTGATGCCTGACACACATGGAAATACATCTAAGAAAATTTGGATGCTTGGATAGATAGAAGGAGAGAGAGATGCCTATACATGATAAGGAAAATTTAGAAAGAAAGTTCTTTGTAAAAACTAGCTAGTGGATATGTACATATTAACAACAATTCTTTCCATTCTTCCATATGTTTAAAATCTTTATAATCATGTTTTGGAAAAAATACAATTGAAATCAAACTGGAGTCAATAACATGGGAAATAGTAAAATGAACCATGAGGCAGGCAGTTATCTAAGGTGGTCATCTAAGGCAATTAAGGGTGGCCTTAGATGGGTTCTGACACCCATGCAGGAAATGTGAAGTTATCCACAACTCAACATCTAGTGGGAACATAAGCATGCAAAAAACTACCTGTGCATGCAAGGATCACTGTTATTTTTGAGCAACAATATAGCATGTAAAGAACATAGGCTTTCCAATGGAACACACCAGCTTGAGTTCAAATCTCAGTCTTGTCACTCACTGCCTGGGGAAAGCCACTGTGCCCTGTGTTGGTTCACTTGTAAAATAAAGACAGGCCTTTGCTCAAAAAGTGGATGAAATGAGACCATGCTCATGGTGACCCTGACTCAACTCAGGAGAAGGGAGCCTCTGGCATTTGAGGATGCACAGTGAGGCCCCTCAGGGGCATATCTGGGGATTGGCTGCCAGAGTGAGGAACTTAGACAGATGATTAATACACAGTGAGACTACAGCCCCACCAGCAAAAATCTCCTACTCCTTGAGCTAACAAGTTTTCCTTCCCCCCCCCAGTGCTGGGAATAGAACCCAGTGGTCCTTACCACTGAGCTATATCCCTAGGTCTTTTTCTTTATATTTTGAGATAGGGTCTCACTAAGTTGTCCATACTGGCTGTGAACTTATGATCTTCCTGTGTTAGGCTCCTAAGTAGCTGCCTGGTTATTTTTTAAAATATGCTGCAAGATAAAGAGCCTAGATAGACATACAGTTAAAAAGATACAGTGACTGAGGTAAGCCAATAAAGTCTAAAACAGTTTTCTTTTCTCATCCCTATTCTGCAATGTTGCTTTAGTAGGCTTTGCATCGCTGTGACCAAATACTGACCAGAACGACTTAGAGGAGGAAAATTTACTTGGGGATCACAGTTTCAGAGGTCACAGTCCATAGATGGCCAAGTTCATTGCTCTGAACCTAAGCTAAGGCAGCACATCAGTGCAAAAGCATGTGGTGAAGGAAGGCAGCTCATGTCATGGTAATCAGGAAGCAGAGGGAGGGTAGGGAAGGGGCCACAGGGAAGATGAACTCTTCCAAGGCACACCCCCAGTAACCCACCTCCTGCAGCTACAACCTACCTACATATGATAACCACCTAGTCTGTCCATTTAAACTGGGATGAACTAATGAGGACAGCTCTGACAATCCAATCATTTCACCTCGATATTTCTCCATTAACATGTCCCTTCATCTAGGGCTGGCTTCTCCAATTCTTCCCCCCAACAGATGACCCCATGCCAGATCTTCCCATTGTTTCCTCCTGAGTAGATTCATGTTCAAGAATAACCCAGACTAATGCTGTGGCCTCCCCAATGCTCCATCTCCCCCTCCACTGGTGAAATCAACTTGATAACTGACTAAAATTTTGGACATGTTTCTCCATGAACATTTTTTCCCTCTTTAGAATGTGTGAAATTTCCTCTCTCTCTCTATCTCTTGTTTGTTTGTTTGTTTGTTTGTACCAGGGATGGAACCCAGGGGCACTCAACCACTATGCCACCGTGGTTAACAATAGGGTCTCACTAAGTTGCTTAGGATGTTGCTAAGTGACTGAGGCTGGTTTTGAATTTGCAATCTTCCTGCTTCAGCCTCCTGACTCACTGGGATTACAGACATGTGCCATGGTGCCTGGCTTGGAATGTGTGGATTTTTATTAGGAGATATTCTAACATCATGCCAGAATCTTCTTCCCCATCCCACACACCCTACAGAAAACAGATCAAACAAAACCTTCTCTGATCACCAGGCTAGGTCAGCTCTCCCACTACAGCCTTCTTTGACTTTATATCTTTGCGTGCACACATTCATTTAATGTGTCCCAATAGATCCCCAGATCCCAGCACAGTGCCAGGATTATAAAAAGCTCTAAACAAATAATTGGTTGAAAATGAATTCCAAGTGTTTGGGAAAGTGATTTCACTCTTTGTATATTGAAAATTAAATAGAAAATTGGGAGGTAGTCAAGGAAGGATGGTAATAAAAGAAATCCAGCTACATCTATGTTTGTCCCAACAACATTAGATAGTTCTTAACTATTGAAGACACATGCAGTGTCTCATGTGGTTATGTTTTCCCCCTGGGAGAAATGTTGGGGTTGGGGAAGGTAGACAGCAGAATTCTCCAGCCCCACTCACCACCTAGCTCCAGGCCTAGACCGAACTTCCCTCAACTTCTCAGGTCCAACATCTCCCTGCTGACGCTGGTCTCCTGACAAGGATCTCCAGAGATCTTGATTCTTATTTCCCAGCAGAAGGAGTTGAGACACCTGTGATCATGTGAGCTGACCACATGTGGGGACACAACCAATCACCAAAGTCACAAGCTCAAAATCTGCACTTGTGAAAGGGTGGAGCTGGAAGGGTTTCTAGAAGTCATTTGGAGCCCAACACCTTTCTGTCCACTTTATAGGCAGGGACACTGAGTTCTGGCTATGGTAAAGGACTTATCCAATATCATGCTGCTATATAAGAATTGAATTGGACAGGTGTCCATGTATTTCCAGGCCCAATCTTCTAAATGGTCGAACTCAGCAAAAAGAAAGCATGTGATCAAATTTACTGAGAGGCTGTTATGGGCTATCATGCAGATAAGCCCCTCACCCCAGAACCAAGGTGTTCATTCCCACAGCTAACACAGGGCTGCTTGTCACAATTCATTGCTGAGTTGCCAGGCATTTCCTCTAATCTACTTTGCCCAGGATCATGCCCTGGTTCCAAGCACAGCCCTTGTGACATGACTGGTCATTACAGGGGCACAAAGCCCCCTGGGATCAGCCAGAATTGCAACTGCATCACAGCCCACTCCTCCATCTGTCCAGTTCTGCCTCCCTCGCCCTCACAGGTGTCCTTCCCAGAGCACTCTGCAGTGAACTTCCTACACACAAATCCCTGCCTCAGAGTCTGTTGCCAGGGAAACCTAACCAAAGGCAAAGCAGCCAGGGACAGGAAGTGGTAAGACTTCCCTGTGAATAAATGTGGAGACGATGGTTTCTTTAGATATTGAGCACCTATTGAACCCGTCAGGTATACTTACGTTTCTACCTCCAAAGGAGGGGCATTTTGAGTACTCAGTCCATTTTAGCCATAGAGGGAGGTCACAGCTGCTTTTCATCCACAAACCCTGAGCGTTTGGGATGGTTGTGTGACAGAACAGGGGAGCAGCCTGCTTATGAGAGTTGGTATTGTGCACAAGCTGCTCAGGGCACTTCACGTTATCTCATTTATTACTTCTTCTATCCTATATGGTAGGAATTTATGATTGCTGTTTTGCAAAGGAAGAACCTGAGCCATAGCAAAGTGAAATACCTTTTCCAAGATGCTAGGCTAGATTTCTCTCAGAACCAAGATTCCAGCCCAGGTGGCCAGATACTGCAGCCCCATTTCTCAGTTCCTACAATTCACTGCCTTTCTTTAACGTTCAGACAAAGCTTGAATGGAACCTGAGCAAAAGATCCCAAGGGCTTTAGCCATATCTTCCTGGAGATGGAAAAGCCAGAATATGCCTTTGACTTGTTTCATTCTCCTTTTTAAAGAAAACCATGTGTTTATTCTTTTATGCCAAAGTTAAAACAGAACTGAAGTTTCGCCAGCACCGGCTTTAAAAGTTGGGCAGAAGGGTTAAAATCCTTTACCCTGATGCCTCATTGTTTATTTTTCTGGAGCAAAGAAGGAGGTTGTTATAAGAAATGATCTCATCTAATGGGCTGTACCTGTAGGAAGGCAGGGGTCCAGCCAGGATGCTGGAGGCCCCTCCCAGTTCTAAGATCTACCAAGTAAGGCTCAAGTCTCAAGTCTTGGGGGTCCCCTGCGCTGCTGAGACCTGTGCTTCATTCTCCACCAGGAGCTGAGCAGCTCCCTCTTCTCTTCTGCTGAAACTGGAGCTGAAATTGCTGGGGATCTTGACAGTTATAGCATTTAGACATGAATGCCCCTGCCTCGGCATTGCCTGCCAGGCTCACAGAAGGGCAAGCACTTAGCTCTGTGCTGGCCAGGGCTCACTCTTAACCCCTCAGGGATCCTGCGATATGTCCTTTCACCCCTCTGCCAAGCACATAGGAGAGCTCAACCAGTCTCTGCAAGGACAGAAAGCCAGGAACTGTTACTGCACACATGTGTGCGTGTGTGTATACACGTGTGTGCACAAACATGCACGCACGCACACACAGTCACACACACATACTGCACAGTTTAACAAAAACTGCTCTTCCACCCTTCCCGGAAGACGTCAAAAAGGATCAGCCCCTCCAATCCATCTCCCCATAAATCCCCTGAGACAGACGAAGAAGCTCCACTTACCGGTCTCCCTTCTGGGGAAGACTCTCTTCTGCAAACTCATGACCACGGGACTCGCAGGATGAGGGAAAGCTGGGAAAAGTCCTTCCAAACCCGGATCAAGATGCTGTGGGGGGGATCAACCACAGCCTCCAGGGCTGGGAGTATTTGAATGGGAGTTAAAACTACAAAGTAACTCCTCGTTAGAACTGTTTTTCCTCTGCAGGGAGGGAGGAGAAAAAAATCCCTTTCCCTCTGCCAGAAAATCTTTAATGTTTCACAACGGTCGCTTCCAACTCCTGCACTTCTTGCGAAGCAAATGTGTATAAAAGCAATGTTATTTCACTGACTCAAGCCCTCAGATCATAAGCCTTTTCCTGTACCGCAAACAGAAATGTAAAACCTCAAACTTTCCTTTGGACCCAGAAGATGTTGTGAGAGGGCAGAACCCAATTCTTTCTGAGGTCTAACGTATGGAAAATGTGCTCCAGTGCTCGCATGTCCCAGCACTGAGTCTCCAACCCCGCCCCTAATGCTTCTAATGAGTTCTGATGTGTTTATGTACTTGCATGGGACAAACACAACACCTAAATCTTTACCCCAAGTTGAAGTGATTCATTTTCTCCCTCACACACACCACACACAGACACAGTGCCCATTTAATCCAAGTGAAAACGCCTTTCATAAAAGTTGCAGGAGGCTTGGGCAGAGCAGCTTATGGTGAATGCAGCCTGTGTCCCCAGAAGGGCAGGCAGGCTCTGGGGAAGGTGGAGGCTGGCTTTAATCAAGACAAACAGAAGGCGCTCGGACTCCTGCCTGTGTCAGAACAAGGAAGGATCAAAGGAAAGGGGACTCCAGCTCTGGGTGATCATGCTATGAAATATGTTCAGCCCCCTCCACTCAATTTCCCCCGCTTGTCTTCTCATTCCAAGAAGCTTTATTTTTGGACTTGAATAAGATGTACTATTATTTTAAATGACCAATTGGAACTGCTGGGTTAAATGATTCTTAGGTCCCCACTGAAAAAACTAAAGACTGTAACAAGTGAGCAAATAAAACTGAAACATCCTTTAAAGGCTGAAGCACAAGACGTGTCTCTGGACGTAGCAGTGTGATTGGATTGAAGGAAAAGCCTACTCTGCTTGGTAGAGAGGCAAAAAATTACCAGGAACACCAGAGCACAGACCTTGTCCAGTTTCCAAGTTAACCCATAGCCAGCCAAGTGCCCAGGCCTTCCTGGCATGGCCCTTTATGTGGTTGCCTATAGCCTCCCAGAATCACCGTGACTGCTTAATCCACCTCAAGATCATTGTGATTCCCCACCACCTGCCCCCACAAATATACCTTAGAGGCTGAGTGTGGTGGCACACACCTGAACTCCTATTGACCTGGGAGGCTGAGACAGGAGGATTGCTAGTTCAAGGCCAGTTTTAGCAACTTAGGGAGGCTCTGTCTCAAAATTTAAAAAAAGAAAAGGAGGGGGATAGGGATATCCCTCAGTGGTAAAGTACCCCTGGGTTGAGTACCCAGTACTGAAGGAAAATATCTTAATCATTAATCAAGGGAGTATTACAGGTTGAAAAAAGAAATCTGTTATCAGCACTTGGAATCAGAACAGCTCCCCCAGAGTCATCCTCACCCATGGTGAGGGCAGGGATCCAGAGCTGGCACTTCACTGCTGCCAGTCCTATTTCACTCTGATTAACTGATCAACCTCCCAGGCCCTGGGGCTGTAAGATGCCATCACTGTGGCATGAGCACCAGGAGATACACAGTGTCTTGCATTCAGTAGTCCCCAACCTCAGCAGCCATGGAAATGAGCTAGATAAATGAGGGAACGCGTGGCAGGAATTAATGAGACATAGTCATAGAAAGATGTATTTCTTATTTATTTATTTATTTGGTACTGGGGATTGGACCTAGGGTCATTTTACCACTGGGCTACATCCCCAGTCCTTTGTTTATTTCTTTATTTTGAGACAGGGTCTCACTAAGTTGCTGAGGCTGGTTTTGAACTTGTGATCCTCCAGCTTCAGGCTCCCAAGTTGATGGGAATACAGGCATGGAGCACTGCACCTGGCTTCACAGAAACATGTCTGATGATATGGCTAAATAAGTAGAATAGTTTACAAAAATAAGGTGTGCTGTCAATCCACATATAGGAAACAAGATTATATATGAACAAGTAAAATTGGATTACTGTTTTTTATTTTCACCAATATCCCATCGAACTTTCAACTATTCATTATATTTACCCCACAATTGAGAAAGGAGCAATGGCTTTCAATGTCTACCATCTATAGGATGATAAAAATCTTTTTAATTAGAAAATGTTTTAAAGCAAATCATTATCTTTGAAAAGCCTAAGCAGACTTGTTATATCAATTTCAAAGCTATAATATTATAAGCTATACTTTTTACCAATAGAATAGAGAAAGGGAACCAGGGAGAGAAGGGGAGGAAAAGGGGAGGTAGTGGGCAATGAGATTGACCAAATTATATCATTATGTTGTGTGCATGTACAAATATGCAACAACAAATTCCAATATTACATATAATTATAAAGCACAAAGTAAAAAATTAAATAAGTTAGATTTTAAAAATAGTATAGAAAAGTCACAAAAACAGCTATGGTTTTTGGTCATCTGAATCAAGTCTTGACCAAGGAATTATTCTTTGATATCATGGGCAGAATAATGGCCTCACCAAAGAAGTCCATGCCTGATCCAGGAACCTGTGAATATGTTGTTACATGGTAAGGGGGAATGAAGATTGCAGACAGAATTCAGGCTGCTAATCAGCTGAAGGGGATTGCCTGGGTTCTCAGACAAGCCCAGCATAATCACAAGAATCCTTACATGTGGAAGAGGGAGGCAGAAGAGGAGGTTAGAGCCAGGAAGATAATTGAAGAAGACACATGGCTAGCCTCAAAGATGGAGGAAGGAGCCACAAGCCAAGAACACAGGTGGTCTCCAGAGACTGGAAAAGAAAGGAAATAGACTCTCCTCTCCAGCCTCCAGAGAGAAATGCAATCCTGCCAACACTTTGATTTTAGCCTAGTGAGGCCCATTTTGGACTTTTGATTTCCAGAACTGTAAGATGATATTTTGTCTTACAAACTTTGTGTGGAAATGAATAGATTTGCATTTGTATTTTATTTCATTTGTTTCTTTGATGTCAAAAGCTTGGCTTTACTATGAAGAAAAGAGCCTGGAGGACGCAGGCAAAGCACAAAATTTATATCATAGACCATTTGGGAAGACAGGGATACCAGGGCAGTTTTTTTCATATCCAAAAGGAGGTAAAAGTCTGCCTAGCACTAGGGAGGGTAAGGTTCCTTGTCACAGGTTGGACCAGAAAAGGACTTTGCCCCTTCCGGAAGCTGCCACCAAGAGACAGCATTGGAAGGCAATAAAGAAGAGTTCACATCATACCCACTTCCTGCCTGAAATTCTGGGAGAAAAGAGCCTCATTTGAATGACTTGAACCTACTTGGAGTAGAGACATTCATCCAGGGTATTAGAACAAAGATTCTGGAATATTCTGAGTTTCACAGAGGGACTGTGAGTGCTGTTGAATACTCCCGTGGGGTCCTTGTAGAGGTATCCAGAATTACCTGGATATACCAGCTGCCCCAGGGAGTCCTTGACCATTGGATGCAAGGAAGCAGGTCAACTTTCATGGATCAAAGAACCAGATGCCTCCACAGACAATATAGTGAGGATGGAGCCTCCCCAGACAAGCTGGAGATGCTGACGGGCTACATCTGCAGAGAATTCCAGCAAAGATGCAACAGTGGACTGTGCACACCTGCCTGGCACATAGTAGATGCTCAAGAAATGTTTGCTGATTGATTTTCTCAACCAAACTGTATAGTTTAAGTTCAGGTTTCTGCACTGATGAAGTCTTTGTCTTATTCTTTGTCTTGTGGGGGCTTTGGTGGGAAGTTCAGGAGGCTGCAATGAAAATTACTAGTCAGACACCATGTCTTTTGAGGTTAACATTTCCCAAATTTATAGCAGTGGTGAAAATAAGGTACAAGCACATGATTTCCAGCTGGTTGGCTTGAGGATCCCAGGCAGGGTGTCTGAGATGGAAGGCTCCTGACCCTGACTTCTGAGTTTCAGGTCACCACCAGCTCCAGGCAGCAAGCTTCAAATCACCAAGCTTCTTTACACAACCCCTTTCTTTCAGAATATGCCCCACAGCAAGGGTGACTGGAAAGGTGTCAAACATCACAATGTCATTTGTAATCACAAATCACAAAGAAGAGCTAGAATGTGGAGGACGGTGTTCCCACATTTCTTCCATCCTGCCTATGTGACTCTTCCATACACAAATCTAAATCCTAAATCCTTGCCATCATTCCCCTTTACAGAGGAGACCAAGTGAGCATCTTTGGGTTGTACCCAAGAGTCCACAACAAAAAAATGAGAGGTTCCCAACTCTCCCTGAACCACCTGGGGAGAAATGTAATCTCAACCAACCACATTCCAAGTCTGACCTCCTCTTGGCCACTGGCTGTACCTCCACCAGTAGCATCCCTCACTGGCCCTCCAGGGCCAGGATGCTGGAGCTCTGGACTTGTTGATGTCTCCCACCTACTCTGCAGTGCCATGGGCTATGCTCACCTCAGATGGCCATGTTCCTTCCTTGATCAGTCCTTAGAGTCCTCAGACCCTTGGATACCTCCAGTGACAAAATGGGCCCCACCCAGCCCTGAGCCAATTTTGACCAGAGATCCAAGATGTTGGGGAACTCACAAGCTCTGCTAGTGAGGCCCACAGTGACCTCACTTCTGTGCCTGGCAGGAGCCCTGAGTCCTCTCAGTTCCCATGTACTGGCAAGGTCTGCTGAGCCTGCCTCCTGTTTCAGTTGATTGGCTTGTCCATTCCCTCAGGACCTGGAGGCTTTCCTAATTCCTGCCTCTTGACGCATACTCCATCAAGTTTGGCAGCTTCTAGCATGGAGATTGGACATGCTGTGTGCCCTTGCTCTGTGCTTCCAAGGCTATGAGCTACTGCCCCATCAGATTCCAGCTCAAGCTACTTCCCCAGGGCAGACAGCCCAAATCAAGTCCAACTCCACCACTCCCTGTTATATAATGAAGTGGTGTTCTCTAGGGACCAGACCCATGGCAGCCCCAGGACCAGTTCCCAGAGCCCATTTCCTCCCATTTCCCATTGCCTGGGCCTCTGAATTCCCTGCTGACATTATCAAATCACATTTAACACTTAAGAGAGGGCTGAGCCACCCAACCTCACAAACCTCTAAGACTTTGCTCTTTCATTCTCCATCAGGGCATTGTATAGCAACTGGCCTGCAGTGTCCCCCATGCCCTGTCATCAGAAGAGGTCAGCATTGTCTCTCCAGTTGCTGGCCACTTCCCACACATTGTCACAGATACAACAGACACACCACGTGGAGTGACAGGTGACAGCCTGTATAACAGTGACCCCAAGGGAGTCAGGGTGACTCACTGAAAGGCAATAAACTGTATTTTAGTATAATATGTAATCATTAACCCAGTTGCCTTTAATTCTGTGTATAACAAATACATCTAAAAGTCTTTTCTTGTTCAATCAACCCATTTAGCCTTCAAAAGTTCACTGCTTTCATCATTTATTTTTGCATTCAGAAAAATCTATTATACTGATTTATGGCATTTTAAATTACACACACACACACACACACACACATCCAGGAATTGAATTGAACCCAGGGCACTTCACCACTGAGTCACATCTCCAGGCCCCCTTTTATATTTATTTACTTTTTTCATTTTGAGACAGGATCTTGCTAAGTTGCTTATGGTCTCTGTAAGTTGCTGAGGCTGCCTCTGAACTTACGATCCTCCTGCCTCAGGATCCCTGAACCATTGAGATCACATTGGGATTTAACTGTGCCACCATGCACAGTTAAATGCTTTATAATTTTTAAATATTTATGTTAAGAATGAGTTAAGCATCATACAACAGTTCAAAGAAGGACATGAGCACAGATTGGTTCCCTAACCTGGAAGATTTGGTAACCCCAAATCTCAGGGAAAGTCCTGAGATTCCACCAAGTCATCTGTGACAGCACTGGAAACCTCAACGCCTGCTTAACTGTCAAACATCCACTAACGACAGTCAATCCTCAGACACCTCGTACGTTACAAAGAACTACCCGAGCACATGCACCATGTGCACATGCACCATTCACTCTCCATCATTTCCCCTTTTTGTGATGTGGAAATAGAGGTTCAGAGAGGTCAGGGACTTGCCAGGGATCACAAAACTAAGAAAGGATGGAGGTGGGATTAACACCCAGTATTCTTACTTTCTTATATAAGGACCATATAAAATTGGCTTATAAAAGAGCCAATTATAGTTTCTCAACCAAGAACTAAATAGCTGCATCAGCAAAAAAGATGTACAACACCTGATCCCAGAGGAGGCTGAAATGAATTTTGGTACCCGTCTAAGCCTAAGGCAAATATCATCATGGACCTAGCAAAGTCAGAACTGGGAGGCTTATGGATGATCTAATTCATGTGATTTGAGAGGACCAGATCTCTTTCTTTAAACAATATTCTGCATGGAACAGTAATAGCTAATACAGATAAATGTGAACTTGCTCTGGCTGAATATGGGGTAACAACTGTAGTCCTGGCTCCCTTACCCTACCTAGCACCCCCTAGAACTCTGTTGAACGCATCAGGAAGACTCATGTCCAAAAGCAGCCCTCTCACTGCAGGCATGGGGATACTGAAGACTGGAAGAAAAAATGATTTTCTTAAGGATGAATAATCACAGAAATAGGGAAAGGCCTAGGTGCTACTCATGCCAACCACTCTTGCACCACCAGAATCCATCTCAGCCACCTGCACTTGCTAATGTCCTGTTGTGTGCTATGCTAGAAAGATGAGCCCAGAGGTGGTGTCCTGGTTAAGGAGACCACAGGGGTATCAGCATCATGCCTGCTCTCTAGCTACATCCTTTTCTGTCCTCACAAATCTAACTCAAGTCAACTCTTGGTAGAATAGAATCACTGCAGTGGGTGCCAACATTCATGAGGCCATTTCTGAACCAGTCTTTTGCCTGCTCCTGCTCCTAGCCTGTCCTCATGAACACTGTCCCATCTAGTTCCAGCCTTGCTCTTTTTCTACAGTGTCTTTCCAATTTGAGACTGACCATTGAAGAACTGTACCAAGTGACTAACTGAATTCAGGGCCTGCAACTTTCTTCCCTGAGCTATGGCCTGTCTTCTTTCTATAGGGATGAAACATGCTCACTACTACTCTGACCCCTTCAATTTTGGACACAAGCTGCCAGCTTCCCTGAGTTCTGTAGGATGGCATGATACTTTCAATTGGGTCTGCAGAGTGATAGATGGAGAGATTACATACAAGTCATTGTAATAAAAAATTATGATGGCAATGGTGGGGATGTTGGTGATACTGCTGATGATGGTAGTGACAATGATGGTGGTAGTGATGATGGTGGTGATGCTGATGCTGGTGATGGTGATGGGGGTGATGGTGGTGATGGTGGTGGTGTCATAGTACAAAAAATGAGAATTAACAGAATATCAGTGTTAGTTTGGACAGGGTCCAAGGAAGCAATAAGGGACAAAGAGTGGCAGATGGGACCCAAGAATTACTTGGGAACCAGAATCAACACAAAAGTCCCAGGGTAAGTCCTGGGACATCATGTCTTTTTTCTCCCTTGTGGGGATTAGGTAGATAATGCACCCACAATTGAAGGTTCAAGAAAGTTTTGTTCTTTCTACCTTAAGTCAGTTTGGTCTTAGATTACTGAATGGATTCAGCTAAGGAAAGCTGGAAGATTCAGTACTTTGGTGGAATGCTGGGATGAAGGCTGACAGAGAACACTGTGCTCAGGAGACAAAAAAACCATTGTCTGAATCCCACTTCTCCATAGGGAACTGAATGTGCTTGGATGGATGTCAACCAGAAAAAGGCCAATGGTCCACCCAAGGACGTGTCTCCTCTCTGAGGTAGACTGAAGTACTGAGAGTTGACACAAAGGGTCAGGGCTTAGTTCTCAAGAAAGGTCCAAGAGTCAAATTATGAAGACCAGATCTCAGCCATAGGTTCAAAGGGTAGAATGAAAGAACACTGAGATGCTAAGCACACAGTTGGGGTTGGACTGGAGGCCATACAGGTGAGGAGTGAGCTCATGGAGAGAGAGGATCTCTAACAATTAGAACACAGTCTAGACCCCATGGAGAGAATGTCATTAAGCTTGACCTCAAGGTCATTCCCACTCTCTGCAGAACAAGTTTCTCCCATCTCCTCCAGGGCTATTTAACACTCTCCCTTTCTTTTCACTGGCCATGGAGATAGCAGAAGTCACCAGTGAGGCTGTCAGACCCTGGAACCTCCACAACAGCCACACCGTAGGCATGAAACCCACTTGGGTTTCTGTCTCCATGTTTATACCATTTGTAGTGGACACAGCCCAATTGTAGGCTTGGAGTTCTCTTGGGTTGCTGTCCCACATGGTATGCATTGGAGCACTTTTGGATTACTGTCTCCATACTTGTACTGTCTGCAGAGGACACAGCCCCACTGTTCCTTTTGCTTCCACTGTTACAATCTCTGCCTTGAGCTTCTGCCCTTGAAATCTTTGTTCCTCTCCTTGTCCTTTGCATGCACCCCATTCATGTCTGGTGCTCATTCTGCAGGGCCGAGGAACCAAGGGCAAGTCCTGCTGAAAGCCTCACAACTGAGCTCTTAGTGCAGCCTCCTGTTCCCATCTTGCCGATCCTTCCACTGCTATTACTTTTCCTCCAGCCATTCTTCTCCCACCATGGTTCCTGAAAGATCTCAGCCCACACCCTATTGTCTCTGTGCTTTGCCTCCAAATGTACCGGGTCATTCACTCACACAGAAGAAACTTTCCAATGTACTTATAGGCAGAGAAGACACTACAATCCCATATCATAGTGAGTTCAGCAGTCTGCAAACAGCAACTGAATGACTACAGGCTTCTGTCCTTGTTTAATCAAGAGTGATGGAGGGGACACAGGAAGCTCACTGGAATGGGGTCGTCTAAAGTTCAGCCTCAGCTCTGGTGATATAAAGCACAGAAGAGGGCCCCAACCCCACTGAACCAACTTCAAAAAGGTTCTCCTCAGTTGAATTCCCTCTGAAGGTTGGATGGATGAGCCAGATGGGAAAGGGCAGTGAGTATATTTGAGCCACAAGAACTACTGTGCACCATGGTGCAGAAACATGAGACACAGGATGAGTTCAAGGGACCACTATCCAAAATCTGAAGCCTCCTATGTCTTCTCTCCTAGCACCATTACTGTGTTCCCATCATCCAAGCCAATGCCTGCAAGCTACCTTGACTCCTTCTTTTCCTTACCTAAACTTCCAACTCAAGTCCTGATGATTAGATATCCTAACCACCTCTCAAACCCACTAACCTCTCCCTGTTCCCCTGCCTTTCCTACTTGAGGTTCTCATGCTCTGCAGCCAAGGTAACCCTTGTGTTCCCTAACTTCTCTACCCTTTCACCGGTCTCACACTCCTCGAGCTCACCCTCTCCCACAGCCATAGCAATCTGACCTTTCTATTTTCTACTTTTTCCTCTGAGAGGCCACATAAATCTCTCTGTTTTGGTACAACTATTTGTGCAAAAGATTGTACAAACCTTTTGAATAAGGGATGTTAGGCCTTCATCAACTGGCCCCTGCCTGCTTCCGCACCCACATCAAATTCATACTGACTTTGAGTTGATTGCACCCAACTTGGTTTCTCATCTCCATGCTCTTGCACCGGCTCCTCCTGCCTCTTTATCTTATCTTGATTCTCAGTTCAGAGATCACCCTTCTGAACCCACCTTTGAAGATTCCACTGCCAATGTAAGTCAAGTTCCCTTGCTATTATACCCTCGGCCTATTTCTGATGCTGTGCTCTTCCTGTTCATTTATATGTCCATCCTCTTCCCTAGATTGTTAGTACATTCAGAGTAATACCTAAATTTTATTCATTTTTATGTTCCTTTACCTAACTCGGGCTCTGGCATATAGTGAGAACTCAAAACTTTTTAAACTAATTAAACAATGGCATGGGTGGCTGAATGATTGATACTTCCAGCTACTAAAATAGCAAACGCAGGGAGAACAGCTGGAAGGAGGAGGAATCACAATGAGTTCAGTCTGGACATAGAGAGTTTTGAGCATCTGTGGGTTACAGAGAATGGAGATGCCTAGTGGGCATATGGATACAGGAATTGGAGATCAGGAGAAAGATCTAGGTGATGTTAGAAATTTGAACATCATCTGTATATAGAAAGTAGCTAAAGTCAAGGGTTCAGATTTAAAATAACCTAAAAAGTACAGTAGGAACAATGAGATTTAGAAAACCCCAACATTTGGGGGGCAATCAATGGAAGAGACATGCAATATCAGGACAGAGAAGAGACTAAAGAAAGGTGGAAATTAAGGAAGTTCCAATACAGAAGCCAAGGAGAAGGGAGGAACCATTTTGCCTGTTGTTTAGTCTCTGCTGGCTTTGGGACAAAACAAGTAAATCTTAAGAACCTTTGGCAAATTCATTTGGCCTCCCAACTCTCTTGGAGGAAAAACTAGCTCTCATCATCCCCTCAATTTAAATAGCTTCCATTTCTAGGGTGCTAAGGAGAAATATTTTGGGGAAGAGCAGATGGACACAACAAAACTGAGGATCTGTTCTGTGATTTCACTGGTTTCTCCAACACAGTCCTAATTTGTACAACCCAGAGTCCATTTCCCATAATTTGAAATCCCTGTGTATTTGAACGGAAATACAATCCACGTGTTCATGATTCATTTGCACTTTATGTAACCAAATGTTGGGCTGTAGTTGTTTGATGTCCAAGAGACCATCTGAAGAGTCTTTGCAGCCAGAAGTCGTGAGTTGCCAAGGAAATTAAGAGGAGAAAAACCTTGGCCAGCCCCATCCATAATCTGAGGCAGTCAGCAGGGAATGAATAGATACAGTGTGAAAGGCAGAGGCATCCAATCTGCCAACTGTTAGATCAGATCCACATTCTGGATCTCAAGTTCCAGACACTCCATGCTAAACAAGCCACATCAACAAACAGGCAATGCCTAGAAACACGTTGTCATTTATGTAACTAATTTGTTACTGTGGACATTTAGAATATTTCCAATTTTGACATTGTAAATAAAGCTAACACAAAATCCTCATCCATAAATTTTACTCATTATTTCCTGAGGATAAATTTTCTTTCCTTCTTTTTTTTTTTTTTTAGTCGTATATAGATGCAATACCTTTCTTTAATTTATTTATTTTAATGTGGTGCTCAGAATCAAAGCCAGTGCCTCACACGTGCTAGGCAAGTGTTCTACCTCTGGGCTACAACTACAGCCCCTCCTAAGGAAAAATTCTCAATGAGCAAAATTTCAAAACTGGGGAGAAATGCATTATTAAATTTCATTTCAGAAAAATTACACAAAGCTGTTCTCTTCTAAGCATTGAATGAGCTTACCTTTCTTACCATACCTTCCCAAGCATGGAGCATTAGCAATGAAACAATCCAATGAAATATTATGAAGTTACTAAAAAAATCATGTTTTCAAAGACTATTTTACATAGAATGGGAAACAGTAATATAAATATAAAATTATATTATTTAATATGAATTGTATGAAAGTACAAACTCAATTATATTGGAATTATGACATAGGTATAATTCTATTAGTCCTTCCAAGAGGTGACTCAGAGACCAGGCTGTCTCCACCTTGTGCCTTCACCTTCCCAACATGATGATTCAAAGTTCCATGGCAGTGAATAAGAGGGTGTGGAGAAGTATATACAAGGGCTTTTCAATTCCTCAGGCCAGAAGTGACACATGTCACTTTCACTCATGACCTGTCACCTAGAACCCAAACTTTTGACCATATCTAACTGCAAAGCAGTTAGAATGGGCACATGGCTATTCAGTGAGCATTCAATGTCTTAGCCACAGTCTGATCACCAAATATTCCTTTCTTCTCTCCTCCCCTACCAACCACACACACACACACACACACACACACACACTGCAAAGTCCTATCAAGTCAAAGGGCACCTAACTCAAAAGACCAGATCTCCAACAGATGTGCAGACATCTCTGCTTCAGGTCAGATGCTCTTCTTGATCTAGAGAACTGTTATGCTAGTACAGACATCAGCTAACTTTCTCTTAGTGAGTCAGAGAGTAAATATGATAGGCTGACTAACCACTTGAAGCACAGAATGCACAAGTAACATGCAATCAAACTTCTTGGAAAAACAGGCAACAGAGCCGGGCTGGTGTCACATGCCTGTAATCCCAGCAATTCAGGAGGCTGAGGTAGGAGGATCAAGAGTTCAAAGCCAGCCTCAGCAACTTAGCGGGGCCCTAAGCAACTCAGTGAGACCCTGTGTCTAAATAAAATACAAAATAGGGCTGGGGATGTGGCTCAGTGGCCAAGTGCCCCGGAGTTCAATCCCCCAGTTCCAAAAAGAAAAAAAAAAAAAAAAAAAAAACAGGCAACAGATGATATTTAGCCATGGGCAGCAGTTTGCCAATCACTGACCTAAAGATCAGGTTACCTGCCTTCTATATCCCTAGGATTCAGTGGAGGAGCAAAGACAGGACAGAAGTCATTGAGGAGCTAAATGAAAGAATCAGCCATCGCAGGCCGGTAAAAACTCAAATTTTACTGGCCACCTTTGTAAAGAAAGGTGATCCAAGTGGGGTATGCCCTGATAATCTCCATTCTGCTCTCAAGAGGGCAATATCCCTTTTCTTTTTCTCTTTTGTTCTTGGCAGGGAGGGGTCCTGAGGATTGAACTCAGGTGCATCTGACCACTGAGCCACATCCCCAGCCCTATTTTTTACTTTATCTAGAGGCAGGGTCTCACTGAGTTGCTTAGCACCTTGCTTTAGCTGAGGCTGACTTTGAACTCACAATTCTCCTGCCCCAAAGCCACTGGGATTACTCTCTGAGGACACATTCTAGAAGGTTGTTCCTCTCCCATTGCCTCCTTGGTGGCATCTGGAATGGGCTTTGGAAAATGTGTCCTCCTTGGGATCTGCATAGCTTGTTGCCGATAGATTGTTGGCACCTCAAGGATGGTTATCTGTCACAAATTATCACCAGCTGTCTACAGCCAGAATCATGTGGCCGTGGTTGGGAAGATGGTGTCTTGTTTTTGTTTTTGAGATTTTTGTTTGTTTGCTTTTGTTTTTTGTTTTTTCAGTGCTGAGGATTGAACCCAGGGCCTCACACATATGCCAAGCAAACACTCCACCACTTGTTTTGTTTTACTGACAGTGTGACTTTCAAAAATTAGTGGTCAGTTCCTTGTTTGGGAGCCACACCCACTGTTCCTTCAAGACTTGATTCCCAGATCCACTTTGCTTCTTAGCCTGGTTCCCCAAGCTTCTTTCACATAATCGCAGTGGGGGCTACCTTGAAGGAACCTAGAGGTATGAAACGTTAATCTAATTTTGCTCTAAGATATCATAGCCAGAGAGGAATTTTAATGATAGGTGTGAAAGTCACACCCTTACTTTGATTTTTGTCCTGATTGCAACTTGGTAACAAACCCTCGATCTGATATTTGCCTTTGACCACTCAAAGTCTTTCTTAATCCCATATTTTACCATTTGTCACCTAGAGGCAAACAGTTTTTCAACCTTAGTTTCTGGCCTTTCTCCATTCCTTTTTATTACTCTTAAAACTAGTCAATTGTTTGGAAACTAATAAAATTTCTGCACTTGCTTCTTCCTTGTCACATTTTGTTAAGTATGGTCAATAGCAACCAGCATGTAGTGCCAACACTCCCATTTCCAAACTCTCCACCATAGCTATGAGTTCATTAGGAAGTAAATATGCCTTCCAAGTTATCCCAGGCTATTCTTGTAAATATTTTACCACTGTATAACAGGGGCTTCTGGTTTTTCAGTCTCTGATCCAGTTTCCTTATTGCTGTTGCCTGACCAGTATGTTGGTGCTGCATATTTCAGTTATTGGTTACAGCAACATCCCACTTCTACTTCCAATTTCTAAATTAATTGGGAAAAGCCAGGTTATATTATGATCAATGTCTGAGTCCATTTTACATTACCAAGAACAAATACCTGAAACTTGATAATTTTTAGAGAATAGAGGTTTATTTTGGCTAATGTTTCTGGAGGCTGTGAAGTCCAAAAGCCTAAGGTGAAGGACCATGCTGCTTTGACTCATGGAAGAAAGCAGAAGGGCAATTGGGCACACACGAAAGAGACAGAACAAGACAGGAAACTTTGTTCTATAACAAAACACTCTCATAGTAATGAATCCAGTCCCTTTGAAGCAAGAACTCCCTCATTCCTGCAAGAATTAGCCCAGTCCTGTGAGAGTACCATTAATGAGCGAGAGAACTCTTAAAGTCCCCATCATTTTTTTATTTTAATTTTTTAGTAGTGCATTATAATTACACATAATAGTGGAATTAATTACACATATTTGTGCCTGCACCAGCATCTTCCAGCCCCAGTACCTTCCCTTTGTACCAGTACCTTTCCTCTCTCCCTGATCTGCTTGCTCTACTTTACTGATCACCCTTCTCTAGCTGTTGCTATTATTTGATAGATAGATGATAGATAGATGATAGATAGATAGATAGATAGATGATAGATAGATGATAGATAGAGATATGATTCATTGTAGTATGTTCGTGAATACTACATAGCATGATTTAGTAGACTTCATTCCCCAGTACTTCCCCATGCCCTCTGCTCCCTCCTCCCGTCTTGATCCCCTTCCTCTACTCTATTAGTCTTCCTTCTATTTTTGTGAGGTCCTTTTTCTTACTTTCTCTCTCTCTCTCTCTCTCTCTCTCTCTCTCTCTCTTTCTCTGTCCTATATGTAAGAGAAAACATTCGAAATTCCCATCACTTGCCAACACCTTTACATTGGGAATCAAATTTCAACATGAGTTTCAGAGGGAACAAACCATATTCAAACCATAGCAGTCACAAATTAATCCCAATATTCAGTGCTTTAACACAAGCCACTTGCTTGTACACGTAAAGCTTAAGTGTGTCAGTATAATAAGAATTCAGTCTTCACTTGAGTATGCAAAAAACCCAATGGGTAACTCAAAGCAAAAAAAATTTTTTTTAAAAGCTTTGCATCTTTGCTCCATCTTGCATATGTCTCCTGTGCTCTGAGTCACTTTGGAATCCAGGACCAACAGCTCTGACTGATAAACATCTTGTGAAACCCCCCAGGAAACCCCCCTTATCACAGCCAAGGTCCTGCCTGACCAATCCTGAGATAATAATCAACCAGAGCACATTTGGACCAAAACTGAGTGACTATGAACATTTCTGGTCCTCTTGCCTATATAATATGGAAGTTCATGTCAGTACCCCTAAAGATAGGATGGAGGTGAGTCACCTTGTCTTTCTGGTGTAGCTACACTGATTGAAGTTTTGTTTTGTTTTGTCTTGTCTTGTTTTGACAATGTTGTTCTTGTTTTTCTTTTTGCTTTTCACCATTTCTTTTTTCCACTTGTTTTCTGTGGGGCAATAGTCAGATCTGATGTGTTGGGTTCTACAGTCAGGCCTCTGGCCTATGACTCTGGTAACAGCCTCTGTTGATGGCATGTGATACACACCGAAAACTGGCAATATTTATCTCATTTTTCTCCAATTTCCACAGTGAGCATTTATTACTTTTTTATTATTTTTTGATTCATTGTACATGGGGTACAACTTTCATTTCTCTGGTTGTACACAAAATAGAGTCACACCGTTTGTGCAATCGTACATGTACATAGGGTAATGATGTTTGGTCGTTCTATTATTTTTCCTTCCTCCCACCCCCTCCCCGCCCCTCATTTTCCTCTACACAATCCATCCTTCATTTATTACCTTTTCATCCGAATAGAACTACAAATACTGAAGTCATCAGGTAATTCAGTTGCTTGGGGTTGGGGGAATATATGGTCCTTAAACAATTCAATTGACTTCACCTTTGAAATCAACATTTCCTGAATGGACCTTCACAGTTGCACAGTGAACTCTTCTCCCTACTGGAATGGCCTTCACCCTGTGAAGTCTGCCTAATTCCCAAAGCATCTTCCAAGAGCATTCTCCCTCCTCCTATTTGTTTACCTTAGGATAGGTGTATTATTTTTGGATAGGTATATATTTTTAAAATGTGTTAATGTGCTTTTCTCCTTTGTGTTTTGGCTTCTGTTCTTTACCTGGACACCCTGAATCATACACCTTCTGGGAGGTAAGAGAAGAAGTTGGCAGAGAGAGGCCACTTAAGTGGGGAGGTAAAACAAGTCATCTGGCTTTTGATACATTCATAGGATTTTTTTTATCGTCAGCCGCAAGTTGTCCTATAAACTAGATTTATTGCCAGGAAGGGATTTCTCAACTGATTTTTCTTACCAAGCTTATCAGAAGACAGGCTTAGATGCTGAATTTCAAAATTTATTCCACAATATAAAGAAAATACCGGGGCTGGGGCTGTAGCTCAGTGGCAGAGCGCTTGCCTAGTATGTGTGAGGCACTGGGTTCGATCCTCAGCAGCACCACATAAAAATTAATAAATAAAGTAAAAGTTTTAAAAAAATAAAGAAAATACCTTTGGTCTGGGAGGGAAATCTTAGGCTAGGATGCCACTCTAGATGGGGAAGGTCTAATACAGAGGAGATGGAGAGATTGAACTCACACCTCTGATCCCAAAGGGTAATGGACAGAAAGTAAATGAGGTGAGGAAAGAAAAACAGGGCTACAACATATAGATCCTGATGATTTAAGGAAGTTCAGGAAACACATTTGCCTAATTTGAGTTGAACTCACACATGACGGAGAACACAGACTGCACAGCCTGGAGGGAAATCACGTAGAAGGAAACTCAAGGTGAGCAGAGTGAGGGAGATGGAGTCCACATCCCTGAAGGGAGCACACATGAGCTGCTTCCATTCCTGTGTGCTATGCACATGATCAAGAAGTTGCTATTTACCAAAGACAATTAGCAGATGCCCCACTATAGGATCAAAGTGGCAGTAGGGCCACCTCAACACCATTGACGACCAAGGTATGGATAGGTCAACCAAAGAACACTGAGAAGAAAGTACCTAATTCTACTTGATGAGGCCAAAAGATGCCTCCAAAAGGACAGAAAAAATAGGCTGGGCCTTGATGGATCAATCTTCTGGTGGGACAAGGACTGGAGGTACAGAGGAATGCAGCAGTCCTCTGAGACTCCAATGTTCCAGGTACTGTAATAAAGCAGAAGGAATTCTGTAATGGCATAAGTCTGGATAACTATAGGTTATGGCCCTCTCTTGGAAACATTTGCAAACAAAGTAACCCAAAACTCCTCCTGCTGCTCTTAGCCAGGTTTACAAGAATCAAAGATGAGACAAGGAATTTGAGAGATTGATGGTGTGCGTGTCCCCACTCCACCCCCAAGAAAGAAGTATAGAATGTTTCTCCCTCCACCCCAAACTCAATGAAAGGATCTTCAAAGAGATCGCTTGGTGTTGATTAGCATGCTCTGAAGGAAGGAAAATATCCAGGTGCTGACCCCACCTGGAAAGGCTAAGGAGAGAAAGAAATATGGAGCTGCTGCTTTGATGGCAAAAAGGAAGAGTAAGTAAGTGGCTGCCCTGGGATGAATCCATACTCCCAGAATTTGTGAGGGCCCAAAGAATCCACGACCAATTCCTGTGGGTCACATGAGAGAAAGAATGTAGGCTCATCTTAGAGTCCCACTTGGGTGGCATCCTGGGAGAGTAGAAAGACCTCAGCAGACAGAATACAAAGGTGTAGGAGATATCCAGGGGCTGAAAGTAAGCAACAAGTTGGACATTAAACACAAATCCCTAGTAATATGCTTGGAACGGGATATATCTCCAGTGAACTCCCCTGGGAATATCAAGAGAGACATAGACAGTGACCTTGGCCATCTGCTGGACCAGAGAACACAGAAGCTAGGTCTCCCATGAATGCCATCAGGAAAGAACTGTCCTGATGTCCTACTCTCTTTTTCCCTCAAACTCCAACCCCAAAAGGGTCAGAAACTGCAGTGGGCAAGATCAGGGAGCAAACCAGCAGGAGTCTCCAGCCAAGAGCAACCCAGACTGAAGGAAACAGGAAGATTCAACTGTACCTCAAGTTCAGAAGATAAACATCATGTGGAAAAATAGCATTTTAATAACTAAACTAGTCGGTGTTGAAGTGTTTAGGAACATCAAGCAGCCAAAGAGAATAGGGGAGGGCTGGGGATATAGTTCAGTTGATAGAGTGCATGCCTGTCAAGCACAAGGCCATGGGTTCAATCCCCACTACTGAAAAAAAAGAAAAGAAAGAAAAAAAAAACCCAAAGACAATAGCTGAATGTCTATCTAGGGAATAGGGAGGAATTGACTCCATAGAACGTAAATGAAGAGACAGGAGAATAAGTTGGGATAAGCAGTTGTTCCTTTTTTTGTTTTGTTTTGTTTTTTTAGTACTAGGGATTGAATCCAGGGGTGATCTACCATTGAACTGCATCTCTAGCACTTTCTGTATTTTTATTTGGGGACAGGATCTCACTAAGTTGCCCAGGGTGACCTCAGACTTGGAATTTTTCACCCCAGCCTCCCAAGTTGCTGGGATTATAGGTGTGCACCACCACACTTGGCTAAAATTGCCTTATGAATCAATCTCTTAACAAGGGTTGTTTGGGCTACATGAGGAATACAGAGAGGAGGAAAGGAAAATAGAAAAAAGGAAAGAGAAAGGGAGAGTAAAAGAAATGACAGAGGGAGAAGGGAAAGTATGAGAGAAGCGAGAGGAGAAGAGGTAGGCAAGGAACAGTAATAGGGATTGACAGGAAAAAAAAGGAAGAACGAAGAGAAAGGGAACTATCCAATAGGACTATGCCCCCAACTACTCTTCATCTCTAACCTTCATTTGCCACTTTTAAAGGGGGTTGTCCAACCAAAGCTGTGACGCACACCTATAATCCCAACTGTGGAGGCTGAGGCAGGAAGATCACAATTTCAAGATCAGCCTGGGCAATTTAGAGAGACCCTGTCTCAAAATTAAAAAAAAAAAAAAAGAACTGGACATATAATTCAATGGTAAAGCATCCCTGAGCTCAACACCCATACCAAGTAAATAAGTAAATAATAACTATAAATGGGGTTGTCTGTATCCTGCCAAATCCTCCCTCTTTGACTTCCTATTTGGTCTCCTCCTGAGGCTTTCTCTCCACCCACCCCATGTAATAAGGCTAAAAAGTCAGGAAGGTGACATCCCCAGAGCAGACCTGGATAATGACAGTAGGTAGGAGGTAGAGAATCAATCTCCCCACACTCCCCTCCAGATGGGGTACCTCTGAGGCACATCCTATCACTCAGTTCCCACAGTGGGAAGGAGTTCCAGTGCCCACCCACCATGTTACCTACTTGATCAGACATCTGTTCCTGACTTTTCTTTCCTCCCTGTTTCGTATCACCTCCCAAATAAGCTGTTTGCCCTCATCCTTGTCTCCTTCCCATGTCCATCCCAGAGTAAAGGCCACTTCAGCCCCTCTTCATCTCTCAGGGGCCTCTAACTTCTCCTTTTCCTTTCCAATCATCTCTGGCAGGTCTCTCTTCTGTCGAATGCACCTAATCCACAGCACTGCCCCTTCTGGGAAAGAAGGGGAAGAATGCAGAACACAGAGGCCTCTCCCACCTCCAAAGAAAGAGACCAGACCTCAGCTCAGGGGTTCCCCCTCTTTCCCCACAAGCAAACCAGGCAATGTCCTGAGTGGCAGCCCCAGGCCCTGGCAGCACAGTTCAAGGGTGGAGCAACTTCCTGCCCGTCTGGTTGGGAGCACATTCAGGAGACATGAGCAGATGTTTGGCAGATGTTCAACCTTGTTCCCATCATCCAACAACAACACAGTGCAGAGACGATGTAGGGACAAGGAAGAAAGAGAATTGCTCAGCAGTGGAGATGGCCACAGGAGGCACCGCCTCTGTCCCTCTGGATGGGAGGGAGGCAGGGTGCTCATGTTTCTCTGCATGCAGTGAGTTAGAGCATGTTATGTACAGTGCCAGGATTCTAGGGTGGAGCTCTGGGTGGGTCAGCCTGTGTCACTCAGCTCCCTAGACAGAGCCCACAACCCCAATGGCAGGTAGCCTGGGAGGCCAGGAGAGGTGCAGGAATTTGGATCTATCATAAAGGGAAGAACTGGTACGGGGCAAGCTAAAACATGGTCTATGGTCTGCTCCTGGACACATGGGGGACACTTCAAATGCTTTCTCCACCCAAACTGGATGTTTTTCCAATACTGGTTAGCAAAGAGCTGAAGAGAACCTGTTCTCATTGCCAGAGTTGGTGTATTAGACTAACCCCAGGCTCCATCTATTCAAGTTGGAGGGGAACTGAGAAACTCAGGAATCAGTGAGCCAAGGCAGAATGTGCATTCTTTTTATGTGTTTTTTTTTTAAATTAAGAGATTTAATTGACAAAGATTGCATAAATTCAAGGTATATGATGTGATGATTTCATAGACATATACATCATGTAATGATTATCCCAAATTAATTAACACATCCATCAGCACCCAGGTTTTACATTAGATCCACAGAACTTGATCATTTTTTCATTTCATTTTTTAATTTCAGAGAGTTCTATCTTTTCATCATAATTGAAAGAATTGCATGATAGATTAAACATTGTCGGCATTATTTTCCAAAATTTCTCATTAATGTTTTTAGATTCAGTCACACACCGAGTGTTTTGAATTATATTAGCATATCCATTAGCAGTCGAAGACTCACCAATTCTTATCCTTCTTCGGTAGAATCTGAGGTGAACCGTAGCAAAATCGGTTACAAAATTATTTGGATTTTATGATAAGTTGGTTTGCTGAGCTGCAAAATTCATAGGAAGGACTGGATCTTGGAATTTTTTTAACAAAATGAAGCATACTGCATTGCATTATCTGCTTTTGCATTTAGGAAATGGCTGTAAAGTGTTTATTAGATGCGATTACATGAAAACGGCATCCTATCATGCAGCTTTCATGAAGCAGAAAATGATGATTTACAAATAACTGTTGAACAACTAAGGGATTCATGGTTTCCCTTTCATCATGGACCTCCCAAGTCAAAGATGTCTTTCAAAACTATGGAATACTTCGCTAACTTGCATATTATCTTTGCACTTCTCTGAATGGTTCCAATCTAGTAAGTGCTACCAAAGCAAGCACAGAATTTGTTCATCTTTTAATTGAAAGTTTGTACCTGTCAATCATCTCCCCACTACCACCACTCCCAGCTTCTGGTACCCACCCATCTGCTCTCTGCTTCTATGAATTCAACTTTTTCAGATTCCACAAATAGGTGAGATCATACCATATTTATCTTTCTGTGCCTGGCTTATTTCACCTAACATAATGCTTTCTAAATTCATCCATGTTGTCACAAATGACTGTGGTCCTACCATGCATTCATGGTGGGAGAGGGGTTCCTGGCTTTCAGTCCTTCATAGCACCCACTTCTTCTCCTTGCTGTCCCAGAGTGGACCTGAACTGAGAGTTTCCCCTTACACCTCCCTCCAGTGCCTCCTTCACTCCCTCTCCTTTCAGTCATAGCCTGAGGCATGGTTCTCCCTGTGTCTGTCTCAGATGATGCCTTTGAAGCAGGTGTCAACCTTGAATGCACGTCTAGGATCACTCCCTATAACATACTATAACATTGCTCAATTCCCAATCTGAGCAATGGGAATTCAGTCCAACAAAAATGCATGAAGGATTGCCGCCAGAGAGGCAGCACTGCTTGATGGTTAAGTGCTCTGGGCCTGGATTCAGACTGCCTGGCTCCTTCCTTGCTAGTTGTGCAACACTGGGTATATTAAGCTCTCTTAGTCTGTTGCCTATCCTGTAAAATTCAGATTATGATGGAACTTATCATACAGGTTGTATGTGAGAATTAAGTTGGTTAAGACATCAAAAAAGGGCCTGGAAAAGGACCTGGCACATAGTAAAATGCTCAATAAACATTAGCAATGGTGATGATGGTGATGATGATGATCCTGCAACACAGGGAACACAACTCAGAGCATTTCTCATCCTCAGGAGCTTACTGTGGAGAATGATAGAGTAATAAATACATCCTTGCAATGCAGAATAAAAGCACAGTGACAGAGAAAGTGCTAATCCAAACTTCCACTTACTTACCTTTAGAATTGGAAGGTGACAACAAGCAGAGATAAGTACAAAGATAAGCAGAGATCAGCACAAAGACCCATGTAGTAACAAGAATTGGTATTGATGGAGAGCAAGAGAAGATGCAAAATGTTTAACACATACGCTTAATCTGCACAGCAAGGCTATGCAGAGGGTTAATATTTTAGCTCTTTATTTTTTCCAGTACTTAGGATTGAACCCAGGGTGCTTTATCACTGAGCTACATCCCCAGCTTTTTTTATTTTTTTTATTTTTTAAAGACAGAATCTCACTAAGTTGCCCATGCTAGCCTCGAACTTGCAATCCTCCAGCCTCAGCCTCCCAAGTCATTGGGATTAGAGACATGTGCCACTGCACTTGTCTTATTTTAGCCCTTTGGTTAACCTATGAATGAAAAGAGGTTCAAAAAAGTGCCATGACCTTGTAAGGCTACACAGTGAAGAAGTAACACATGTCTACACTGAGCTTGGACCCATTATCTCCTCCTGCCTCTCTAAAACACATTGCCTCATTTAATTTATTCTTATAAATGACTCTGAGCAGAAGATAGTTTCCAGTACAGAAAACTGATGCTTGCTGAGGACAAAAGATTCAGCCAGGGCCAATAAACAACAGAGAGGACTGTAGAGTTGCCACTCCACAAGTCACGCTGCACCCGTGGGCCCAGGGTTCAGGGCACAATTTCCTGGAGAACTCCAGACTCCTGATGGAATGTCCATAAAAGGTCCCAAAGGGGCTGTATTCTAACCTGGACTCCCCTTGGCACCAGCCCCCGGAATGCTGTTAAACCAGCTTTTACAGAGACCTCATACACCGTTTCTTTTATAAAGAAAAAAAAATGAGCAGATACCCTGACCACAGTGCTTTTATGGCTTTTCCCCTCTTAAAATGCACATTTTGAAAACTGGAAACTCCCCTGTATTTTGAAATCAAGCTGAACAGTTGAGCAGTTTCAAATGTTGACTTGTAATGTTATTAACATTGACATCTTGTGGCCACTTTGGGAAACAGCAAGACCAAATCAGTGGGGGAGAACCCAGGTCTCCCTGGCTTCAAAGCACCCCAGATCCTAACCCAGGCCCTCTCTCCAAGGTACTTGGGGTTTTGAGGGTGATCATCCCCATCACTCATCTCCTTCCAGACCCCGCCAGTCTTTCCCAAGACTTCAGGTGTGTCACTTCCCTTCCCAAAGCTCCTTTCCTCACCTGCAAATGACCAGGTGAGGCCACATAAACATTGGTCTCTGTGGGTTCTGACACAGTATGGCTCTGTCATCGCCTTCTGACTAGATGGAGGGAAAACTGCACTGCATTGTGCTGACTGGAACATGTTCCAGAATGCTTCTTGGACAGGTAGATTATTTCATATAATTGCCACTTCAAACCCTTTACCTTATTTCTCTAATGGGAAGTTTGTAATTTTCACTTTCACTTGTAAGAGTTTATCTACTAACCAATTGACTTCCTTAGACATGGTCTCCCCTTGGGACTTGAACCCCACAATCCAATCAGGTTCTCTGCCACATTTCAAGGATAACTAAATTTATACTGGATTATTGTTAAATATATAAATGGTTCTAAATGGTTATTCCTAAAAGCCAAAGCAACTCTTAAAACAAAACAAAGCTCCAGAGGATATCAGGAGATGATGCTGAGTGAATTTTTCTAATGAAAAAGTTGTTTCTAACATTTCTACCTTCAGTGAAGGTATAGTAGAAAAACAAAATAATCTGCTCAGACCCATCAATCTGTGTGCCAGCTCTGCTCTCCCCAAGCTCATGCCTTTAGAGTCTTTCACCAGCTCTGATTCCAAACTCACAAATGACCTCTTTCAATGTGCCTTGTACCCCTCCCTCCCAGACTGACCTTCCTTGCCTTCCCTATCCCTGTTCGGCTCAGAAATGTGCAGTGGCTCTCTACTAGCTACTTTATTAAATGCAGACTTCCACACCCTGGCCCCTCCACCTTTTCAATGCTTATCTCTCTTCGGATCCTCCCCCTCTCCATGTTCCAGGCAAACTGAATTTCTGTCTACTTCAAGGAACATCCCTGTCAATGGCTTTGCCTTATGCTGACTTTATTGTCATTTTTCCCAAATAGGAAGAGCCTTTCTTTACCTCCCCAATAACATCTCCCCAGTAGAGGCCCTACAGGTGGGGACACATTCATTCCCTCTGGAGCTGTGTCTAGCTCAGTGCCTGGTATAAAATAGTCTATGATGTCTATTGGATCCACTGAATACAAAAAGTTTTGTTAGGTAAAGAAAAGAAGAGAAGTCCAACCCCAGGGGATGGGGAGTCAAGTGTGTTGATGGAGATGAACTCACTTTCTGACTTGGATACATTGAACTTGCACAGGAAGGCAGAGGGAAGCACGAGTGGCCCTTGCACACACAGAGTACCTGGTCCACCTACTGACACAGGTAGCTCTCCATGCAGCCTCCAAGCTGAAGTTCTCAGAGCTAGGAGGTAGGCCACCAAACCCCTGTTCTTGCTAGGTTTCTCCATGCACCCACTGGCAGGAAGTTAAGGTACTCCATCCTGAGATTGGATTTGCTACCAACTATGAAGGACTTAGTTGAGATTTTGATAGGGACAACCAGTCCTCCAGCAGATTATAGTACTATACCCTGCTTGCAGCTATAGCCACAGAAAATAGCCTCTACTTAGGATCTTCAGGCAACCATTTTGGCTGTCCTACCACCTGCTCTTCCTCTGATGCTTGAATCTTAAGGAAAGGTATCCACCTTCTCCTTCTCCCCTGGCCTTTTATCCACCAAGTTATTGAGTCCTGTCTCTCCCTAATCTCTCTAGCTCATGATTTCTCTGTCTTCTGACATGGCCTTAGCTCAAAACCTCATCATCTCATTCTCGCTGCGGAATCTTTCTAGCTCAAAATCATGCCACTCAGCCAGACATGGTGGTACACACCTGTAATCCCAGCTACTCAGGATGCTGAGGTAATTTCAAGATCAGTATCAGCAACTTAGTGAGACCCTGTCTCAAAATTAAAAATCAAGGCGGTGGCACACACCTGTAATCCCAGTGGCTTGGGAGGCTGAGGCAGGAGGACTACAAGTTCAAAGTCAGCCTCAGCAAAGGCAAGGCACTAAGCAACTCAGTGAGACCCTGTCTCTGAATAAAATACAAAATAGGGCTGGGGATGTGGCTCAGTGGTTGAGTGCCCCTGAGTTCAATCCCCAGTACCAAAATAAAAAATGGATAAATAAATAACAACAACACATGCCATTCTCCTCCTTGAAATCTTTCATCATCTTTGAGATAAATTGAAATTCAATAACCTAACACATGCAGCCAAGATCAATGTTCAAAATATTAGGGCTGGGGATGTAGCTCAGTTGGTAGAGTGCTTGCTGTGTAAGCACAAGGCCCTGGGTTCAATCCCCAGCACCGCAAAAAAAAAAAACCAAAAAACAAAATATTTAACAACCTGTATGTACAACTGAAAATCACTGGGCACCAATCAAACAAAAGGAATTCCTGTAACAGTGTTAGTCAGGGATCTGAAAGGCATTAACTCTTCAGTTGTATTATAGGGAAGTAGAGGAAGGAACCAGGCTCCCAGAGGCATCTCAGGAGTGAGGTTCAGTACTACTTACAGTGAGGATGGAGGTATTGCAGTATTTTAACAACCCATACAGGCCCCACTGGGTATCACCTGTACACAGCCTATTCTGAACTGCTTCCTAGTTCCCACCTCTCCCTGCTGCTCCAAATGCCACACCTCAGGGATATAGAGGTAGCCTCTGCAAATGGAATGTGGCCTCTGCTGCCTGGAAAGCTCTTCCCAGTGTCCTCTCCAGCTCAGGTGTCACTTGAGGGCAGCCTTCCCTGGCCTCCCAGTATGAGTAACCTCCTTGTGCTTCCACCAGGATCCAAGAATGCCCTGGGCACAATCACACTGAGGGCTCTTTTTCCCTGTCTCCCCCATTCACAGGCTCTTTACCTCAATCTTCACTGTCTTGGCCACCCCAGGTGGAACACTGGCCCTCAGTAAATGATCACTAAGCATTTGTTCAATTGAATTAAAGTCAGCCTTAGATCTGGGAGGAGCCTATATCCACAACTCAGGACAGAACTATGTGTGCGTCACCACAGCAACCATGACTTGTTGCTGTATAACATCCTACACAGCATGTAGGACGGTTTCCACAACTTGTGATTATGCACTCTTCCCTGCAAATTTTGAACATTTGCTATGAAACACACTTAAGTATACTTCTGTTTATCAATCTTACTCATGCCTACTGAGCTAAAATAGTATGCACATTAAAAACTAACTTTTTGAACAGTGTAAAGCACACATATGAATGCATTTTGAAGGATAAAATGATGATATACATAGCAGCCTGAAGTCTTCTCACATCTTAGGGCCATCTTGTACGTTCCACACTGGAGGCCACTGTCAAGGCAAGTTGTGCCTTCAGGTCTCTGCACAAAGGTCCACACAGCAACTACGCCTGGAGGTCAGTTTGCACCTGCCAGAATTCTAGGTTCTCGTCAAAGCCCAGCTCAGATACTCAAAGCAGATTATTAAAATCCCTAGAACACATCTCACAGACCACATATTCTAATCTCTACAGGGGAGGAAGTGTGAGGGGAGGGGAGGAAGTGGGAGGGGATGGGAGGGAAGGGAAGGAAAGGGAGAAAGATAGGAAGGAAGGAAGGAAGGAAGGAAGGAAGGAAGGAAGGAAGGAAGGAAGGAAGTGAGTTGTGGGGGGAGTGGGGGGGAGGGAAGGGAAGGGAAAGGAAAGAAAAGACGGAGGGATTTAACCTTTCATGCCATCCTCTGAAAATGTCAAATAAACATTTAGAATGTCTAGAATGGTGACCTTTGAATCCAGATTTTCCCTCAGGGGACATTTTCCCCCAGGCGACACTTAGCAATGTCTGGAGATGTCTTCAGTTCTCATAGCTACAGGAGTGCTACTCTGCAGGGTCTAGGAACCGTTGCCAAACATCATATGGACAGGACAGTCCACAAAAAAAAGAATTATTTGGGGAAAATAAATATAAAACAATAAAATCAAATAAACAAGAGTACTGAGATTAGGAAACTTTGGTCTAGAAAGAGAGTGAGCATGCTTAGTTCTGCGAAAGTTCTGCTGCTTCTGGGCTCTGTGGCCTTGAGAGGTATTCCTCCAAGCTTGGTGCCTCTCTGTAGGATTTATGGATTCATTGTCTGTTGACTCATTTGTTCCCTTAACAGACACTTCCCAGGAAGAGGGGATAAGCAGGGACCAAGACCCTATAGAAAACCCTAAGGAGCAGTGGGAACTAAATAAAGAACCAAGTGTCAAAAGCCCTTCATACTACAGTGACACAGCTAATTCAGTGTTTATAGCAACTCAACTCACAATTGCTAAACTATGGAACCAAACAGATGAACGGACCAAACCCTTCAACACAAAAATGGAGATAAAAAAAATGTTCTGTGTGTGTGTGTGTGTGTGTGTGTGTGTGTATATATATATATATATATATATATATATATATATATATATAATTTCAATTTAAAATATTATTTCAATTTAAAAAAGAATGAAATTATGGCATTTGTGGGTAAATGGATGGAGTTGGAGAATATTATGCTAAGCTAAATAAGCCACACCCAAAAAACCAAAGGCTGAATGTTTTCTCTGATATGAGGATGATGATTCACAGTAAGGGGGGGCACAATACAGGGGGAGACTAGGGAAGAGTAGAGTTACTTTATATTAGGTATAGGGGAGTGAAGGGAGGGGAAGGGGCATAGGGATAGGTAGGATATTAGAGTGAAACAGACATTATTACCTCATGTATACTTATGACCGCACTACTAATATGGTCCTACAATAAGTACAATCAGAAAAATAGGAATCACACTCCATTTATGTATGATTTATCAAAATGTATAAATGCATTCTACTGTCATGTAGCACTAATTAGAACAAATTTTTAAAAATTAATTTTAAAAAGCCCTTCATAATTGTGTAAGATGCTCAAGGGACCCAAGGCAGCAGATTGACACATCGATGGCACAGTTGGTGCATGTAGGATGCTTGCTCAACTCGAAGAGCTCACTTTCTAGTTACTACCTTTCCTCTATTATGAGAGACACAGGTTTTCTTTTTCATGTTTGAAAAGCCTCTCTGGGTGCAATGTGCACATTAAAGTGATGCAGTTGGCAATGACAGTCAGCTAGGTCGCAGCCATGCTGTAGCTGTACTGGCTGTGGGTCTGCAAACTTGGTCAGTGGAACCGATTTCTGGTGGGTGGTATTGAACCTAGGTGGTTCGGTCAAGAAACCCCTGAAGGAAAGACTTGAGTCCTGATGTTGTCTGAGAACTTTCCTCCTACGATGGGCTCAAGAATGACCTTATCATAGGAATGAGCAAGTACAGAACTGGTTTTGATGCTTGCAGATGGTTCAGAATGTGCAGGTAGCCCAGATCTACCTAACCTGTTGCTCTTTGGAGACACACAGGCAACCTAATCTTGCTCTCAGCTAAGCCAGTGGTTCTCAGCCCTGGCTGCACATTAAAAGTAATTAGTGGGGCCAGCTGAGATGCACATGCCTATAACCCCAGAGGTCTCAGAGACTTAGGAGGCTCACAAGTTTGAGGCCAGCCTCAGTAGCTCAGTGAGGCCCTAAGCAACTTAGCAAGACCTTGGGGATATAGCTCAGTAGTAAAGCATCCCTGGGTTCAATTCCCAGTACAAAAACAAATTAAAATTATTTAGTGGATCTTTAAAATTACTGATAGGTGGGCTCCACTCCAAGTAAAGAAGGATCTCTGGAGATGAATGCAAGCATCTGAATTTTTAAAAGCCCCACCTGATTGAAAGGCCCAAAGGACTGCCTGGGCAGTGGGTGTTTTCAAATTCTCCAGGTGATTCTAATGTGCAGCTAGGCTGAGACCCACTGACGAAAGCCTTCTCTGATCAGCCTAGGACCTGCTATATCTTTCTCCACCTCCTGAGGTAGCAGGCCTCCCCTTGACTGCGTGTTGGAGCCCTCTGAAGAACACTGACAAAGCCCAATGCCCAGTCTGCACCCAGACCATTACATCGGAATTTCTGGCTGGGGCCCCACATGAGGAACTGCTAAAGTTTCTAAGGTAAATCCAACTCACAGCCAGGGGCGGAACCTCGCACTGAATCCCACATGCTTGATGGCAAAGCCAGCCGCCCTGAAGAAGGCCAATCTGCACCGCCAACAGTGCATCTATTTAAAACAGCGGGGCCTATTTTGTGCCTCACAGCGTATTTATTTGTGACCAGTCTTGCAGTTCACTTGTACCTACGAGGCTGGGCAACCTTTCACAACACCTTACACATCATAGGTGCTGAATGAAGTTTGGATAACTGAACAAACAATTGGAAGGACATATATGTATTTTGTCAGGAACTTTCAAATCACATAGGTGCCCACATTAATGTGCTAGTTTTGAAGATAAGATAGAGATAAAGGTACTCTTTGGTTTGAAGATAATTATAAAATAATAGGTAACTGGTCAGGTAGAGAACCTGACCTTCTAAGCCAGAGGTAGAAGCAAAAATATTGTTTTATAAGAGGGAGAATCTCAAATTTCAAGGTGAGGCTGTGACTCACAGCTACATACTGATGTACATCATACAGGATCAAGGGGAGCACAGTAATACAAAACATTCAGCTGTGTTCCGATACCTTTGTTACGTAGAAAGCTGTAAAGACTAACACACAGTCCTTGTAGGAGATGCTCCTATAGAGGATTTAAGTCAGGGATGCAGGGTTCTTCAGAATTTTGTTATAAACAAAGAACCAGCATTTGTCATTTCCAAATACTACTCACTTTTCAGAGCTAGTTTTCTCATATCCTAGACCCCACCACTAACTTAATAATCTTAACAAAGTCTTTGTTTAAAAATAGTATTCAGAGAATTCTGTATCTAAATCAGTTTGAGGCATGATGAAGATTGCCAATTTATTTTAAAGTTAAACTGGATAAGCACAAGGCCCCAGAGAACATGTGTATGCCTGGTGTGTCACTGTGCATCAAGGCCCCTGGCCTGCTCCATGGCTTGGGTGTCCTCTGCCGGTGGTTTGGGCAGGTCCAGCATGGTAGATGAGTCTTTCCTGGGACTCCCAGTAACCAAAATCCAATGGTTCTTTGGTTTTTCAACTCTGTGTGAATCCAGATGTGTGTGAGCTGCAACTTCAACTTCCTTTCCAAAATAAGTCCTGGAGCAAGAAAGGATTAATTCTGGTTGGTAATCCTCTATAGGAGCATCTCCTACAAGGACTGTGTGTTAGTCTTTACAGCTTTCTACGTAACAAAGGTATCGGAACACCACTGAATGTTTCGTATTACTGTGCTCCCCTTTCATTTCATCCCAAAAGCACACTAGGACACAGTAAGCCCTTGGGATCTCTAAGATGTGGCCTGTTTGCAAAAAGTTTTCACCCTGTTTGGGTGAGGATTAGGCAGGTCAGGTCCATTATAGATAATATCCTGCAGGGAAGAATTTATGTAAAAGGAACTCTGATGAGATTTTCACACCATGAGAGTTCTGTGTGACAACATTTCATCATCAAAGGACTTTTTTTGTGTCTGTGTTTATATTCACAAGCCCCATATGTGGCATTTTGCTGTACTCTGCAATACGATACCTTAAGAAAAGATTGCGGTGGACAGCCAGGCCCCGATTTGTGTGGCGGTGATAGATGACAATTTTTTCATTTGCCTTTAGATTTAAAAAAAAAAAAGTGCGCTATTAACATCCTGAATTAAGGCCTCCATGTTTCTATATGCAAAAATCTCCAGTTATACCGTATTCCAATTTAACATATATAATAAATATGCAAGGAATGTCTTAGAAGCCAAGCATTTGATTAAATACATTTCCGTGGTTATCCATATGACAGAATAATTATTCAAAATCGTAATGCAGATCTTTGACAACATGAGATATGGCCAATGTTGTTATTAAGTGTAAAAAAAATTCACGGTGTTTTGTCTTTTAAAAAATTACCTAGGGCTGGGGATATAGCTCAGTTCGTAGAGTGCTTGCCTTGCAAGCACAAGGCCTTGGGCTCAATCCCCAGCACCACCAAAAAAAGAAAATAATAATTACTTATACATATGTATAGAAAAATAAATAGTAAACAACAGTGGCTATCTGTGGAAGGTGGAACTATTACTAGTACTTTGCATTCTTGGTGTGCTTTTCTGACTTCATAAGTGAACATGTATTGTTTTTATAATGAGAAAAATTAAGTATTACTTTAAAAGCCTGACTAACACAAGGAAAATGTTGTGTCAGAGAGAAAAGCAGCCCCTGGCATCCAGAAGCTGGCCCTCCTCTCAGCTGTGCTCGGTGTTCTCTTAGAGAACAGATTGGATTTCATGGACTGTCCACATTAGACAAGGCAACTCTGTGACCATTCTGGGTCAAGACAAGATCAAAACCATTCTGTAGTCAAGTCTGAACACAGGCAAAACAAGAACATTATTCAGATCACAAAATCCCCAATGCACTCTCCTTCTACCACGAACAACCACTGTCTCTTTACCAACGTCAGTTTTAGTTTTGCCTTTGTCTGCCCTCCTTATAGATTAGAGTTGTGGATGGGTCAATCACAGGATCCCCTTTGCTTCCTGACAGCACCCAATCCAGAGGAAAGCCTTGCTTCATGGGACTCTCCCCAAAATACCTAACCAAAGCCCAAATTCTATAAGCATCTTTCCCAACACCCCCTCACTCAGGTGCCCCACTCTTCCCCAAGGTATGCATTCTCCCTCATTCCAACAAGTAATAAACCTAATTTGCTCAACTGCAAGTGCTCCAGATGGCCTCTGGCCAGAGGGTGGTGGCCTGTGCAAGGTAGCCTGGTGAGGTCTGAGTTTCCTGTTTTGCAGATGTGTGACCATGGCTGAGTGAGGTTAAGAGGCCTGCTTCAGGCCACAAGGTGAGTTAGCAGTGGTGCAAAAAAACTCCTATGCTGGGGTCACTGCTCCTTCCAGAACATAATAACCACTAAGACAACAATGAATCCTTACCAGTGCATTCTGTAAGCCAGGCACTTTTCATGTAAATTAATCTTTTAGTCTTCACAAACTCTCCTAAGGTGGATATTATTAATGTCCCTATGTACAGATAAGGAACTGAGGCACTGACAGGTTAAGTGGTGAAAACGAAACACAATTTCTAGGAGAGCAAAACTTGGCAAGGAATGATTGAAGACAAGAAATCTGTCAAGCCTGCTTCATTGTAGATCCCAGGAGGAAGACACTTGTGAAGCTGGGTCCTCCCAGCAAAGCTCCAGAGAGACAGGTACTCTGTCTGGAACAGATTGAGTAACCTATACCTGTGGCCACTTCCTGGACAGGGGGCAGCAGCCATGGAGGGCCAATCTGTAAATTCTTTCTGCTAATGCCATACTTTCCCAGTGACTTCTAACGAGTCTATTAGTTGCAGAGCCAAAAGTGAGGTCTGTGCCACCAACCCCTGCTTGCCAACAGGACCTTGCCTCAGGCTCCAGTCACACAGTGCCCAAGCCTAATGAAATGTCCCCCAGTGACAACAAGAATGATACTCTTTGCAGGACCACTGTGTTGTCTATGTTGCTGCCCTGCTCTCTCCTTCACCTCCTGGGACTTTCCAGTCTCTTTAGCAATGAGAAGTTCAATGGGATTGAACCCAGGATGCTCTACCACTAAGCTCCATCCCCAGCCCTTTTTATTTTTTTATTTTGAGACAGGCTCTCACTAGTTGCTGAGGTTGGCCTTGAACTTGTGATCCTCCAGCCTCAACCTCTTAAGTAGCTGGGATGACAACTGCCTGGCTTGATCTTTACTGTTTTGTAAAAAGTTCCTTAGCGATGCAAACCTGAAGTCAGGGTCGAGAAACACTAATGCAGGGTGCTGCCACCTGTGCTTTCCAATTTTGAATTAAAATTAAAGAAAAAGAGAAAGCAAACTATTTGAGCTAGGGAAAATCTCTGTTTTACCGACAGGAACAAGTGGTGGCATTGGTGCATTCATCCTGCAGCCTCTCAGTCTTGCAGTCTCGTAGCCTCGAAATCTGTGCCTTTCTGATCATGTGCTCACCCGAATGGGGAAGCCTTCAAACTCCAGGCGCAGCTGTGGGTCGAGGAAGGAAGCCTGCCAGCAGTTCAGGTGGGAGACCTCATCTATCAGGTATACCTCCTGGAGCCAAGACTTCTTAGATGACTTCAGGAGGGTCCTGTGGTCACTGGATAAATACAACTGGAAATGACAACAGAGAGATGAAACAAAGTCACGGCTACTGAAAAGCTAAGGAAAGAAGCAATCAACAGGCTGGAAGGCAAGAATGTTCAAAAGCAGTTTTATTGTTGTTGTTCGTTTGGAATTTGGTTTTGTTTTTCTGTATTTATGTTTTGTACTGGCAATGGAACCTGGGACATTCCAACACTGAGGTACATCCCCAGCCCTTTCAATTTTTTTTTTTTTTTTTTTGAGACAGGATCTTAGAAAATTACCCAGGCTAGCCTTCAACTTCAATCCTCTCTACTCAAACTCCAGAGGAGCTGGGATTATAGGTGTGCACCACTGTGCTGGGCTTCAAAAGCAGTTTTCAAAAACCCTATTCTTTCTGATTGTATGAGAAAGCATGTTTTTCCTCTTCTTTATAAATGCAATCTCCAAATGCAGAGACCAACACACAAATGCACTCATCTCAAACTACTTGTCCTTCCTTTGAATACCAAACTCAGTCTCTGTCTGTCTTTCCCACTCCCTGACTCTGTTCCCCTCCTCTTTTTCAAAGGAGAGGACCTGGGTCAATTATTTACTATAAATAATGCACATGAAACTTGATGCATGAAGTACTCTACAGGACCACGTCATCACAGCTGATATCCATTCGTGAGCTTTCACCTGTGCCCCCCTGGAATTGGTGTGAGTGCTGAGAATGTTTGTCAGCTCTATGGCAGCCTGCAACCTTACCAAAAACCACCCGTCCTGCTGAAAAGTCCAAAATGTTAATTCCATGTGAGCTCTTTACTGGTTTACCTTCCATCTGGATGTAGAGGTAGTTTCTGCATCTTCTGAAAGGCTTTTAATAGGCCTTTCTACATAAAAGACTGCACAGTGGGGCATCATAGGGGAAGGTAGAAATGCATCTTTAATGAGTTCTCTAAATAGCAGGAGAAGAGACACAATATAGATAAGGGATGCAACTTGCTATGGTTTGGGTATTGAAGGACCTCTTAAGGCCCATGTACTAAAGTCATGTCCCCCAGGGTGGTTCTTTGGGAGATGGTGGAGCCTTCGAAAGATGGGGATTTAAGGGAGGCACTTAGCTCTTTGGGATGTTCTGCAAAGGGGATTGTGGGACCCTGACCCCTTTCTCTTCCTCTTTGCTCCCTGGCTCATGATATAAGCAGTTTTGCTCTGCCATAGCTCCTACCACGATGTGCTGCCTCACTACAGACCTTAAGCAGTGATGGAGCCAACTGATCAAAAGGATAACAGATAAAGGAATGGTATCCAAAAATACAAGATGTCAAGGAATACCTTAATAAGATCAGTGTCAAACCCATGTGAAGAAAGCCATGAAATCTTACTGAGAAAAAATTGTACTAAGGGAATAAATGGAGAGATATCTCAGAAGAGCTACTAAATATGCAAATGTTCTTATGTTACAATGCCAATCAAAACATGAGGTAAATTTTTTCTGCAAGGGCAAAGAAGCTTGATGAAAATAATTATTACATTTAACTGAAAAAATAATTTCTAAAGTAATTTGGACAAAGAAGTGTAATCAGAGAGAGTCATGAGTTGTCAAAGTATATTATAAAGCTATAGTAATTAAGATGCTCTAGTCCTAGAATAAAAATAGACAGAGTCCAGTGGGTCAAAATAGAAAGCTCAGAAACAATGTGTAGTACACATAATAATTTAGTATTTGCTAAGGGAAGCATCATGTGTTGGTAGAGAAAAGAATAATTAAGAGATAACAGATGTGACAGTATGAATGGTCACTTGGGGAAATTTAGAAATTCCCATAAAATCTTTTATCAAAATAAATCCCAAGTGGATCAAAAAATAAATTTAAACAAGACTCAAACTACAAACATCTAGAAGCTAATTTTTTTGTCATGCTAGGAATTAAACCCAGGGCCTTGCACATGCTAGACAAGTGTTGTACCACTGAGCTACATCCAAAGCCCCAAATGTTTTACATAAGTTCTCTAAAACTAACTAAACCTTAAAAGCAATGGGAAAAATTCAAAAGAAAACCTTGATAGATTTTACTCAAGAGCATAATATTAGAACTACAACTTAAAAGCCAAGCAGCACATGGGAGAAAATATTATCAAGAAATATGAAAAATGTTAATAATCTATGAAGGAGCAGGTATATGAACATAAATTAAAATATGGGCAAAGAACACATAATTCAAAGAAGAGAGAAAGGAAAGAAGATAGGAGTGAAAAGTAGGAAGATAGGGAAGAGGAAGGAGAGAGAACAAAACTGAAAACAGGGAAATTAAAGTACAGCAATATTTATGTATCATTTTTCCTTTAATTTTTTTTTTGGTGATCAAAGTAGTAAACATTATAATTATGATGCTTGTATGACTTGGATATGGGATGTTCCCCAAAAGCTCCTGTGATACTGCAAGAATGTTCTGAGAGGGAATTATGAGAGTGTGAGAACTGTACCCTAATTGGTCCATCCTGATTTGAATGGACTGACTGTTAATTGTAAGCAGGTGGGGCGTGGCTCAAGGAGGGCATGTCCTGGAAGGGTGCATCTTCCCTGTGACCCTTCACCACAACCCCTTCTTCTCTCTCTCTCTGCTTCCTGGCTACCATGAGGTGAGCAGTGTTCCTCCACCATGATGTTCTGCCTCACTTTGGATCCAAAGCAATGGAGTCAGTCCTCAATGGACTAAACCTCTGAAATCATGAACCAAAATAAACTTTTCCTCCTCCAAATTGGTCTTGTCAAGTATTTGGTCACAACAACACAAAGCTAACACAATATTTAATATGATTGATAATTCCTTATTTACTATTTTTGCGATTACAAATTGGTAGAACCCATTACAAAAAGAATTTGTCATATGTATCAATAATTTCGAAATTATTCATATTTGTTGTCTCAGTAACTCTATGTCCCTCCCTCCAAAAAATCTATATTAAAAGGAGAATCCCTGATTTTGATATTGATTTTTGGTATTGGGTAGAAGAAGTTTTAAGCAATTATACACAGATGCACACTGAAACTTACACATAATAGGAATATATGAACACCAAACCCAACCACCCAGGAGTAGAATAAAAACTAGATAAACTATGATATTTCCACACAATTATATATCTTGTATTCATTAAATATGATTGTCATGAAGAGCTTTGAGAAATGTTCTTTAAAAAAATAATATAGCTATGTATTCATTATGATTACATCTAAGTTTTATAAAAGACTATGTAACCAGACACAGTGATGCATGCCTACAGTCCCAACAACTTGGGAGACTGAGGCAGGAGGATTGAAAGTTAGAGGCCTGCCTGAGGAACTTTGTGAGATGATGCCCCAAAAGACAAAAAGGGCTATGGTGGAGCTCCTGGCAGAACACTCCTGAGTTCAATCCCCAGGACTGCGTAAGGAAAAAGTAAATAAATACAAATAAGTAAAAAAATGATACTTAGAAAATTACAAATAAAATAAGCCAAATGTTAGGAATGCTAATCACTATACAGACAATGGTGATTTAATCTTCTTTCTTAACAATTTTGTATTTAATGCCTACATTTAAAATCAAACTGCATGGGACTAAGGGAATAGCTCAGTGGTAAAGTGCTTGACTAGCATTACCAAGGCCCTGGGTTTGATCCCCAGTGCCACAAAAACTTAAAATTAAATCAGGCTGAACCTTGCTATCTATGATGCACCATAGCTTGGCAGCATTATTAGGTATTTATAATAAATATTAGGTATTTATAACACCTACTAATAATAATAACAATGCTATATCATACAATAAGGGAATCTTCAATTTTAATGACAAATTTTACATAGTTCCAGCTCTGCCGCTTACTTAGCGGGGTGGCTTGAGGCAAAACCATTTAACCTCTCTGAGCCTCAGCTTCCCTTAGCAAAACAAGCATAAACGAGTCAGGGGTCAGATGATCCTCAATTAATCCAATCATTTCATTTGCAGGTAGAAGTTGTATAAATTTTGCTTTTTGCTGATTGCATTGCTAAAGGATTTTCCTCCCTTAATCTAGCTTTTAGAGGTTTTTTGTTTTGTTTTGTTTTGTTTTTGTTTTTTAATTCACAGAGTTAGAAGAATTGGCCCAAAACTGCCTGTGAAAGCTGCAGGCTGAAACCACAACATAGTCAGAGATGGAGCCTGCATCTGCAGTTCTTTGTCTACCTCAGGAGGACGTTATTGGAGGATTTTTTAAAAATTAAAATGATCCAAAGAATATATGCCAAGTGAAAACTCACCATTTTGTTTTCAAATCCTCCTGTTATTCCAAGGTAAAAGTCCTGTCCATATCTAAGGACTTGACCGGTGGCATCTTTGCCTGCACTGTCAGTGGAGAATGAGTACAATATAAACTATGCAGATTAGAATCATCCTACAGCTCTACTTTTTGTGTATGCAATTTTGTTTATAATCTATTTTCTTGATAATCCATATTCACATCCCATAACTGCATTAGGATGGGGGATAAAATCCAGCTGGCATGTTCTTCTTTGCCTACACCACAGCCGGCATGCAGAGCACCACCACTTTGTGAGCCTTTGGCTGGAGTGGACCATGTACACCATGCTAACTTAACTAAGAAGTTCTGGTCAAGTGCATTGACATCTTTAGAGAGAACCAAGGTAGTATAGTCATCGATATTTAATATAATCTTTCCTCTTAATCCTCCAGGAAATAGATTTTGTGACCAGTTTTTAGTGGTTTTAACATAAATTATCTGTACTCAAGAGAAGTCTAAATTAAGGACTTAAAGGCTCTACATATAAACACTGCTATCATAAATTAGTTAACAAAGGTAATAGTTTTAAATTTTGATTATGTCTATTTGTTCTCTAAGATTTTCAAAATGTCCTCCAGTACATTTTTAATGGACATTTAATTTTTTAAACAGCAAATCCCATCTACCACCACCTTATATTAAACTATACTTTTGTTGTAAAAATAACATAGCAATATTAAGAATGACAAAATCACTCAGATGGGTTCAAAGTCTCTATGTTATTAGAAGATAAAAAAAATTAGTAATCAGTAAAGGAAAGAGATCAGGAGGCAGAAGGAAGGGAATGGGGGTGAGTACAGGGGAGTATTGACCTAATCATATTGTTATGTTATATGCATGTACAAATATGTAACAACAAATCCCATCATTATGTACAACTCTAATGCACCAATAAAAAAATGTGGAAAGAGGG
>JAJEJO010005818.1:116915-197765 GCA_020662805.1 Glaucomys volans
TAAGAAATAAAAGGCCCAATCAAAAGAGAAAAAGAAAAACCCACTTTGCTTCTAGGCAGAATTCCAATTTAATTCCCTGGATCCAGTAATTACGAAGCAAACATTTTGAAATGAGCCAAGTTACCAATCATCCTGCTAAGGTAAAAAGGATCATAAAGGCCAATAATTCTCAAGGTAAGCCAGCATGATGAGACCACAGAAAACATTCACACATCTTTTGCTTCCTGCCAGCATTGCTGCAATCCCAGGGCATCCTTAAGCTACCAGTGAAACTGATACTATGGTGAAACTGAGCTGGAAATCAAATCACCTCTACCTCAAAATGGTAAAAGTGTTTCTGCCAACTGGGATCCTGGTTGGAGCTGCGCTCAGGCCACAGGGCACTTCTAATTCATCGTGCAAGTGGGCTGTAATTTCATCTGGAGTCATGCACAGGCTCAGGTCACCACACTGAAACAAACCAGCTTCTTCCCTCTCAGGATAGTTAGGATTTACAAGTATCACTCTGTCTCCATAATGAATATATCCATCTTCAGATATGGAAAGCTGCATCTACAATTTTAATAAGAACTGGTCAAAAAAAACCCAGACAATTCCTGAACAGCCAGGACCATAGCCACTCCCAGGTGTACCCTCTTTCCTCCTCAGACCAGCACCCACATGGATTCCCTCAAATCCTTAGTTTTCTTCCTTTCCCTTCTATTTTGCCAATGCTAAGCTTCCCGTAATCCCAAATAATGTCAAACAAAGCTGGTGAAAATCAAATGGGTCAACTCCATTATTAATTTAACTTTCATTGAAAATTTCCTGAGCAGCAAGAGGTATTTTACTTGTTATTAATCTATTAATTTCTGTATTTGGAAAATGAAAGTAAACATAATGAAGAGAAGACTTCCTTTATGTTTCTAAAATGTTTAAGAATTTTTAACACTGGGACTTTCAGATGGAAAAAATTGAATTTTTTTTCTTGCTTAACATATACTCACACTTAATTCGACAAAAATTTTGAAAACAGTGTTGGAATTAATTACCGGTCTCAAAAGATTCTTTTTCAGTCTTCTGTTTCTCTGAATGAGAAGTTTCCCCTTCTCTCTCTTGTCTAAAAAGTCTTTCATGTACTCCTGGTTAAGGAGAAAAAGAATGAATTCCACAGTATGTACAAAAGCCCTAAATAGAACAGTGGTAGCTTTTAGGTCAGAAGAGTCTCAAGATGAAAAGGCAAACTGTGAGAACAGACAAGGAAATGTGAGCATATAGAATGGTGGAAATTATATTCAGCATTACTATAATACTTTATGTCAGTATAGAATGTTTAGAAAAAGGAGAAAGACACAAAGCTGTAATTATTCCAGCCAATGATGATTAAGAGAAGAAACTGAAGGCATCTCCCGCCTCTGAGGTCCCCCCTGGTTGTATGGTAATGGACACTGGAAAGCCAAACTCTCCCGAGAGGTTTGTTAAGAGGGCTGTTTGAGAACACGAAGCAATGAACACCGTGAGTAAAAGGGATGTCTCCGGGGTCCCTCGGGAAGGCGTGGAGAGGATAGGGAGAGGAGAGGGGCAGTAATTCCATTCAGAGTGCTTGCCTGCCAGCAGGCTGGGACTACAGCAACCAAGGCCCCGGGAGAATTTAGTGAGACCTAAGCGGGATACACAGAGTGAGAGCAAGGCACCCGAGTTTAAAAGGAGGGTCAGAATGCTTAGAGTGGAAACCCCATGAGCCCTGACTTGCAGAACACTCCCAAGGTGGGTTTAGGGGTATTTGGTGTGTGCTGGGTGAGAGAGGAGACTGGGGTGCTCCAAGCTTGCGAGGAGGCCGGACTTTGGACAGGGTCTGGGAGTTCCAGCCCGCTCCTGGCCAAGCCCTCCATACCTCCTCCAGGTAGATGTCCTCGTTCCAGTTGCCCACACGGACTCGTGGACAGTACAGATTTTGCGCCATCTTCCCTGCTGTCCAGAAAACAGACCCCGGACTGACACCGCAGCGTTAGCGGGTCGCCATGACCACCCGGCCGCGGGCGATTGGTCAGGGTTAGTATGCCGCTGGCCAATGAGCGAGTGCACACAGGTGCGCGGGCCGAGCTGCAGCGTCGGGGTAGGTGGGTCTCGCCGCCAGCGCGGAGCTGTTATTCGCCACCCCGCCTTCTCCCACGATGGCGATTGATTAATTGCAAAGAGGGTAGAGGAAAACTCAAGCCAACAAACAAACCTGATTGTCGTACATGTTCTCTAGAGAAAAATTTAAAACTTCCTCTGTTTTATCAGAATCAAAACGAAAAATGCTATAAAACTAGAGCGCCCTGGCTTGTTGAAGCACAAGAGAGAAGCTTTGAAACGGAAGTGTAAGTTGCTTGCAGGCTATTTTTCTAACCATTATTAGCAGCAGCAGTTTTGCTTTAATCATAAAACAATATCAATACACATTTGAAAATCAAACTAACATAGAAGGAGAGGGATTATTCAAAATTTCATATCCTTTTAAGTAAGAAATATACTACATAAGTATATTCTTATTTATACATTTCTTATGTAAATTCATACTTTCATGGACTTTATAGGACTTTATATCCTTCCTCTTCTAATGTCCAAGTAAAATGACAAGCCTGTAATTTGCAAGCGTTCTTGATGTAATTGGAATATATTGTAGCCAACATATTTTAAACAAGGTATTTTGAGTAGGAGAGGTGGAGCTGGATGTTAATTGAACACATTCAGTAGTTCTCCTGTATTTAGTGACTCCTAAGACAGGATAAAAATGGAAGACACCAAAACCTTCCCTTCTTTCTGCAAGTCCAGTCTAAAAAAGAAGATGGTTCATGAAAACAAATGACTTCAGAAAGACTGTAATAAGTGCAATTAAAAAAGTGATGATTAAGGGCCATGAAAGTTTAAGGAAGAAAGGATCATTGCTGCCTGCAGGGATTGTGGAATGCAAATTGGATGACCTTTGGGTGATGCAGGGAGGGGTCCGTGCTTTGGAGCTTGACTTGGAGGAATTTGAGCTGGCAGGCAGCAACATTGGATAACAAATAGGAACATATTCACTTATGAATCCATAAGTTCTGTCATTACATCACCTTATGCTAGGCTGCTTCAAAAGAATGAACAGGACAAAGCAACTAGGTCAGATAACAGATCGTGAACAGCATCTGACCAATGAAGAAACTGAAATTCAAAGAAGTTAGCAGCTTTTCTAAGTTCAACACACCAAAAAAAAAAAACCACCTTGTGCCACATATAATGATGTTTTGATCTACAACTGACCTCACATATGACTCTTGTTCCATACATTATAATAGAACTGAAAAATCACAATAGCCTAAAGTAACATGCTCAATGCATTATTCACATGTTTGTGGTATGCTGCTGCGAACAAATCTAGTGAGTGCCAGACCAATAAATGTACAACACATATAGTACATACAGTACAACACATGCAGTTATAATACTTGATAATGACAATAAATGACTGTTACTGGTACATTTACTAGACCTTTTTCATTATTTTGGAGTGCAGTCCTACTCATTAAAAAGGTATACTGTAAAACAGTATGCCAGTTACTCTGGCAGCAGCTTCATGCATCTTGTGTATCTACGTCTCTCAATTGCATTGTTTTCTCTCGTGCTTAATTTGATCTCATGGTTTGTTCATCATGGCCCCTAAGCACAAACATGTGCTGCTGATGCTGCCAGTAAGAGGCCATGTCAAGTGATTGACCTGGAAACAAATGAAAAGTGATTAAAGGCTACAGCTTTGGAAAATCAGTGGTGGTTATCCCTCACCAGTCAGGCATGTGCATAACTACAATCTTGAAGAACAAGAACAAATTCAGGGAAGATCTTACAGGATCTGAAGGCAAAGAGAGTAACAAAATTTTGAGAAGGGCTTATATCAGACTTGGAGAAACTTCTGAGCACCCAAATTTAAGACCTGACACTCAAGGTGTTTGTACAATGATGAAAACCACGTAATGACATATTTCTCAAAATGTGTCTCACAAACATATGACTGTGTCTCAAAGCAAGGACTCAACCCAGATTTTCTGACTCCATGTTTTCTCCTTTTAAATGTTTCCATGTTTCCCATAAAATTGGGAATAAGAAAAGATAATTCCAGTTCCATGTTGTTTAATAGGTTTCTAGTGAATTCCATCATTGAATCAGTCCTTACACCAATGCAGCTTGGCTCCCATCCACTTTCTTTGTAATAAGCATGTGCATATATTGTAATATTATTGACAGGTATATTGCACTTCTGTGTGTTATAGACCCAACAATATAATTATGCATGCATTGTTTTATGCTTTTTAACTCAGAAGAAATGTGTCATTATACTCTTTCATAATTATATTCATAATTATCATTACTGATGCTCTTTGTTTTTTTCACATGAATAAAAAAAATCACTGCCTGGTGTCACTTGTTTTTAACATTAAGATCTTCCTTGGGTATTTCCTGTAAATCAAGTGTGCTAGCAAAACATTCTCTCTACTTTCGCTTACCTGTTTATTTTACTTTAATTTTTACAAGTTAATTTTTCCTGATATGTGATTGATTCTTCATTGATGTTTTATTTAATTTTTTGATACTTTAAATACACCATTCTACTGCCTTTGGCCCTCTTCATTGCTGGTGATAATTCAGCTATTGATCTTGATGGGTGGGGTTCCCCTGCATGTGTTCTTAGGGCTTTCAGTTTCTCTGTCTTTGTCTTTCAACAGTTTATTAGGGTGAATCTTTGCTTTTCTCCTTCTTGGAATTTCGTGAGTGTCCTAAATATGTTGAGTAATGGTCTTTTCTGATGAAAGAGTTTTCAGCCACTACTTTTTTGAATATTTTTTCTGCTTCCTTTTCTCTCGCCTGTCTTTGTGAGTCTTTCATTATGTGTATGTTGGTGTATTCGATGATATCCTACTTATCATGGAGCTGCTATTTTTCTCCATTTTTTCCTCTATGTCAGATTGTGTAATTTCTATTGATGTATCTTCAAGTTTGCTGATCTTTTCTTTCATTGTGGCATACCTTCAGTGAATTTTCCACTTGGGATATGATTATTTTCAACTCCAGAATTTATATTTGTTTTTTGATATTGATAACTTACGTATCTTTATGTAAACATTCTATCTTAGATGAGGCATTGTCATCATTTTGTTCCTTTGATTCTTTAATCACAGTTTAATCACAGTTTACTGAATATATTTATAATAACTTCTTTGAAGTCCAACATCTGTGCTCTGTCAAAATCCATTTCTGCTGCCTAGTTTTTGTTGTTGCTATTTGTTTGGTCGGTTGTTTTTCCATATGTACAGGTGACACTTTCCTGTTTCTTTGCAAGGTTCCTAACTTTTTGTTGGTAACTGCACATTCTACATAATGTATGATAGCAACACTATATAATGTGTTACATTGGAATACTGATTTTGCACCCCAGGTGCTCATGGTTGTTGTTTGCTTACCTGTATGTTTGTTTAGTGGGTTTAATATAAGAGGAAATATTTTGAGGGGAAGTAGAGGCACTAGGAAATGAAATTGACCATATTAGGTTGTGTGCATATATGAATATGTAACAGTTTCATTGAGATATATATGTACATATATGTAATAATTATGAAGCACCAATAAAAACTTAAAAAATATTTTTATTTTTGTTCCTAGTTCCTGATGCAGAATTCCCAAAACCATTGGACATTCCTGAATCATAGGAGCATCTTTCATTATTCATAACGAGTTCCTGTCTATCACACCTGAGTTTGTGCCAATGAGACAACTTGCTATGGAGTCCCTAGACAGATAGCCCTGAGATAGAATTGGTCACCAAAAAGATGAGCACTGTCAGCCCCAATCACTAGCCTCTGGGAAGCAAGGTTTGGAGAACTGGAGATGCTCCATACAAGCTCTTGAATGATGAGATTTGATGTGCTCCCTGTTGGTGAACACATCAGGGTGCTGGGTTGGTGGAACACATGCCAGAGGAGGCATGGAAATCCTGTGCTGCTCCCAGGGCCTTGCCCAGTGCATGTCTTCCATTTGGCTGTTCCTAAGTGTGTCTTTTGTGATAAACCAGTAAATGTAAGTAAAGTGGCAAATTATTGAACTTGAGGAGGGGATACTGGGAATCCCTGATTTATAGATGGTCCATCAAAAGTCTGTGACCCAGGATTTGCAATTGGCATCTGAATTGAGGCAATCCTGTGGAACTGGGCCCATTAGTCTGTAAGATCTGATACAGATTCCATGTTGCTGGTATCAGAATTGAAATGAATTGTTGGACAATCAGTTATCTGGAGACTCAATAAGTGGTTGTGAATGTTGAAAAATACTCCATGGACCTTGGCTGGACACATTTGGTCTAGTTTACTTCTTCCACAGTACACAGCCTCTGATGTCAGTCATCAGAGAGCACAGCCTTGGGCCTGGGCAGAAGCCCTGCCCACCAAATGAATTGTAATATGATTAACAAAGTAACATAAAGAAGCATCCCACAACTTACAGCACAGTAGGTTTAAAAACCAAGTGTTTTAGGCATCTTTTTGCCACGGTGACCCAAAGACCTGACAAAAACAGTTAGAGCAGGAAAAGTTTATTTTGGGGCTCACAGTTTCAGAGGTCTCAGTCCATAGATGGCCACCTTCATTCCTTGGGACCTAAGGTGAGGCAGAACATCGTGGCAGAAGGGTGTGGCAGAGGAAAGGAGCTGGGAACATGGCACCAGAGAGTAGAAAGGGAGTTCTTGTCTCACTAAGGACTATCATGTACTTCAAAGGCATGACCCCCCCAATGACCACCTCCTCCTCCCACACCTTACCAGTTAATCTCTATCAGTGGATTAATGCACAGATTAAGTCAAGCCTCTATAACCCAATCATTTCACCTTTAAACTTTCTTGCATTGTTTCACACGTAAACCATAACACCAAGGGACAAAATTATAAATGAATGTGCAAGAGATTTTTAAAGCATTTTTACTACTGTTTACTTTTATCTTTGAAAAAATATAAAATATTTATTTTGTATACAATGATTTAAACCTGTTAACTTACATTCCTCAAAAACCCTCAAAGCCAAACTTAAAAGCAGAAATTTAGCCGGGCACAGTGGCGCACGCCTGTAATCCCAGCACTTGGGAGGCTGAGGCAGGAGGATCGCCAGTTCAAAGCCAGCCTCAGCAACTTAGCGAGGCCCTAAGCAACTCAGTGAGACCCTGTCTCTAAATAAAATACAAAATAGGGCTGGGGATGTGGCTCAGTGGTGGAGTGCCCCTGGGTTCAATCCCCAGTTCAAAAAAAACAAAACAGAAATTTACTTATATATTGCTGGCCACTGTGTAATTTACTCAGTTCTAATTTAGTAACAAACAGCTCCTTAAAATCTGGCCACCACTTCTTCCACTTTTCAATTACGGGATGTTGACATAAATCAGGTATATACCAAAAAAATTATTTGCCATTTTTTTCATTATTTGATGAGGCTCTGGTGAAAAAAAAAATTAATTGGAGTCTTTTGTTACTTACTTGTGAAACATCTGGCAGGAAAAGAAAAGCCAGAGAAATATTTGGAAAGAGTCATTTGCAGAAAAGAGAAGTGGGACAAAGTTCAGATATTAGGAAAGAGAAATGAGAGTTATTACCTCACAAGCAAGGGTTTACAGGGTTCTGAAAATAAGTTTAAAAGTCCTCAGTGGATGACAAATGTAAGTTAGCACAGTGCAGTGAGGGGGAAAGCAGAGAGAGACTCTTTAATAACTTGTGCAAGCATGTTTGTCTCTGAGCAATAGTATCTTCAAGAAAAAATTGGTTAGGGTTACTTTACTACTAACTCTCTGGGAAGTATTTCCAAAATAATCTGAAATATATTAGTAGATATGAAAGGGAAAGAGTTTTGTTGTCAAGTAAGTTTAAGAAGTTCTGAATGAAGTAAGATTCCTTATTGCATGCATTCTCAGAGCCTTGAATGTAGTGGCATGCACCACACATTGATGAAAGGGTGATAAGGCACACAGCTCTCCCCAGGCTAATTTCAGGAAGAAATCCCTTTCTCGAGAATGACCTTTTAAGATCAGCATTTCAAGGATCACTGACTCAGATTTTTCGAGGTTCAAATAACATAATAACATGAAAAATGAGTAGGATTTGGATACACAGCTACAAAAATAAAAATACAAACTTTCCAGGCAGAGGACATAGGGTGTCTTCTTCTAAGACAGGGCACAGAAGCAAAGGACCAGAAAAGAATACAGGGTAATGAAAAGGGAGTGAAGTGAAAGAGAAAGGGCCTTTAGCATCAAGAACTACATATTTTTCTCTGTAAGTCGTGAAGAGCCACTGAAATTTTCTCAAGAGGAGCCTACCTAATATGATAGGGCATTGATTCCCTGTTTTCTTCTAGCACTTGCAAAATTTTTTATCTAATTCCTAGTCTTTGATCCACTTTGATTTGACTTTTGTGCAGGACAAGAGATAGAGGTCCAGTTTCATCCTTCTACTTACAGATTTCTAGTTTTCCCAGCATCATTTGTTCAAAAGGCAATCTTTTCTCCAACATGTTTTTGGCACCTTTATCAAGTATCAGATGACTGTACCTACATAGGTTTGTCTCTGTGTCTTCTCTTCTCTCATTGGTCTTTGTGTCTGCTTTGATGTCAATACCATGCTGTTCTGGCTACTAGAAATCTGTAGTATAATTTGAGATCACACATTGTGATGCCCGGTGTTGTTCTTCTTGCTCAGTATTGCTTTGGCTCTTCTGAGTCTTTTATTCTTCCAAATGAATTTTAGGGCTGTTTTTCTAGTTCTCTGAAGAACTTCATTGATGTTTTGATGGACTCTGGCACAAAGCAATGAGTAGAGCTTCTGAAAGTTTTCTGGGACTATGGGTTGTTGCATGGATTTAAAGCAAACAGGCCAGAGTGGAGGCCAAGAAGCCCAGTAAGCAGACAGTCAGGGAGAGGTGGAATAGCAGTGGGAATGGAGAGGTGGAGATGAATGACCCAGGAATCAAAGTTAATACTTTCAGGCTTTGGAAAAACTACTGTGCGGTAGGGAAGTTATTCAATTGTTCGTTCACAGGGCTTGTGGACTAAACCCTGTGCCCAGCACGAGGGATACAGGATTAAATGAGAGCAGCATGGTCCCTGCCTTTGTGGAGAGTCAGAAGGAGGAGATGGTCCAAACAAGTAATGACAAGTGTGAGGCACATTGCCAAAGGGTCTATACAAGGAAGACTTCTCTGAATGGACACTGCAAATGTTTTACCACTAAACAGTAGCCTTTGATGAAGTAGGCAGGGTCCTGAAAATAGTCCTGTTCTAATAAGACTACATAATCATTTTCTAATACCTCATCAGATCGGGAGCATCTATTCCTATCCTCTCTGAGGAACATAGGGTGATATCTTTTCTGTCTCCATCTGTTTTTCCCTTCTGCTTACATCAGACCCTGAGGGAAAAGAACACCACATCAAAAATTTATTTCACCCCAGTCTGGCGTGACCTCCAGAACCATCCTTCACTCCTAGGAACAAATCCATGGGGCTAAGTTCTCTTGGTTCCTTATAATTGACCTTGGCAATCTTGGGGTCAGTTGTCAGTCCCCCTCCATAATGTCCATATGCTGCCCTGAGTACTATGTGCACACATACTGTTAGCAAAAGAAATGTCCAGTATTTCTATTCCCCTCTGACTTCTGAGGAGGCTGGCACTGTTGTAATGAAGGCTTATGTTCTCCTCAACAACCTGGTTCGTGTGGAAATGCCAGTGTGGATCCAGGACAGGATTTGGCGGCTGGGGCTAAATTACTTTGCCTGAGAGAACAAAAAGAAACTGAGTTTCCCATCTGGGGTGGAGAATCTTCAGAAGCAGACTGCACCCAAAGGCAAGAGTAACCAGGGAACAGAAGCCTCCTCAGGACTCACAGGTGCTGGGTAGGACTTTGAGCTTCCATCCCATGTGAAGGTGGGGCAAGTCATCCCTTCTAGTGCTCAAAAGGCAAAGAAGCCCTATAGCTGATAGGTATGTTACAGGGGGATATTCTGTTTTTACATCATGAGAAATTTATTTCAAACTTTTTTCCCCTTTTTTAATCAGGGGAACTTCTCTTCAAACAAAAACAAGTCAGAACTCAATTACATAAAACAAACAGATAGCAAAGGTGGTCTTATGGTTGACTTGGATGGTGAATTGGGGACAAAGCTTCTACATTGTGCCACTGGAGAGACCTCAGCATCTGCAGAAATGGCATGAAAGCCATTGATAAAGTTTGGCTCCCCTGATTTTATAGGTGAGAAAAATGAAGCCCACAAAGTGGAACTGAAATATAGAGGGTTATGAGCCCTTCAGGAGGAATGGCAGGAACTACAATCAACATCACTTTGTTCTCAGTCCAGGGCTGTCTGTTTACTGCTCTCATCTGTCCCCAGCTAGAGACCACTCATCTGTTTACCACCCACCCATTCATCTTGTTTCCCCGGTCAAAAAATTCTGGCCTTTCTGGCATCAGGAAAATGCAAATATAAGCATTTCACACATAAAAGATCAAATTCAGAATGCTAAGAGGAGCTGGGTGTGGCAGCACATGCCTATAATCCCAGAGGCTTGGGAGGCTGAGGCAGGAGGATCGCAGGTGCAAAGCCAATGAGGCTGTAAGCAATCTTGCAAAACCCTGTCTCAAAACAAAAAATAAAAAGTGCTGGGGATGTGACTCAGTGGTGAAGCTCCCCCGGTTCAATCCCTGGTACCAAAAACAAACAAACAATCAAAAACACAAGAATAAAATAAGGATGAACCTGTGGCTCCATTTCCACTATTTGTTTTTATAGTTTTAAAACCAGTAATTGGGCAATCACACTGGTGCATACCTGTAATCCCAGTGATTCAGGAGTCTGAGGCAGGAGAATCACACATTCGAGGCCAGCCTTGGCAACTTAGCAAGATTCTGTCTCAAAAAAAAAAAAAAAAAAAACCCTCCTCTCAAAAAACACCTATTAATTATAAGTGTTCTGAAAGTAATGCCATCATTCAAGCACTTATAATATAAGGCAGGTTCCAGGAACTTAAAGATGCTGGGTGACTGTCCACCTAAGGGTGAAGACAAAGACACATTTCCCCAAATTGTTAGCTTTTCCAGTTCCCCTAAGCTAATGGGGAAAGATAAGGTGTACCTTCATTTCACAGATAAGGAAACAGAAGCACAGAGAGTTTATGGGAAATACCAGGTTAGCATGGGAGCCAAAACAAAGCCCCTCACAAGAATGAGAAGAGGAAGGAAGAAAACTATGGCCTTAGATTTGCATTTCATTTGTAGATCTCAAGCCACATTATTTATTTGTTTGTTTTTCTAGTATTGGGAATTAAACCCAGGAACACTCGACCTGAGCTACATCCCCATTCCTTTTTATTTTTTATTTTGAGACAGATTTTCACTAAATTGCTGAGGTTGGCCTCCACCTTGCTTTCCTCCTGCCTCAGCCTCCAGAGTCACTGGGATTATAAGCATCCACTCATGCCCAGCTCTCAGACCATTTCATACACATTTTTTCATTTGGGTATTGCCATTATAAGAGGTTAGAGATAATTTTGTGGCATATGACTAGCTCTGTGATTTAAATCACGGGCTCTGGAGCCAGGCATCTTCAGTTCAAATGATAGAACTAACCATTTATCTGCTGTGCAGACCCCTGGGGAAAGTCACAACCTAAGCCTCAGTTTCCTCTTCTGTAAAACCAAGAAACACTAATATCCACTCCTGTGGTTATTGGAATCTGTAAGTCGGATGATGTCTAACATGTTAGGACAGTTCTTCAGACATAGTAAGAACTTGGTAGATGTTGCTATGTATTATGAAAAGATAGATATGAGGCTAAGACCAGGAGCCAGTTTCCTGCTGAAATTTCTGCAGGTCACTCACTCTGTTGACATGTGAAGCTTTTATATAATCACATCACACTGCTTCTCTCACTCCTTGGTAATTAATGTCTCATCTGGAGGGCAGCTCAGGAGATCTTTTCCCACCTTTCTCGAGAAATGAATTTGATCCCATGATTGGGCAATTGCGCCCTCGTGTGGCAGGTTGTAGATGCAGCTTTTTATCAGAAACAAGAAAAACGCAATGTCAGCAAAATGGTCTTTGGGCTCAGTTCAGAGCACCCCAGTTTACAAGTGGATCTGTTCCAGAGGGAGTTGTTGATGTGGGCTTCTAGAACTAAGGACTCTTCTTGGTTTTCCATGATAAACACTGAGGTTAAAAGCCAGTCAGATGTCAAAAGCTTAGTAAGTCATTATCTCCTTGTAATGGTCCCAGTTCCTCTCTGGTAAATAATACTGTTTCTCATTATATCTGAAAGGATCAGAATAGGTGAGATTTCCCTGCACAGTGCTTTCATTGTCCTTGTGGTTTCCTCTATTCAAATTTACTTACTCAAGACCCTTCTTCCTGTAATTTCTATTCATCCATCAAGACCCCCTTCAAAGCCCACCTCCCTCAACATCTCCAGGCTGGATGAAGCTAGCTGCCCCTCCCTGACTCTCAGGGCACTTTGTGTTTTCTCTGCAAATCCCTATCATGAGCAGCTTTTTTCAGCAATAAGCAAATTAGACTTATATAAGCTGCACGAGGACGGGTCTCTTTATTTCCCTGAAATCACCTCGGCACACACTGCATGTGCAGCACAGGTTCCACAGGGCGTGATCAGAGACACATGTGCAGACACCTGTGATGGTGCACGCCTGCAATCACAGTGACTGGGAAGGCCAAGGCAGGAGAATCACAAGTTCAAGGCCAGCCTCAGCAACTTAGTGAGACAGTTTTGAATTTAAATTTTAAAAGGGGGGGTGGCTAGGAATGTAGCTCAGCAGTACAGCATTTGTCTAGCATGCATAAGGCCCTGAGTTCAATCCCTAGTACTCCACATAAAATTAGGTGTTGCATCAATAAATTGTTCAGTTATGTACCCCACCTCTGCATCTTTCTTGGGGCCACCTGTAGTAAGGGGCATGCATTCTTTCCACAATTAACAGTCAGAATTGTAATTCTCTGACACTAATCCCCAGGATATATAAAGAACTCAAACAACTTAACACCAAAAAAGACAAATAACCCAATCAATAAATGGGCTAAGGATCTGAACAGACAAGTCACAGAAGAAACAATCGATCAACTAACATGAAAAAATGTCCCGCATCTCTAGCAATTCGAGAGCTGCAAATCAAAACTACTCTAAGGTTTCATCTCACTCCAGTCAGAATGGCAATTATCAAAAATACAAGCAATAATAAATGTTGGTGAGGATGTGGGGGAAAATGTACGCTCTTACATTACTGGTGGGACTGCAAATTGGTGCAACCACTATGAAAAACAGTATGGAGATTCCTTAGAAAACTTAGAATGGAAGCACCATTTGACCCAGTTATCCCACTCCTCAGTTTATACCCAAAGGACATAAAATCAGCATACTACAGTGATGCAGTCACATCAATGCTTACAGCAGCTCAATTCACAATAGCTAAACTATGAACCAACCTAGATGCCCTTCAGTAGATGAATGGATAAAGAAAATGTGGTATATATACACAATGGAATATTACTCAGCCTTAAAGAAGAATGAAATTATGGTATTTGTAGGTAAATGTATGGAGCTGAAGAGTATCATGCTAAGCAAAATAAGCCAAACCCCCCAAAAATGAAGGCTGAATGTTTTCTCTGATGAGCAGATGCTGATCCATAAGGTGGGTGGGGTAGGGAAAAATGAAGGAGCTTTGGATTGGGCAGAGGGGAGTGGGGGAGTGGGAAAGATGATGGAATAAGAAGGACATTATTATCCTATATATATACATGATTACACAACCAGTGTGACGCTGCACCACGTATAACCAGAGGAATGAGAAGTTGTGTTCCACTTGTGTACGGTGTGTCAAAATGCATTCAACTGTCATGTGTAACTAGTTAGAACAAATTTAAAAATTTTAAAAATATGAAAAAAAATTGTAGTTTTCTGAAAGGCAAGTCTCAGTTTCCCAGCATCGTGGCCTGGCTGCTGAGATTCCTTCTTCTTCTCACACTCAGGGAAGGGTCTGAATCTTGGACGCAGAAAGGAACCTCTCCTGTTTATCCCGATGCACTGCTGTCCCTCCACTTCAGCCAGCCATCCTCCCCAGTCCCCATCTTGTGCTTGGCTACACTCCTGGCTTCTTAGTGCCCATAGTGTCTTCTAAACTGAGACATACTGCTGTCACCTTACTGTGGGGACAAAGGGGATCAGGGTTTGTCTGATAAATGGATGTTTCTGTTCCTGTAAGCTCAGGATGTTGGCACAGCCTGGACAGATGCAGGATTTGAGACCACCCATCTGAAATGTGCTGAGCTCTGGAAGGGGCTGGTGGCAGCACCCTGCTCAACCCAGCCTGGATTACCTACATCAGAACAATCCTAGTAAGGAGTCCTTGCCTTTAGCAATGCTCCCGCAGGCATGGAAACAGGCCCCACCATCACTGCAGTGCCAGAACAGACCACCCCCAAAGCACCTGCTCTCCTTTCCTCCCCGAGTATTTGGTCCCAAGCAAAGAAAAATCCCAGTAGAACATGCAAACGATTTCTCTCTGCACCCAAGGCATCACTCAAGGCAAGCCTATCTGTTTTTCTCTGGAAATTTTTTTGTCTTGTACAAATACCCATGTTCATTTGATAGGCATTTATGAAATGCTTATAATGGGTCAAAAACAAGTCTTTGTGGCCTTGCAATCAGCTGTGGGTGAGACTTGGGAAATTCCCTGAAGACCACAGTATTGATGTATAGGAGATGAGCCCTTCTGCCTGTGGCCCTGTCTGGGTTATCCATTGCTGGGGCCATCCTGCTAGAAGCCTGGGTCAAGAGATGTCAAAATGATGCTAGTCAAGGTGGTGCACACCTGTATTCCCAGAGTCTCTGGAGGCTCAAGCAGGGGAATTGTTAAGTTCCAGGTCAGCCTCAGCAACTTAGTGAGTTGTCTCAAAATAAAAAATAAAAAATAAAAATGGCTGAGGATGTAGCTCAGCAGTAGAGCACCCCTGGGTTCAATCCTCAGTACCAAAAAAAAAAAAATCAAGATAGAGAATTAATCAGAATATATACCCTATGGATCACCAACTCTACTCATGGTATTTTTTTAAGAAAAATAACTACATAACTATAAAATGTATATACACAATAATGTTTATCAAACTAATGTTAAAAATATTCAAGGGCTGGGGATATAGCTCAGTTGGTAGAGTGCTTGCCTTTCAAGCACAAGGCCCTGGGTTCAATCCCCAGCACTGAAATAAAAAATTTCAGAAAGAAAAAAAAATCTAGATGTTAATCTATAGGAGACTTGTTTAAGTAAATCATGATATATATCGCAGTTGAAATAATATACTGTCCCTAGAAATAGTTATAGAGATACACATTTATTTACATCAAGAGATGTCCATGTGTGCTACATTGAATGGCATGCCACCCCCCCCAAAAAAAATTCATATCTTTCTGGTACCTGTGTGACCTTATATGTGAATAGGGTCTTTGAATATGCAGTCAAGTTAACAAGGTGAAATTGGATTGGGGGTGGCCCTAAAATGACTGATGTCATTTTTTTTTTTTTTTTTTGGAACCAGGGATTTAACTCAGGGGCACTTCACCACTGAGCCACATCCCCAGCCCTATTTTGTATTTTATTTAGAGACAGGGTCTCACTGAGTTGCTTAGGGCCTCACTAAGTTGCTGAGGCTGGCTTTGAACTGGCAATCCTCCTGCCTCAGCCTCCCAAGTGCTGAGATTACAGGTGTGCGCCACCACACCCAGCCTGTTGCCATTTTAAGAAATAAATTTAAGCCAGGTTCAATGGCACAGTCCTGTAATCTCAGTAACTCAGGAGACAGAGACAGCAGCAGACTTAGTTCAAGGCCAGCCTGGACAATTTAGCGAGACCTGTCTCAAAATAAAAAACAGAAAGGTCCGGGGTTGGAGCTTAGTAGTAGAGTATCCCTGGGTTCAATCCCCAGTATGAAAGAAAGAAGGGGGAGACAGGGGGATGAGGAAGGGAGAGAAGGAGGAAATACACAAATAGACAGGGAACATACCATGTGAAGATGGAGGCAGAGGCTGTAGTGACTCATCTATGAGCCAAGAATCACTGAAAGCTTCCCAAAGCTAGAAGAGAAGCCTGGAATAATTCCCCCTCAGAGCCAGCTCTGCCAAAATCTTGATTTCAGACTTCAAGTCCCCAAAACTACAGGATAAGAAATTTAAGTTGTTTTCAGCTGCTCAGTGTGTGGGACTTCATTACAACAGCTCTAGAAAACTAACACCATATAAGTAGCAAACTAAAAAAGATCATATGTGTATGATGTTGCCTATGTAAAATTTTATATGAATTAATATGTATACCATGTATAAAAGCCTAGTGTGATATTTGGAAGAATATTCACCAAATCAGTGTTGGTGGTAATTTTTGAGAAGTGGGAAGTGGAACTATTTTTTCTTCTTTTATTTTTGCTATTCTGTTTAAATGTTTGTAATAATTCTTTTGAAAAGCAATAAACTTATTTTCATAAGACAAACAAATATTCATCAATTCTGCTTTCTATAACAAAATGCCACAGACTAGGTGACTTAAAAAGCAGAAATTTATTTCTTACAATTCTGGAGGCTATAAGTCCAAGATCAAGATACTGGCCAATTCTGTTTGGGCTAAGAGCCATTCCTGAGCTGCACATGCCGTCTTTCCTCGATGTCCTCATGCAGTGGAGAGAAACTCTGGTGTCTCTTTCTCTTAGAAGGCCATTAATCCCATCTTCATGATTTCATCCAAATTTAATTACCTCCCTAAACCCCATCTCCAAATACTATCATACTGGGGGTCAGGGCTTCAAAATATGACTTCAAGAGGGACAGAAAGATTCAGTCCATAACAACCTATGTCCTCAGGAGCTAGAACAAAGGCAGAAGATGAGGTGGTTATTCTCAGATACAGAAAAAAATTCTATAGTTTATAATATTGATATGCTTCAAATGGAGTAAATGGATTGGAAAAAATGTACTTCTGAAAAAACAGAGCAGCATGTAGTTTGGCTAAGAACCAAATTTCTGCAGTAGAGAGAGTCAGGTCCAAAACCAAGCTCATTATGATTTTAAGTGACTGGACTCTTTAACTATCAGTAGCCTCCTCTGTAAAATTGGGATAAACATTTGCCTCTTAAGAATGTCAATGCCACATTGCTTTGGCACAGCCAAAGCACCACTGATGGAGAAAATACCTTTCCAGTAGCTTCCTTTCATTCATCTCCTTCCACTGTTCAGGTTAGAGGAATCTGACCTCATTTCCTCACCCCACCCACCTACCCAGTGAGAACCAGAGTCACTTTTGCTCGCTCCTGTCTGACTTCATGCAATAGAGGCCATGAAACATCACTGAGAGCAAGGCTAAACCCTTGTCCCCAGATTACTGACAGCAAGAACATGTCCAGAATATCCAGAAAAACCTGAACTCAACTACTCTTACAAGACCCATGACGCTCTGTGCCCATTATTTCTCTCCTTCCCACAACTTGTCCAGAAATTCTAAGTCCACCAACATGCTCCCTCCCCAGCACTGCTTACCAGGGAACCTGGGCAATTCCCTGTCATATATCTTTTTTTTGTTTCCCCTTCAAAACTGTAGATAGAACCCAGGGCCGCTCTACCACTGAGCTATGCCCTCAGCCCTTTTTATTTTTTATTTTGAGAAAGAGTATCACTAAGTTGTTGAGACCAGCCTAGAACCTGCAATCCTCCTGCCTCAACCTCCCAAATAGCATGTACCACCGTCAATTCCCTTAGAATGAGGTGAAAATAACCTTGGTTTCACTGGGGTCTTTGCCAGCCGCAGTGGGAAGAACTCAGGTTTTGGGGGCAGCAGTTCTGTGGAGGAAAGTGGAGCCGCTGAGTAGGGTTGAACCTAATAAGGTATGACTCTGGCCAGTCCTCATGATCCCAAACCCTTGTTTGGAAGACACAGCTTGTCCACACGGAAAGGTCTCATTTACCATCACATGTTCTTCCCTTTAGCACTGTCACATGAGACCACTTTGCTGTAGGGTGATCTTGGACTTCATTTCAGCCCAACCTCCTTCATTAAGAGGTTCTGAATCCCCATCATCTACAAGGTAGCTGCCAGGCCTTCTGCCAGCCTCTCTGCAGTTGCTTCTGCACCAACCAACAAGACCTGAGTAAAGTCGTGGAGCAGTCCCCACCGCCCTGTGCCTATTGCCACGGCTCCCATTTATGGATGCCCCTTGGCAGCATTTGCTTGGGCTAATCCCCATGTCTCATGCTAAATTCTACTGCCTCCTTCTCTGCCTTGCACAAAATTTTCTGATGTTCATTACTTAATTAGGAGCCTGCCATCCTTTACTAGTGAAAAAGAAGTGACAACCAGCTCCACCTTTTATAAGCTGTGTGACTTAGAGCAGGTTTTCTCCTCTCTGATCTTCTATTTTCTCATCTGTAAAATAGGATAGTAATACTACCTACTGTTTTCACCCATTGTGACAGTAAAATGAATTAATACACATAAATGTACATGGGCAGTTCTGTGCTCATTCTAAGTGCTCAATAAAAGTTGCCTGGTATCTCAGTCATCATGAACACGACATACTTCCTCCGAGCTCCCCTTCAGCTGCAGTCTTGCAGTGAGACTGTTGAAATATTTGGCCCTTTAACCCAGGTACTTCCATAAGGTTTCATCTGGCACACTTTCAGTAACCCTCCTTTACTCTCTGTCTTAAAGATGTTATGCACCTATAGAATTTGCTTACTGTATTCACCCCCATGGATCAAATCCTTTCCTCCAAATTAGTGCCCAACTGAAGGATTCAGCACCAGCTTCATTTCTTGTCCCATTACCTGACCTAGCATATATGCCCTGGGTTTTGAGGTATCAGCAAGCTAAGCCAGTGTCCCTTGGAGTTTGCCTCCAAGGACAGCAGCCTGCCCTCTCCAGAGGGCATAATATCTATAAAATTGCTGTGACCCAATTCTTTGATTGAATTTATATAACACTGCATAGATCACCTCCCTTTGAATTTCCTGCAAGAGGTCTGGTGCACAAACTGGCCTAGAACACTTGAACATGGCCTGTCCCAACAAGGACAGCTCAGGTGCCAAAGTCACAGCCACTGTTTCCCTGATCTTCTCCCTGTGCAAGAATGTTCAGTGTGCACCATTACTGTCTGTGCTGAACAAATCCATGCTTCTTGGCACAATTCTCCTAACAGTTTGGCTGCCATGTGACAGAATCACTCTTTGGCTCAATTCTAGGGTATGATGAGACTCAGTAGCAATGAAATGCCAGTCTCATTTCAGTATTCCAGATGGCGCTTGCCATCTCCAAATGTACCCTCAGAGCTACACCTTTTGTCACAGAAGGGAGCTTTGGTATAGTCTGCCATAACAGTGAGGTCAGCGAGGTACATGCTTCAGATTCCTGGAGTATATCCAATCATCATTTCATTCTGAGCTGTGGAGGATGCCATTGCTAATCAAGCATGACTACCAGAAGAATCAAAAGCAAGCAGAGCCACTAATAGAGAACTGGGACAACAACTCCAAAGGAATTTGCTAGAGGATGGACCTCAAGGTGACCAGCACAAAATGCACAAGTGATGTGGCTTGGTTAATGCATTGACAAGTTTCCCCACTGGTTGGTAAATAGCTGTTGACCAAGGCCACCTGAGTGCTCCCTTCTACAACGACTTCCCCAGCCTCCCCCTCTCAGAGAACATCCCAACCCCACTACCAGCATTATTTAACAATGAAAAGGTAAGTATTTGGAAGAGGGGGCATTTAGGCCTCTCCCACAGCACTACCTCTGCTTCTTCCTGATTAGTCATTGCAGGCTGTTGAATATTTTGGCGACCAATCCTTCCTGAGCCAGTTCACAGAAAGAAGTCTGGATGGATCAGAAATTACATGAGGAAAGTTTGTCCTGGGTTATAGATTGAATATGTGACATCCCCAATTAAGCTCAGGCAATAGACAATGCAGAAATGCTCAGAGGTGAAAATGATTAGATCATGTAAGCTGTAACCTAATTAGTGATCCTAATCCACGGATGGATTAATAATTTGAAAGGACTACTATATATTGGTGGTAACTGAGTGGGGCATGGCTGGAGGAGATGGGTCACTAGGGGCATGCCCTAGAAGTGTTTACCTTCTCTGCAATCCCTCCACCCCTCCCCCTCCACTTCCTGGCTGCCATGAGGTGAACAGCTTTCCCCCACAGCACCCTTCTGTCATGATGCTCCACCTCATTTGGTCCCAGAGCAATGGAATCAGCTGATCATGAATGTATGAACCTCTGAAACCATCAATCAAGATAAAATTTTCTTTTTGGTCACAATGATAAAAAGCTGACTAACAAACTCTACTAAAGTAGCATTATCAAAAACAAAACAAGACATACACATCCAGGGATTTTCTAAACTCCTTCCCCAACCAACCAAGCTGGTGTCCAAATCTTTGAACTGTAGCACAGATTCCATCAGCTAGGTTTCTTCCTTGGGGCATGTAAGATGCCTCCAACATTCAGAAGGACAAAAAACTAAGACCCTAAGTAGAACACAAAGGCAAATTCTGGGAGAAATTCCTAACAAAGTTCAATTTTTTATTGTTGTTAAGAATAAGAACTTTTAGCAGCTCCATTCATAATAGCTAGACTGTGGAATCATCCTAGATGCCCTTCAACAGATGAATGGATAAAGAAGATGTGATATATATACATAATGGAATACTATTCAGCCATAAAGAATAATATGATGGCATTTGCAGATAAATGGATGGAATTGGAGATTATCATGCTAAGTGAAATAAGCCAATCCCCAAAATACATAGGCCAAACGTTTTCCCTGATAAGTGGATGATGATATAGAATCTGGTTGTGGGGGTGGGGGTGAGAGAGGAATGAAGGATCTTTAGATTATGTAGAGGGAAATGAGAGGGGGAGGGGGAGGGGTAAGAGAAATGGTGGAATGAGACAGACATCATTACCCTATGTGCATGTGTGATTAACAAGAATGATATGAATGTACATCATGCACAACCATAGAAATGAAAATTTGTACCCCATGTGTGTACAGTGAATCAAAATGAAGTCTGTAAAAATGAAAAAAATTAAAAAAAAAATAAAATAAAGAATAAGAACTCTTAAGAGATTAAAGAGTAAAGGTTTCTTTTGTTTAATTTTAAGGATAAATGATGATGCCTATAATTATCTTGGCATACATGACACTGTAAGCACAGGAAATGGAACTGCCCTCAAACTCCTTGTGCAGTAGATCAATAAAACTTCGGAGGGGAAACATTTGCAAAGTAAGAATTCAAACTCAAGAAGCCATGTGTTGTTCACAATGTAAAGCAACGGACAGACACTCTGTATGTGGCCACACCACCAAAAGAGCTATGCAGACTCAATGCAGTTCCACTTAAAATCCCAATGACGGACCTCATAGAAATAGAGCAAGCAATCACGAAATTCGTTTGGAGGAATAAGAGACCCAGAATAGCCAAAGCAATTCTTAGCAGCAAGAGTGAAGCAGGGGGTATCCCAATACCAGAGCTTCAACTATACTACAGAGCAATAGTAACGAGAACAGCATGGTATTGGCACCAAATAGACAGGTAGACTAAAGGTACAGAATAGAGGACACAGAGACAAACCCACATAAATACAGGTATCTCATACTAGACAAAGGTGCCAAAACAATACAATGGAGAAAAGACAGCCTCTTCAACAAATGGTTGAAATCCACGTTCAGCAATCTCACCCTGCACAAAACTCAACTCAAAATGGATCAAGGACCTAAATTAAACCAGAGATCCTGCACCAAAAAGAAGAAACAGTAGGCCCAAATCTTCATCATGTCAGCTTAGGACCAGATTTCCTTAACATGACTCCCAAAGCACAAGAAATAAAAGCAGGAATCAATAAATGGGATAGAGTCAAACTAAAAAGCTTTTTCTCAGCAAAGGAAACAATCAGCAATGTGAAGAGAGAGCCTTCAGAGTGGGAGAAACTCTTTACCGCACACACTTCAGATAGAGCACTAATCTCCAGAATCTATAAAGAACTTGAAAAACTTCACACCAAAAATACAAATAACCCAATCAATGGGCTAAGGAACTGAGCAGACACTTCACAGAAGAAGATACACAAGCGATCAACAGATATTATGAAAAAATGTTCAAAATCTCTACTAATAAGAGAAATGCAAATCAAAACTACCCTAAGATTTCACCTAACTCCAATTTTTAGAATGGCTATTATCAAGAATACAAGCAACAACAGATTTTGGCAAGTATGTGAGGGAAAAGGTACACTCATACATTGCTAGTAGGATTGCAAATTGGTGCAACCACTCTGGAAATTGGTGTGGAGATGCCTCAGAAAACTTGAAAGGGACCACCATTTGACCCAACTATCCCACTTCTTGGCCTATACCCAAAGGACTTAAAATCAGCATACTACAGTGATGCAGTCACATTAATGTTTATAGCAGCTCAATTCACAATAGTTAGATTGTGGAACCAACCTAGATGCCTTTCAATAGATGAATGGATAAGAAACTGTGATATACATAATGGAATATTACTCAGCCATAAAGAAGAATAAAATGATGGCATTTGCAAGTAAATGGATGGAGTTGGAGACTATCATGATAAGTGAAATAAGCCAATCCCCAAAAACCAAAGGCTGAATATTTTCTCTGGTTAAGTGGTTGATGATACATAAGGGGGCAGGAGGGGAGGGGTAAGGGAAGAATGGAAGAACATTGGATTGTGTAGAGGGAAAGGAAGGGTGGGGAGGGGATGGGGGAAAGGAAAGATAATGGAATGAGACAAACATCACTACCCTATGTACATGTATGATTACACAAATGTATAACTATACATTATGTACAACCAAAGAAATGAAAAGTTGTACCAAATTTGTGTACAGTGGATCAAAATAAATAAATAAAAATTAAAATAAAATATATTTAAGTATAAGTTCTTTATTTTTTTTTCTTTCTTTGGGGAGGGGCGGTGTGTAGACCAGGAATTGAATGCAGTCAATTGAATGACTTGTGCACTAAGCTACAACCCTTTTTTTTTTTCTGAGACAGGTTCTCACTATGTTGCACAATCTGGCCTTGAGTTTGCAATTCTCCTGCCTCAGCTTCCCAAGTGACTAGTATTATAACCATATGCTAACAATCTTGGCTATAAGTAAGTTCTTAATATGCCTTTTATGTATCTTTCCTTAAAAATATCATGCAACTGAGCTATAAGTCAAAATAAAGAACTCAAGAATAGGAAACCTGTAATATGAAAGAGCCACTTATAAGCACTGAAATAATTTAAACTTAGAAGTAGTATGAAATCATTACCATGAATATGATTATAAAATAATGCAGATGGTAAATAATTCTTAGAGAAAAGATTATGTGATAATAGGAAGGATTAAACTAAAAAACAAAAACAGACTATACCAAAAACCTGGGATACAGGCAGGCAGAGAAGTGGAAAAAGTTAAAAATGGAAGACTCCTCTAAACTTCATTGACTATTTGCAAACAGTTTTAAGTGCTGGTGTCTCATTTAATAACCACATATTTATGAGGTAAAGCTCAAAATCTTAAAATCAAGATTATTAATTATATCATTTATTTTAAAGATGTAAAAATAGATGAAGATAATTTAGTTACCTATATAAATAAAAGGAAAAATCTTTTGGAATATGAAATACATGAAGAGGAAAAATGCAGGAGAGGGGGGTTTACATACCCTTAAGATTTTTTAAATAAAGATTTAGAACATTTAAATGATATAATTATATTGTGTGCATGTATGAATGGGTAACAGCAAATCCCACCATTATGAACAACTCTAACACATTAATAAAAATGGAAAAGAATAAATTATATAATTAATAATCTTTTTGTGTGTGTGTGTGGTGCTGGGAATTGAAACCAGGGCCTTATGCGTGCAAGGCAAGCACTCTACCAGCTGAGCTACATCCCCAACCCCTAATAATCTTGATTTAATATACATTGCACCTCCCGGGCCTTCACTTTCCTCCTCTGTAAAAAGGGGATGGGACTTCCTTCCTGGTGTAATATTTTCAGGGTGGTAAAAGGATGCTTCATCTCAACAAACAGGCCTGCAGGTCAGGGCTATTTGTGGAGTCCTTGGAAGCTTGAGAGCATAATTTCTAAGAGCTGAGATATTCTTCCCAGAATTCTGGACTCAATCCAAGGAACGGACCAAAATTCCCCTTTGCTCTCAATCACAGAAGTGGCCTTACTGCTCCAGTTCCAATGGCATCAGGTGTCCTGGGAGGAGCCTGGGGCAGTGTGGGAAGTCTGGCAGGAAGAATTCTCCACTGACACAGATGATGGCAGCTGCCTTTGTGCTGGTTCTGGGCTGGTGACCCCTTTCGCTCTCCTCTGACCAGCACGTCCCCTTTAGGGTAAAGGATTGGGCAGGGCTCCTGTCTGGTGTCTGCTTCTAGAGATAAGTCCTTGATAACTCTCTGTAGCTTCTCACTGGGGAGATAAATTTCCTATTTTGGAGGAAATCACCCACCTCTTGCCCCAAGGGGAGTTGCTGCATCTCCCACTCCCTGGCGTGGTGGGAAGTGACCACATCCACCCTACCCCAACCCTGGGGGATTCCAGCATTTCAAAGCTCAGAGTTGGAAAGATAAACATCACTGCTTATCCCTCACTCCCTCGTTGTTCCTCTTCAGCAACAGAAAAGGAACAGAGAACTAGACTGCACGGAAATTCATCCGCAGGCACAGTTAAGGGAAACGTTGCTTAAATTACGCTCATGGACCTCTCCCTTTCCTCTTCACCAACACCCCACCCACCAGCTAAGAAAGAAAAAAAAAACTTTGATTTTTATTTCCAAGGTAAGCTTCACTAGCTTGGCTCTACAAGCCCCCTCTTCCTGGATTTCCAGGCTTTAAACTTTTTTTTCTTTTGGTACTCATTGAACCCAGGGGCATTTTACCACTGCGCTACATCCCCAGGCCTTTTTATTTTTTTTATTTTGAGACAGGGTCTCACCAAGTTGTCCAGGCTGGCCTGGACCTTGTGATCCTCCTGCCTGAGTTTCCTGAATCACTGGGATTACAGGCCTGTGCCACCATGCCTGGCTGACTTGAAACTTAAAATAGTAAAATGAGTGCTAAGTTTGGGGACGGAGAACTGGTTTTCTAACAGGTTATGTCACTTACATGAGTTACTTGACTGCTCTGCACCCTGTTTAGCTAGTCCATAAATAATTCCATTTCCCCCGCCTACTGCTCAGAGTTATTGAACAAAAGGACATAAATTCTATTTATAAATTGCAAAGCACACGTCACTGTAAAAGAATATTATCCTTAGCCCCCACAGAATCCTTCATGTATCTTAACAGACAACTAATTCAATTCCTAAATGTTTTTCCCAAATGTAGGGGATGATTTATTTGTTCTTCTACAAGTCTTTGTTTAAAGTATTTTTTCAGTTGAAGAGGTTCTTCCTCCTCTATCTCTGCCCTAAAAATCCATTTCATTCTGTCTGTCTGAAATCCCCTTCTAACCAAGAAGCCTTTCCCATTCTGATGTCTCTGCAGGATCAGTGTCTCTTCTTGAGAACTCCCTGGTCTTTTCTCTGTTCCCTGATTTCAGCACTGACCTTATCTGCCCTGGATTCAGGCCTTTGTGCACCAAAGCTGTGGCTGTGGGTCAGTCACAGGCAGCCCTGCACATCTCTGCAGTGCACATCCAGCCAGTAGTGCTGGTAAGACAGGGACAGCAAGGGGTCCTCCACACCCATGCATTTGTTTCTGTGTTGAATGTATTTAGGGGAAATCTATACCTCGCTATTTCCCAAGAGTCTAAGGAAACATTGAAATAGAACACATCTCAGGGAAAAGCAAGTTAGACTAAAAACAGAACAGTATGTCCCAAGGCACCTGGGATGAGCTGTAACTGCAGTTGAATGCTGGATTATCTCTGAGGTTCCTGGATAAAAGGGAAAAGCGCTGGCTCATACACTTTTCATTGTACAACAACTTTGGAATCAGAGTGGGAAGAGAAATTTTTCCTGGCACTGTATTGAAGAAGAAATTTATCAAGTTGGTCTTTAATAACAAACATGAGGTAACACAATAAGCAGAATCTCTAACTGGGTTTTGGGGTTTTGTTTTGCTTTTCTGTAGCACTGGGGATAGAGAGGAGAGAACGGTGCTCTACCACTAAGTTACACCCCAGCACATTTTTCTTTTTTTCTCTTTTTGAGGCAGGGTCTCGCTAAATTGCTGAAGCTGGCCTCGAACTTGTAATCCTCCTGCCTCAACCTCCTGAGTTGCTGAGATTTACACATGCACCAATACTAATTAGGTATGTGCAAAAAAACGTAAGTGTCTTCAGATGGGTGTGTGTGTGTGTGTGTGTGTGTGTGCTGGGGATTGAGTCCAAGGCCCTGCACTTGCTAGGTGAGCACTCTACCACTGAGCCACCTGGCCAGCCCTCAAGTGATCAATTCTTATGTTTGACTGCAGTTCAGAGAGAAGGAATTTCTATAAAGAAAGAGACAGCAGGCCCATATCCAGGGCTTTCTGTATATTTATAAATGTCTGAGAACCTAGAAGAAAGAAAAGTTGGTGTGAGTCTGTTTAATATCAGATCTCAAAGACCACCTCTGGATTTCCCTGAAGGATCCGGGTTCCTTGTTCAGCTTGCAACAGCTGAAGTCAGACAGAGGCAGGCCCAAGCAGAAAGCTGGAATGAGGATTATCTCTTAAAGGGCAGACTCCTGGGGGTTGGCCCAGACCGAGGCAGGCAGGCTGTGTGTCTACAACCTCCAGTACCCGCTCGACAAGGACTGGACTGTGTGACCATTATTTATCAGGAGGACCACACCCAGACCTGGGAAGACTCAAAGAACAGTCAAAAAAATCATGGCGGCCTCACAGGCACATGGTAAGCAATGAAAGGGATGATTGATTTGTTATGCTTAAAACTGAATTCTCACTCTACCAGATGACAGACCAGGCTGCCTATTTCTTACCTTGGGCAGGGCTGAATCAGAATGTGGAAACCTGGGAGCTCCCACCTGTGACTTTCAGAGAAAGGAAAGAAAGGTGAGAGTTGACCATCTCAATTGTCCCTGTCCTTTACAATGCACAGAGAGAAATCACCCCAGGGCTCACATCTGTGACTATTACAAGTAACAGTCTGATGATCTTCACTTCTAAGATAGTTGCTCACCTTTACATAAAAGGGAGCACTTGCTTTCTGGGCCTACAACACACCCAAGTAATAGTCGTGCCGCAGGAGTAGACTACCAAGATATTGCCAGATTTTCCAAATTGAGGCTTTTACATCTAGAGAAAATTCTTTCCCTTTGGTGTCTTCTGCTGCTGAAGAGAGACAGGGCTCCTCACTTTCACTCATGTGACTCCGGAAACCTGGCTCCTTCTCTCTGAAGTTGTTTCTAGTTGGGAAGAAGAGCTGCTCTCTTAGTACATCTGACTCCAGCGAGATCTGACAACCAAGGCTGCAGTCACCTCAGGCCACCACTGACCTCCTGAGCTGTTGTCCTTATTAGTCAGTCCTATGGGGGGAAAGAGGCCAAAGGGGGAGGGAGCATCCCAAGGTCACAGGAGGGCACAGCCAGGTGCCCAGAGAAATGGAATTCTGCCTTACCCCCATGTGCTGTAGCTTTACTCTGGGTAGCCCTGTGTAGGCATTTTGAAGCCCTGTCCTGAGAGTTCTGTGAAGTATTTTCTCAACTTTGCGCAATGGTCTCTAGTTGATGAGATTGAAGGTACACTGTAAATGGAGTCCACCAGAAGCAAGGGCATGGGAACCACTGTGTGGAGGAGGGCTGCTTGAGGACACAAACTCAGTTCTGCTCCACAGAAGGTTCCTGTGTGCCCCAGTGCAAACCTTGACCTGTTGACCTGATCATTATCATTATTATCACTACTAACAACAACAACAAGAATGTTGTTATGAACAGTCGAGCACAATATTGCAACATGTATTTTCTCAAAAGAAAATAGATATGTTTTCATCTGTCAATATGCCAAGACTGGTAAGAAGTCCAAAACCAGTTATTTTTTCCTATGACCAAACACTAGGAAGTCTAGGAGACTGACAGGTGTCCAAAGTGAATGTTTCTTTGTGGGAGTGCACCTTTCATTAGATGTCTTATGGTCCCCCGGAGCCACTCTTCCCCCACTGTTCCACACTGAGATTCTGTTCAAAGCCCTCTTCTGGCCCAACTAAGCACCTAGACAAGTGAGGACCCTGCATAATGGGATGCTTCCATCAATAGCTGCATTTCCTCTCAACTTGGTCACCTAAGACATCCCTCCAGGTCTCAAGGGACTAGCACATTGTGTCTGGTCTCCCTGGCACCCACATATGTAACCCCCTGGAGGTTCTGTCCCTTGGAGGCATGTGATCTTTTGTCCTGGTTTCTTCTCCCACAGGTCAGAAGCTTCTCCCTTTCCAGGCCCATGGGATTCAATTCCTTTCATTTGAGGTTGAGTTACTTTCTTGTATTACATCAACCTTCAACCTCTGGTCCTTGATTAATCCATCCTATTTGCCCCTCAGGGACATAAATTTTTGAAATCAAAGTTTTCCCGCAGTTGTAATTGAACTGTCCAAGGAACAGACCCTGATGAAAGAAATGAGTGCAAGTAATTGAATGGGAAGTAATCCCAGGGCATCCAGTAGGGGAGCTGAGAAATCAAACAAGAACGGAAAAAGACTTTTGTAGGCATTTGATCAAATGAGTGGTGCTCAAATGATCACCACTGTGGCCACTTGGAGCACAGTCCTGTGGAACTCTGAGAGACAACACAGAACACAGATCGCAGCAGCATCTCAGCTGTGGAATGGGGGGAGCTGGGCTAGTCATTCCCCACCTCCCAACAGTCATTGGTCGAAGACTAGAGGAGAGTGGGGCACAAATTCCCTAGCACTTCCAACCATGTGGGGACAGAGTGGGCTCAAGTGGCCAGGAGAAACCCTCAGGCAAAGGAAGTCAGGCCAGAGCACAGGGAGAAGGGGAGTGCTGAGGGGACATGGGTGGGGCCTGGGGCATTTGCCCCACTGGGGAAGGAAGTCCAGACCTCATGGACACAAAGGTGTAGCCATCAAAGGGCCTGGAATGGGAGAAAAAAAAATGTTTTTGGAAGTTAGCTAGCTAAAAAACCATTAAAAATCCTTAATAACTCTCATGCATTAAACAACTCTCATCTTAAGCATTTATTATGTGCCCACCATTATATTAGGCACTTCATATTTGATATTGTATTTGGTATTCACAACAGCCCTGCAGAGAAGATCTGTCCCCTCTTGTAGTAGAAGAACCCATGCAGAGAGCTTGGGTCTAACAAGGATTTACAGAAGCTGCCTTAACTAAAAGCAGTGGCTTTTTATTTAGGTCTGCAAATACCCAATGGGTAACTAAAAGTAGGGTAAAGTTCGGCATCTCTGACTTCATTTATATTTGTCTTTGGACTTCTGCCCAGCTCTGCACCTAGACATGTTAACCATGTAAAGAGTGTTCATCTGAACACTAGTAATTCAAGGTTTATTTACCTAACCTATCCCATCCACCTTGAAGACTGAGATAAGATTTGCAGCATTCTGTTCCAGACCCCAGGAGAGGTGTCTAGAAATCTCCAGCCATTGCCCCTCACAGTGGGGCCTCAAAGTCACATCACCCCAACCATGAGACTGCCCTCACAAAACAGAAGTGATGACCTCATGGGAACTAAATTGTCCCCTTCCAGAATCATAGGTTTGATGGATAAACATCCTAAGCAACAAGTGGAAAGTACCCCCTTAAGCAATAAAGACTTCTTCAGAGCCACCTCACAGAAGCAGTACTGAGAGAATGATTGACCAGACCATAGTTTAACCAAGACTGCTCAATCATACATACCTCTCACCTCCACCCCAATTCTTCCTCTATTTAAACCTAAAGCTCCTGTCAGCATCCTAGAGACAGGACTGAGATGTTGGATCTCACTTTGTCTTCCTAGTGTGGCCACTTTGATCTTTTTTTTTTTCTTTTTTTTTTTTTTTTTTTTTTTTTTTTTTTGTACTGGGGATTGAACTCAGGGGTCACTACCACTGAACTACATCCCCAGCTCTTTTTCTTTTTTTATGTTGAGGAAGGGTCTAAGTTGCCAATGCTGACCTGGCTATATTGATTAAAGTTTCCTGTTTTTTCACCATTAACTTTTGTGTTTGGTTTTGGGGGCAAAGTTCATTGAGGACCTCTGGAGTCAGGCTTCTGGTCTAGGACTCTGGTAACAACTTTTGCTATTGCATTTGGTGTCCATAACAGGACTGCACGTCAGATCTATCCCCTCTCAGAGCCAAAGAGCCAGCACAAAGAGCAGTGAAGCAGTTTGAGAAGCCATTTGCTATATGCCATTACAAAGGAAAGGTCCATGCCAGATGTACCCAGAGTCCTGCCCTCTGCTTGCAGACCTAAAGCATGACTGGAGAAACGTGAGGTGAAGAAACCACCCTCAGAAATGGAGACCACCAGGAAGGAAGATCCCCTGCAGGCAGAATCAAAGACCAGCCAGACTAAAAAATGTTTTGCAAACAGTTCCAACTAAACCTAAATTCTGCCAACCTGCTGTAGACCTCCACGGGTCTCTCATATATTTCACCTCATTTCTTTTGCACAATATCCTTTGAGGTAGCTCTGTGGTTCTGATAAGGAAAGTGAGGTGTGAACAATGAGGTCAATCATGCAAGATTGTGGTTAATCTTGTAACAAAGCTAAGATTCAAGGCCAACCCCAGCCTGCCCTGTTCCCTGCTGGCACACTGATACAAGCTACTAAAATGCATGCCAGGGCAGATCAAAATTCCATCTGGGGGAAATTTGGGGGTTTTTTTGAAGGATGAACCGCTATCTTTGGGGAATCACTTGATAAAAGCTAAGTTTATTGTTTTTGCTGTCTTTTTTCCTTTCCTTTTTTGCTTCTTTTGCTTCATTTTTTTTTTTTTTTTCTTTTTCTCCTCTCACTCTCCATCTCTTTGTCTACAAGGGTCAGGGTCTCTGAGAAGTTCTAATTTAGTTTCTGCTTTCTTTCTCCAGGCTGCAGGCTCATCTGGTACTCATGTAGCTATAATTACCAGAACATTTGTATGGTGCAGGGTGGAGGAGGAGAGTTAGCTCACCGAGGGGCTGGGGGAGGAATGGCCTTGATCTAAGCTGCAGGCTGGTTCTAATTTTAGCAACAACAGAGCATTGGACTTCCTGGAGGTATCAGATTGCTGGAGCTCTCTCTGAGACAGGCTGATACCAAACATGTGGAAAAGATTCAGATCACAAGAATCTCCAAATCAGGTCACACCTCTAGGTCGTCTGACCCCAGCCTCTGTCTCAGAAAGTGGGGACCCACTGTCAGAGATTAGCATGCTCCTCATAAAACTCCCTTCGTTCATATGTGAAGTTGGGGTAGAGAGAGGGAAACAGAACGATCCATCGTAAAAGGCCAGCAGAGCTGGCTAGAATCAGGGTCCTCTAGCATCCTCTCTTGTGTGTTCCTGCTGATGTCATCCTTCAGAGCTGGGGAAGTAGCTCAGTAGCGGGTGTGAGGCTCTGGATTTGATCCTTGGTACCACAGGGGAAGTGGAGGATGAGGGGGCGCTGAGTGTTCACCTGTGATGTCATCCTCCAAAGGTTGGGGGCCTAGACTAGGGATATACTACAGTATTTCCCTGTGAAATTCAGATTTCCCTGTGTCATTCAGATATTTCTAAATAATTTCCCCTACTAACCATATATTTTAATGTGATAAAATTTACATACAATGAAGTACATAGATCTCTTGTGTAGAATTTTTGAGAAAATAGTTCATCAAGATGAACCCCCTTCCAGAAACCTCCCCAAAAACTCCATCTAGCTCCACCTTCTAGTCCATCTTCCAGTCTGCCTCATAGGAAATCTCAGTACCTCAGTCCTTTTGGGTTTTTTTCTGGTACTGGTGATTGAACCCAGGGGTGCTTTTACCACTGAGCTACATTCCCCAGCCCTTTCTGTTTTTTTTATTTTAAGGCAGGGTCTCGCTGTGTTGCCCAGTCTGGTCTCAACTAGCAATCCTCCCTCAACTTTCTGGTAGCTGGGATTATAGGCATGCACCACCACACCCTGTTGTTTTAATTTTTATCCTCATAGATTCATTTTGCTGGTTCTTCAAACAAATGAAAACCTCAATCTTCTGCAGGCCCTACTCCTGGTCTGATCAAGTTTCTCTTGTTCAAATCCCTTCTTGCCACACTCCTTACCCTTAAGCCTTAATGCTGGATCTTTATCCCCAAAGCTCATAGTGTGGAGAATTTCAAACAGATCTCCATTATCTGGTTACCTTGTCAAATTAGCACACCGCCAATCATGTCCTGCCAAAGTGAGGCTCAGGATCTCCCAGAGCTGCATCTGCTAAACTTTTAGTTATGTAATAATGACTCTTCTTCCTACAACTAACCTGAATGCTTTTTTCATTAGAACACAAGCCCATTTCCTCATGTTTTCTCCCCAGTGAAGCGGTTAAACAGTTGGTTCACAGTACAGTAACTCAGTGAGAAAGCTGTTTACTTGCATTTTGTTTTGTGATCTTGCTAGGGAGAGATTTTCCACATCCATTCTGGAGAAACCAGCATTGAACATAGGTTCGTGTCATAACTGCTACACATAACTGTGAATTACAAATCTACCAGTGACTGCTCCTGGTTTAAGTCTTGTCATTATGTGTTCTTGGTTACCCCGTTGTCCCCGCTGGAAAGCACGTGTGCATTAGTGAGCCATACTTCCTTGGGGGTATCTCTGCCTGTGGTCATCTGTGCGCATGGCTCCCCTGAGTAACCAGTGCACATACCTCAGGCTACGATCTCAGAGACGTGCTCAACAGCAGTTTGTTTGTTTGGTTGGTTGGTTGGTTTTCTTTGTTGGTGGTGGCTTTTTGTTTGTTTGCAGTACTGGGGATGGAACCCAGGGGTACTTAACCTCTGAGCTATATCCCCAGCCCTTTAATTTTTATTTTTTTATTTTGAGACAGGGTCTCCCTAAATTACTGCAGCTGGCCTCAAACATAAGATCCTCCTGCCTCACCCTCCCAAGACATTGGAATTACATCTGGTGCTCAAGCTAATTCACAATAAGGGCTGAGGGGGGTTACGGAAGAAGAGTTACTTTAGATTAGGTAGAGGGAAGTGAAGGAAGTAGAAGGGGCATGGGGGTAGAAGGATAGCAGAGTGAAAGAGACATTATTACCTCATGTACATGTACGACCTCATGACCAATGTGATCCTACAATATATACAATCAGAAAAATGAGAAATTATACTCCATCTACATATGATTTATCAAAATGTGTAAATGTGTTATACTGTCATGTATAACTAATTAGAACAAATAAAAAATTTTTTTAAATGGGGGGATACTCAGTAGGTCAAAAAAATATATGTGTATATACACACACCCAAAGCCCATTGCAGCAAGATTCATGTGTGTATATTTTGCTTAAGATTAAATCCAGCTGCTTAGCAGAATATCTAACCAAAACAAACAAAATTTTAAATACTCATTAAGTATTTATTGAATGAAAAAAACTTCTTAGAAGACATATTATTTCTATATCCCCAGTAATTAGTATAAGGACTGGCTCAAGAAAGATTGCTAAATAAAATAATCAATAAACTGTATTGACTAAGTCTAGGGATGAAAAAGAAATTCCCCAAAAGCCTTGGCTCTCTCCCTTCCCCATAAACTCCAGCACTCCCCTCCTGGTCTGACCCACTACAGATTCTCTGTGGATGCCATCACTGTGGTCTTCCCTATCCTTAATCACTCTTGGTCCCAGGGTGAGGGATGGAGATCTGAAGGGAAAAATGTCAAATTTTTCCAGTGTCATTTAACTGTTGACTTTCCTGGATTCCCCTCAAGCCTCTCATCTCATCTGAGTGCCCACTTTTAGAATAATCATGGCTGTTTAATCGTCAAGTCCCCTTGGAACACCTTATTTTGTTACTCTTTGAGACTCATGTACAGTTCATTGGACTGCATTTATCACAGAATAAAGAAATGCTCCACTCCCTAAGAACGGCCTGCCATTTTCTTTATATGGCACCCTGTATCCATAATCCTCTCAGTAAAGTACACCACTTCATCAGATGCAAGTTTCACTGAGCCTTCATCCTCCCCACTTTTCCCTTGGGCTTCCTGAACTTTGCTTAGGGATCTCTTCACTACTTTCAATAAGAAAAAGTCTCCTTTCCTTGTCTTGTCCGGAAGGTCTCCATTATGGAAGTCTGGCCCTACATCACAAGAGCCCTAGAACTTATGAGGCAAGAACTCACACTCCCCCACTCTACCCCCATGTGGCTGCCCAACAGCATCTGAAACCTGGCCCACCTGGTATTAGCCATCCCTTGGCATAGCCCTAAGGCAAATCACAAAATAGAGGTAACACAAAGTATCCGTGGGTTGTAAACCAGAGAATCAGAGCCAGAGGAACATTTTGAACCTCTGGTCCAACTCATATCTTTACAAGAACCTCAGGGATAGTGATTTGCTCAGGTCACATAGTAAACAAGCTGCAAGGTACACTTGGAGTTCGTTTGACCCCCAGCTGTCAAACCATCACTTTAAGTAACATGCAGTGATGATACCAGACAATCCAAAAAGATGAACGGACTCTTCTGGAAGCTTACAGAAACTAAAAAGTAGTTTTAGGGTATTGTGTTAGTCCACTTTCATGACTGTGACCAAAATATCTGACAAGAATAATTTAGAGAGGGAAAAATTTATTTTTGGCCTCTGTTTCAGAGGCTCTGTGTGTAGTCAGTTGACTACACTGTTCTGGGTCTGAGGTGAGTCAGAACATCATGGCAGAAGGGCATGGTGAAGGAAAGCTGTTCAACTCATAGCAGTCTGGAAGCAGAAAGTGAGAAGGCAGGGACAAGATAAAGCCCAAGGCCACACCCCTACTGACCCACCTTCAGCCTCATCTCACCCACCTGCAGTTACCACCCAGTGGTTCATTCAAATTATTAATCCATCAAATGGCTTAATGATGAGGTTACAGCTCTCATAATCTAATAATTTTCCTCTAAACATTCCTGCATTGCCTAATACATGAGCTTTACAGGGGACCTTAAGGATTCAGACTACAATAGGTATTCAGGGGTCATGGCCAGCAGGTAGGTAGATTTAAGTAGAGGCTCCTGACAGAGTAGTAATGGAGTAGGTGCAAATCTTGCTGGGGAGACTTGGACACTGCCCGGCCAGCCACTGTTCAGCATATGCGAAAAAGCCCATCCTTTTCAGGATAGTATGGGTTCTAAAGCTGCAGATTTACTGCCTCTGGAGCAAATGCTGTAGATTCAGAAACTGGGGAAAAGGTTGCTAGAAAGTGCATATGAGTGTGTCTGAATGCATGAACATGAGTAAACACATGTTGCATGTATCTGTGTGTGTGTGTGTGTGTGTGTGTGTGTGTGTGCACGGATGGGTTGGGGAGGGGGAGATCATCAGAATGTTCAAGGGAAAGATAAGAGTGGAATGGGGAGAGTCCAGACAGCAGACACCCAAAGCATTTGGATTCTTTTCACTTTGGGAAAAAATGCAAATGTAGCGTGGTAACAAAGAAGAAAATGCAGAATGAAAACACAAAATCTGCCTTAGTCCTATCACTTTGACATAACTACATAACAAGCATCACAGCCTCTTCTATTCATTGTCCAAATGCAGACATTTTTTTGTGTGTTCTTGACAGTGTCAGTCTTTCTGCAATCTATTTATTTAATATGATGTGATAACCACATTTCCACATTGATGAACTAGTCGAAGACTCAGATGTCATTGTTTCCTTTGTTGTTGTTATTGTTTGTTGGTTGGTTGGGTGGTACTGGGGATTGAACTCATGGGTGCTCTACCACTGGGCTACATCCCAGCCCTTTCTATTTTATATTTTGAGACAAGGTCTCACTAAATTGCTGAGGTTGGCCTCAAACATGCAATCAGCCTCAGCTGATTGATCCTGCCTCAGCCTCCCAAGTCACTGGAATGACAATGCATGCACTGAACTACTTCCTGATGGTTGGATATTTGTGCAGCCCCACTGATTTTATACAAGTTGAAGCATTTTCTTCTTAGAGTCATTTTATTAGGATAAGTTCTCAGGAATGTAGGTCCAAAGTCATGCACTGTTTTGGACTCTTGATACGTATTATAAAAAAAGGTCAAACCCAAATGAGTCCCAGCTAATGACATTACCACCTGCAATGTGGAAAAGCTTCCACTTCATTAAAGCTGTCTTCTGTAATGAAAAATGACCATTTTGATGAGACTAAAACTCTTATAAGCAAGGACCAAGTCTGGCACCTGCAGCTACAGCTTGTAGCTCCAAACACATAACACAGTGAATCCAGCTGTATGGAACCTGACAATTTAAAGAACCACCCTTTTACAGAGCTGAGGATTGGACTAAGGTGTGCTCTACCTTTGAGCTACTTTTTATTTTGAGACAGGGCATCCCTAAGTTGCCAATATTGGCCTCAAATTTGCAATCCTCCTGCCTCAGCCTCCCAAGTACCTGAGATAACAGACATGTGACACCTTATCTCATGAGACTGTCTTTAAGAAAAAGAACATAATGTTATCAAAATACAATTAAATATGAATATGGCTTTCTCAAATAAGGAAAAAATTCAAAACAAATCACAAATGTTTAAAAAGCCCTAAATGAGCTGGGCATGATGGTGCATTCCTGTAATTCAAGTGGCTTGGGAGGCTGAGGCAGTAGGATCACAAGTTCAAAGTCAGCCTCAGCAATATAATGAGGCCCTAAGCAACTTAGTGAAATTTTGTCTCAAAATAAAAAAATAAGAAGGGCTGGGGATGTGGCTCAGTGGTTGAGTTCAATCCCAGGTACCAAAAATAAATAAACAAATAAATAAATAGCCCTAAATGCCACATATTCAAAAACTGGGGAGAAGGCATAATTTTTACTAATCAACTGCCTGACACCTTTCTATAATACTTTTTTTTTTACATTTTGCTCACATTCTTATTGGCCTCTTCTTCATAGGATAACAATTTTCAGTATCATCTTCTATTGCAAGAATAGAAAGCTAATTTAGTCCTCTGGCATAGTTGCTGGGAATTCATTTATCATTATTATTATTATTATTATTATTATTATTATCCATTCATTACTAGGAGGTTATGAAAATTTCTCTAATCTTCATAACTCATCATTACTAATATCACATAGAACTATAGAATTGTAAAATCTGGGAAAACGTCAGTCAAGTTTCTTTTGTACATGAGAGTAATTCATTTTTATAAGTCATTGCTATTTTTGTCATAAATGTGTATCAGAATTTATTTTCCTAATTTGGGCAGATCCCTTTGAACCCATTTTATATTCCAGCTACATGTAGGCAAATTCTAAGCTGAGTGTATTTCAAAACTTGCTTCTTCCCAGTACCCTTATCCTCCCTGCACTGGCCTCTGTGGACATAGTCATAAAGGGTACAGCTGCTTGCCCGTGCATCGGTGACGGTGTGGAATTGATGAGTCAGAAAATGGGTGGTAGCAGGGATCCGAAGGCATTCACACAAGGGAATTGAACTCCACATGGAGAAAACTGAATCACACAGATGTGCCCAATCTAACCCAAGCTGGAGGTATCTCTAAGTCAACTTCAAATCTCAAATGTACTTGCAGCCACACCAATTGCAACTGACACGAAAGGAAATTAATAGAGAGGAAGCCAGAATGGAAAGAGATGGTGGTCAGAATCAGATATGGATAAAAAATATCTTATTTGTTCAGATTGCATAAAAATATATGACAATGATAATGAAAATAGAAGGGAGACCAGAAGAGTAGAGAAAGGAGACCAGGAGGAGAAGAGAAAGAGGGGAAGGTACCAGGGAATGGTATGGACTAAATTATATTGATAAGTTGTGTGCATGTACAAAATGTAACAAAGAATCCCACTACTATATACTGTTATGCACCACTAAAAAAATGGAAAAATATGACCAGGTGAACACATTGCTAGGGCCGCTTCCAGGGCCTTGAAAGGGGTCTGTGTGAGGGAGGACTCTTGTAATCTAAGCTTCATTCATTTCATGTGTTTATCACCACAAATTAATTCATGTATCAGTTTAAAATAGTGAGAATTTTTAATTACCTTAATTCTAATGGGGTGTTGGTCAAGTCTTTTTTTATTATAACTGAGAAATTACACTGAGGAGGCATGAATTTTGCATTCCAAATAATTATCCCTCACCATGGGAGAGGAGGAAGGGAAAGAATTTGAAGAGTTGTTGGAATCTTAAGTCACAAAACTATTTGGGAAGTTATAGGGGTTTTTCCACCCAATGTCAAATAATGGATAATCCAAGAAAACTCTTAAAAGTAACTGAGTGGCTTAAAATTTTTTTAAAAACCCCAAAATAAGATTCTTACTATCAGTTAAATATTGTTTGTGCAGACTATTAAATGACATAGTTCCACGAAGTAGGGGGAAAAAGAACTGGAGAGAAGTGGTGGGTGGACAGTAGGGTAACAGGGGCAGTTTGAATTTCCATAATTGGAAGAGTCAAGAATATGTGGATTTCCCATAAAAAGATGAACATGGTAAGAGTAGCCAGGTCAGGGTCTTCTTGCTGGTATACAATTCAAAAGAGATGGCCTGCAGGTAAAGGAACCTCAGCAACAGGGAGCTCTGCAATAGACCATAAAGGTGGGAGCTGATGCAAGGTGTGCACATCTGGGAGGAGACCAACTGAGCAAGTCAGCAGCCCCTTCCAGAAGGGCCTTTCACAACACTCCAACTGGGCCCCCAGGGGTCACCATCAGAACACCTGCTGCCCAGAGGACCATGATGGAGAAGCAGCCACCACCCACATGGAGAGGACAATAGCAGCAGCATCCTCAATAAATAGAGGCAGAGTGACCCAAACAGAGAAGAAGATCAGAGAAGCCTGATCCTGTCCTTCCCAGGTCTCTCAGACTGAATCCAGGCAGAGTGAGGAGGAAGTAAGCATTAAATTCAATGTGATAATGAAGTTCTAAATCAATGCTTCAGAGCTGCCTGAGATGCCACCAAGGGAAAGAAATGGGAGATTTGTCATAGAACAATTGAGGGCAAAAAATAGAAATTTTAAAAAGAATGTCTCCGTGACAAGTTCAGACTGTTCGGTAAATTATTCATAAGCTTGAAGAATTAGGAAAAATAGATTGGGAAATCTGATGTGCGACAAAAACCATCTTTCAAATGGTTTCTCTGTTCCCTTTCACACCCCACAATGTGCTGGCATGAAGCTGTCACTATTATCCTTGTTCTAATGCGTTCTCCAGTTAGAGGAAAAAAGTTTCTCTCCAAAACGCTGCTTTATTGAATCAAAATGATAATTGTGAAAAATAAGGCTTAAGAAAAATGGGTGTTTTCTTAACTTTTATGATATAAGATTTTTAAGTATAGAGGCAAATTCAAATCTGTGATGACATCTCTACTTCTGTGATTCTCTGGACCATCTAATTGGTAAGAGGGCATGTGATCCAGTGAAAGGGACATGAACCAGTCTTTGGTGCACTAAGGATCCTGCCCTGTCTGTAGTCAACTTTCACCTTTGTGGGCCACACCATCCCCTCTCAAAGGTGTATGGCTTCTCCGGGTTTCTGGATTAGCAAGAAACTGACCTAGATCCTAACCAGGTCTTTGGATTCCTTTTGAGTTTTGTGTGTACCTCATTTTTGCAGTTGCCACAATATTGTGTGTCTCTCTTTCAGTGGGTCCTGAAGGATAGTGACACCATCACTTTCTCTGCAACCCCAGCACCTATAGATATTCTTTGCATCGAGTAAAAATCCAGAAAATGTTAAATGAAGTTAGTATAAAAGTTGTGCACTGTGCAATCAGAAACCATGTATATTAGCATTCTCTTAAGTGTCTCCCATGGTACTCATTACTGAGCCCTAACCTTCAATGGAAATTAAATAGAAAAAAAGCAGAAAGCAAAGCATGAGGTCTCTTGTGGTATGACAGGAATAGCAATAGGATCATTGACAAACTATACTCATCAACATGCCCTTTGATAGCCGTGTCATAGCCTTGTCATGGAGAAGGAAAAAATTGCTCAAGAGTTTACTTCACTGCCCCATTCCCTGAAAAATTCACACCAAAAAAAAAAAAAAAATATCCAGAACCTCAAAAGGAGGAATAGGAGTAAACATGTTATAAATAACCTTTGTCTTCATTCATCCTCCTGGTTTGTTCATCTTTGTTGCTTTATTCTCTTTTTTTTTTTTTATTCTTTTATTTACTTATTGATTCATTGAACACAAATGGAGTACAGCTATTGTTTCACTGGTTGTACACAAAGTAGAGTCACACCATCTGTGCATTCATGCATGTACACAGGGCAATGGTATCTGTCACACATTGTTATTAATTTTACCCCCCACCCACCCCCATGCTTTATTCTCTTAAACTACTAAAAAAAATTGACGTTTTTAAAACTTATTCATTATAATAAAAAAGAGAAAATTACTTTAAAAGCTGATTGCAGCTTGAGCCACTTTGTTTTTTGTTAAGGAGAAAATTATTCCTTTTCTATTTATGAAAACACATCAATGAATCTTCTTCTGTGAAAGGTGAGACTAAACAGAAATTGAGCTATGAAACACACTAATGGAGAACCTGAGAATTGTTCCCTCAGGAGAAAAGGGCTGTGAGGTTCCCCAAGCCATGGAGGAAAGGAGAGATAGAGGCGTGTCTCCCAAAGAGAGTAGATCACAGGTGTGTAGAAGTGATCCAGAATCTTGGAAGTAATATGTTCATGAGAGGGTCTGGAGTTGGAGTGGGGATGTTATTACGTCTTCTGAGCTGTTCTTTAATCCCTCTCGATGATCCCTTATTAAAGGGTTATTATATCCACAGGGTTACAAGGGTTTTGAAGAAAGAGGAAGAAAAGGAACTGGACCAAAAAAAAAAAAAAATCAAAGCAAATCAAAGAACAACCATTCCATCCACCATCAGAGGTGGTGGATGACTGGAATAATGAGTTCCTGAACCAGGAACAGGAATTTGGGGTGAGACTGGGTCAAGAGAATAAAAGTACTTCTTCCCCTGACTCAGAATCTCAGGGACTCTGGGGAGGCTGCTGGACTCCCCAGTGTGTGGAGTGGAAGGGTTCCAGCTATTTGCTTTGGCTCTTGTAACGGCAGCTGGTGGTACCCCCATCCCAGCCACCTCAGTGAAGGATGCCTGCTGACTTCCAAATGTCAGCCCCTGAATTTTTTTGCCTGAAAATTTCTCCACTTACTGCCCCATCTTGACCACCCCTGTAGCAGGATGAAAGAACAGGAGAATTAATGTCCACCCTTCACCTACACCTCAGATGAAGTGCCCCAGCTCCCTTACCCCTAGCAGAGACATTAACTCTGAGCTGTGCTCTTAGACTGGCTTCCAGAGATTCCACCACTTGACGAAGTTCTAATCACTCTTGGTGATGGCCGGCTCAATAAAGCACCTGTAATTGCCTGTCTTCCCTTCTCTCACTACTCTCTTGTCATTTCTCGAATAAAATACCTGCACCAAAATCCTTGTCTCAGATCCGCTTCTGGTGAAACCCGAATGAAGACAGATATAACATGAAAGATCAACCCTAGACTGCTTAAGAACTTGGAAACATTCAGATGGCACCAAGGTAACCTAATGAAGTAGAAAACTCTTCTCAGACTCTGCATCCAAAAGCATTCAGTGTGATTTACATGCTTGCCAATGTTTCCATACTGGCTGCCCATTGGTGCCCAGATACAAGTCTCTTTCCACTTGCAAATAACCTTAAGCATTCTTTCTTGCTGGGTGCACCATCTGCTGTACTCCTAGAAAAGCCATTAGAAGGAGCCAAATGGAATCCATGATATTTTCATTTGTGACAGTTTGATTATTGACCAATGAGGTGGAAGATCAAGAACCACCTAGGTTGGCCACTTTCTGTTCTTGGGCACTGAGAGGCTCTTTCTGTTCATCTCTGTCAATATAACATTTAGTTCCATGAGGATGGCCAGAGATGGTGGCAGAGAAGGAGAAAGGTGTGGCCACATGATGGATGAGAAGCTTCCTACTGCAGGGTGCAGTTACTCAACACCCATAATCCCAGCAGGTCTGGAGGCTGAGGCATGAGGAGTGAGAGTTCAAAGCCAGCTTCAGCAATTTAATGAGGCCCTAAGCAACTCAGCAAAACCTGTCTCTAAAAAATATATACAAAAGGGCTGGGGATAGTGCTCGGTGGTTAAGCAATCCTGGGTTCAATCCCTGATACCAAAAAGAAAAAAAGAAAAACTTCCCACAGAGGGACCTGATTGCCTTCTGTTATAGACTCACAGATTTTTCTAACCACCTTTCTTCGCTACACCTTTCTAGGGCTACCCATGGTGCAGTGAAAAGCCACTGAAATCCATGTTGTTGGTGGATGTGCAAACACAGGCCAGATTCTGGCTGAGGGGTCTTGCAGAGCTAGCATTGATTGGTAATCCCATCATCTGAGTCCATTTACCACCAAGTTCCACCTGGCAGCCATTCCAACCTACTTCCTGCTCCTTAAACCTCACACCAACTCCACCTCTCTTCTCCCCTCCTGAAAAAATCAAAGCCACTCAACTTTAGCTCTCTTTCTTCTTAGAAAGCCTTTTCCTCCTGCTCCTGTCACTTCTCCTCCCTGACTCCTTTATTTCTTTTCTCCCAGGCTAAATTCAATATATTGCCTCTTCCACTCCTGCTCTTACATGAGGCCCTTAGAGCCTACTCTTGACCATACTTCCTATACTGTGAGAGCCCCATACTCAATCACTCTGCTCACTTGCTCATCAGTAACTTCTGACCCCCAGATCAGTGCTGGTTGAAGCAACTTGCTGTCTCTGGATATCACCCTGCGATGAACCCCACTAGAGAAAAAGCAAACAACCGTGCAGATTGGCATTCCTACATTGTATTCCTTACTGTTTCTGGGCTTTATCTCTAAGCAACCAAATTGACTTCCTAATTCCAGTTAACTTTCACTCCTTTCTTTTCTTATCCATTGCTCCTACAAACTCAGTTTTTGAGGAATCTTCTGGTAGGACATGTCCATAAGATCTAACTGAGTCACTAGGCATGAAGATGGTAATTACTAATCACTCAGTCAGTAAAGAGAGAGACTGTTAGAGAGTAAATGAGCCATAAGCAAAGGCTGATGGGGATCTACATTTCATGCCAAAAGTCTCCTGTGAAATAGATCATTGGCCAGTCAATGGCCACTTGACTTTATTGACACCTTACTCCCTGCTAACACATTCAGTTTCCTAAGTGATAGTGTGAAAACCTAGTTGCTTTCATTGTATTTAAATCAATCAGTTAAATCAGAAATGGAATACACCCATGCTCTAACATATTGGGTAGTACAAACATACCAATATTTGTATCAATAATCTGCCTCCCCCTTTGACTCCAGTTCCATTGTGTTAGTCAGCTTTGCATTGCTGTGATCAAATACCTGACAAGAGCAACTTAGAGAAAGAAAAGTTTATTTTGGTTCACAGCTTCAGAGGTTTCAGTCTGACCCCATTGCTCTGAATCTGAGGTGAAGCAAACATCATGGTGGAAAAGTGTGGTGGAGATAATTGGCTTACTTCATGGCAGCCAGAAAGCAGAGTGAGTGACAGAGAGAGCAAGGAGCCAAGGATGAAATATAACCCCCAAGACATTCCCCCAGTGACCTACTCCCTGTAGCCACGCCCCACTGCCTACAGTTACCACCCAACGGTCTATGCATTTATCCATCAAATGGATTAGCACACTGATGAGGCTACAGCTCCCATCATTGCCTAACAGCCCCACCTCTGAACATTGCAGTATGAGGGACTACGCTTCCAAAATATGTGCTTTGGGGAGGACATTTCTAGATCCATACCATAACACCCACTCCCTTATAACTTCTTATAAATGAAGAGAAGGTATTCCAACACAGTCTTTATTTGGAGGGAGATCCTTCATTGACTCTATTTCTGTCTTTAGTAGATAGAGAGGCTTTCCCCTTCCTCACTACTCCATGCTCATAGGTATAGGGGGGTCACCTATGTTAGAGGGCTTACAAATAAGGGGATCAGATGAAAGGTTGATGTGTCCAATGAAGACTGAACAGATATACAGAGAAAAGTAAGCCTTTTTACACCACTGGGCAATCCACAAGCAATAAGTGAAAAACAACAGGCAAAGGGGGCCCTTTTCTTATGAAAATGAGAAGTTGCTATGTACCTCCCATCTCAGTGTAGATGCTGTACCATGCACACACAATGGAGAACGGAGAGTTGCAGATGCTGACCCAAGTCCTGAACCATTCCCAGGTGCTGGAGATAAATGATCGAGCACATCCTGGGCCACCTCTTGAGGGCTAAGAGAAATAATTGGTCTTCTCTGCCTGAGTTTGGATTAAAAGGGTGAAAAGAAAACAGTCCCACTAAGAGTTCCTACCACAAAATTTCCCCCCAAATTGCAGATATGAGGTCAGAATTATACCACATGTTTATCCAGGAAAACCCTAAGCCAAAAATTTAAAGCAATTCTAGATTACATTAGTAGTGCCCTTATGCACCTGGCAAAAGCAAATTCAGATTCATGTGGTGAAAGTATCTTAAAACCAAGTTTCAAAATTTCTCCCCAAACAAGGCTCCAAGATTTTTAAAATAATATATCATAAAATGCACTATTAAAAATCTGCCATCTTGAGTAGGGGACAGCAGAAAAAAACAAATAGCAGAAGTAGATCCACAAACACTATAAATATGGAAATTATTATACACATACGTATGTTTGAGAATTAAAAGTGGCTGCCAAAATATGATGAATAAACAGATTTTTAAACAATGACTAGCTAAATACAAAGAAAAGAAAATGAAATTGAAGTAAAAAATCAGATAAAATTTTAAATTCATGATGATTTGAATAGCAAAATAGACATAATAAAGAAAAAAATGAGTGAATTGGAAAACAGAAGGAAAGAAATTATGCAGAATATAACACAGAAACATAGAAGTAGAAATATGCAACTATGAAAGATGCGATGGGAACCATGGAAGATAAAGTGTGAAGGTCTAACATACATGAACTCAGAGTTACAGAAAGAGCAAATAGAATGGTTACAGAACTTTTCAAAGATATAATACCTAAGAACTTTCCAGAATTGATCAAAGACAATATTCTTTAAATTCAGACATTGGAAGTATCCATCTAAAAAGGAGTTTGTATCTCTAAGCCCAAGATTTCTCCTTCATACGTACTTGAGTATCAAAATAGTCAGGACAGAGAAAGGACAGGCCTCCAGATCTGCCCATAGAATTCATATCTGAGACCTGACCCACATGGGCTCATTATCCAGAAGCAGTAGTGATAGTAATGACAATAATAGTAGGAAACACATGCTAGTTTTTATTGTAAGGTCAGCCATTTCCCCATCTTCAAAAATCACAAACTAGAAGGACATAATCTCTAAAGCCAATCCCAGGTCAGACAATCTATAAAACTTAAAAAGCATTATAATCTTGACAAAACTTGAAGGATAATTCCAAAGTTCTCCAGGTACTTGTTCTTGATTAAACTCTCAAAGACAGCTGATGTGGAAATACAACAGTCTGATTTCACACTTCTAAGCTGAATCTCATTTTTTTTTTTTTTTTTTTTTTAGTGCTGAGGATCAAACCCAGGGTCTCACACATACTAGGCAAGTGCCCTACCAATGAGATACATCCACAGCCTACTTGACCTCATTCAAAAGACAGAAAGCAAACTACCTGCCAAATCTGTGGGTCAAGAGGACCCAGGACTACAGCAAATATACATGGTAGAATTGTACAAGTTGGAAAAAGCAGACTTTGGCATGGACCAATTGAAAAGTTAACCCTTAGCTGGGCACTGTGGTGCATGCCTATAATCCTAGCAGCTCGGGAGGCTGAGGGAGAAGACTCAAGTTAAAAGTCAGTCTCAGCAATTTAGCAAGGCCCTAAGCAACTTACTGAGACACTGCCTCAAAATAAAAAGGGCTGGAGATGTGACTCAGTGGTTAAGCGTCCTTGGGCTCAATCGCTGTTACCAAAATAAATAAATAAATAACCCTTCATGATAAGATGTAGTTTTCCTCTCCTCTAGGTTAATGCACCCCTCCATCAGGAAAACAACTTGGCAAGTGAAGCAAGTTGTAGGTTTCAGTCCTGTCTATCCACCTCCACTGGGTATAAATGGAACAAGCTTGATGGATGTACACCCAATTCATTTCAGCCTTGAGGGTACATGAAACTACTTTTCCCAACTCAATTGCATCTAAGTGCAACCATATGACTGGTCCTCACCAATGAAAATAGACTATACTGATGCATCACCTTGAGTACAGAGCAATTAAAAATAGGCTTCTCCATAAAATAGCCTCCTAAAAGTAGGCTCCTCCATACTTTTGCTACTTCTCCCCTGGTTACTTGGAAGTCAAGTTTAGAAGGCAGCTGAACAACAGACTGGAAGAAGCCTGGCCTCCTGAGTCAAGGAGAAACTTCCCAGAAATATCTGCAGTGGACTTTATGTAAGCAAGAAAAAACTTTTCTCATAATAGAATACAAAGGTTGATGTACAGAAATCCATATACTATTTATTTATTTAGGTGCCAGGAATTGAACCTAAGGGTGCTCTACCATTAAGCTGCATCTCTAATAATAATAATAATTATTATTATTATTATTATTATTATTATTTTGAGATAGGGTCTCATTAAGTTTCCCAGGCTGGCCTTGAACTTGCAACTCACCTGCTTCCGTCTCCCAGGTAGCTGGGACTACAGAAACATCACCATGCAGGGCCCACCTATCTCTTATCAACTCCATTCCTCTGTACGCAGAACCAGTGCCAGCAAAAGTCCTGCCCGAGATGCTGCAGGTCTGCTCTCATATCTCCACTGAAACTGAATAGACTCTTCAGGCCTAAGCAGTTTCCCAGTGAAGAATGGCAGAACACAAAAAAACTCATTCACTTTTAATAAACTTCCTCTGCCCCATAATTTTTTCATCCTGATGCACTGTTTATTCAGAGACTTCCAGAAACCAGGATTCTCAGAAGTTAATTCACCGTCTAGAATAACGTTATAGAAAGAGCAAGGAAATACCTGGAATAAATTCTGACTCTGCCACCTACTAGCTATGCTACCTTGGGCTAGTTGCTTAACCTCTCTGAACTTCAGTTTCTTTACCTAGAGTGGGGATAGTTATTGAACCAGACAGAAATCTTTAGGATGAAAAAGGCAGAAAATCAAACTCAATTTGTTCAATGAAAAGGAGTTATTGGTTATATAGCTGGGCAGACCAAGAATCAACTTCAAGTGCAGTTTGATCTAGGACTCACACAACCTAACCAGAATCCATGTTGAGCTTTGATTTCTTGTCTCCTCAAGTCCCCCTCTACTTTGACTTATCTTCTTATTTCTCCTCTTTTCTCTCATTTCTCTACATCACTTCACCATGAGGAATTCATGGTTCACATCAAAATCATAACAGGGAATCTGTTGCGAATATCTCTAAGTTTATTTTGATTGGACCAGCCATAGGTCACGTGCCTACCCCTCACCCAATCCCTGCAAGGTTGGTTTAAGAGTAATTCCCCACCCCTTTCATATAGGGTGTTGGAGTTCCCTTTCCTCTGAGTTCCTTTGGAACAAGTTATCTGGTAGTGTTCTGATTTATCTAATACACTAGCCTAAAACTTAGAAGTATAAAATGACAAACATGTATTATCTCATAGTTTCTGAGTGCTTAAGAATCTGGGAGTGGTATAACTGGAAGTTCTGATTGGGGCTTCTCCGTGAGGCTGAGTCAAGATGTCAGCTAGGGCTAAAGTCATCTCAGGACTCTACCAGGGCTGAAGGATCTACTTCCAAGCTCATCTGTGTGGTTATTGGCAAGCCTAGTGCCTTTCTCTTAGTTGACTAAAGGCTTCCTTACCACACGAGGCTCAGCACAGGGCCACTCACAACATGGCAACCTGTTTTCCCCACAGTGAATAATGAGGGGTGGAAGAGCAGAGCTCAAGACAAATGGGAGATGGTATTTTTCAACCTAAATTCAGAAGTGACATACCATCACCTCTGCCATATACTATGGGTCACACCAAGCAACTTGCGTAGACATGGGAGGGGAGATCATAAGATGTGACTAGCAGGTGGTGAGGACCACTGGAAACCATCTTGGAGATGGGCTGCCTCACCCATACAAATGACCTTAAGAGGACTAGGCTCACCAGGGTGACAAACCAGTCCCAGTTTATCCCTAACTGTAAAGGTTTTAGAACGAAAATCTATATCCCTAGAACTTCTCTCAAGAACACTTGAATGGCTGTGTACAGTGGTGCACACCTGTAATCCCAACAATTCTGGAGGCTGATGCAGAAGGATGAAAACTTCAAGGCCAGCCTCAGCACTTAGTGAGACCCTGTCTCAAAATAAAAAATAGAAAGTGCTGGGGATGTAGCTCAGTGGTAGAGCACTCCTGTTCTATTCTTAGGACAAGGAAGGGAGGAAAGAAGGGGCAAAAGAAGGAAGGAAACTGGCATGATTGATCACCCAATGATTTACCAATATTCGGAAGAATAAAGAAGGATTTATCACAAGGTATTAGCATTATCTCATTTGACCTCTTCACTTTCCCCAACAGGAAACTGAGATTGACAAAAGGGAAGTGACTTGCCCGTGGTCACAGTGAGATGAGGCAGAGCTCAGGCAGGACCCCAGGTCTCCTACTTCCAGTGTGGTTCCCCCGCATGCCAAGCCCAGTTCCAAGCTTCCATGAACTCTGGGTCCTCCAGAGAGCAAGGGTGTTCACAGTAGTAAAGCAGATAGTCACTTAGGAACCCACCACGATGTCCATTTTCTCTTATACTTCAATAAAATGAGAATGTAGCTCAAACACAATTGGTCAGAGCCTAGGAAGGGACAGACAAATGATCACCAGTGTAACAAATAAGCAGGACAAAACTCAGCAGAAAGATTGGGGTCAAAACCCAATGCTCCTACTCAAATTTCTGAAAAACTTTAGGCGGATCATTTAACTTCTCTAGTGCTCAGTTTCCACATCTGTAAAATGGGTGTACATCAAAAGTTTCCAATTCCAGTCTTTCTAGCATTCTCATTCCTCTGATACGTGGGTTGAATGGCTTTAACTCTTAGACCCTAAACAATGAGAAAGCAATCAGATCCCTCCCCAATAATTCCTCACCTCTCTCCCTTCTCTTCAGTAAGTCAGAAAACATTTTATTGAGCATCTACTATGTGCCAGGGAGTGAACAAGACAAACAAAGGAATCCAGCAGGTATTCACAAGCCTCTGGCTCCTCTCTCATTCTCTTGGATTACCCTGGGAAGCCTAGATTTCTCCAACAGGATTATGAAGAACCATTTGGTACTTCCTTCTACTCATCCCTGCCTCCCAGACTGTGTTTCAGGGCTTTGTCTTTCTTTCTTGGCCTCAACTCACCAACGTGTTTCCTCAACAAAAACATCCTCCCTTCCTAGGAAATATACCACTCCCCTAGAAGGCAAAAGTGAAGACAGTTTCTGTCTTCAAAAAAAACGAGTATTTCCACTGGGTGTGCTGGCGCACACCTGTAATCCCGGCAGCTCAGGAGGCTGAGGCAGGAGGACCACAAGTTCAAAGCCAGTCTCAGCAATTTTAGCAAGGCTCTCAACTTACTGAGACCCTATCTCTAAACAAAACATAAAAAGGTGCTTGGGATGTTGCTCAGTGGTTACATGTCACTGGGTTCAATCCCTGATACCAAAATTTTAAAAAAAGAAAAGAGAAAATAAGTATTTCCTAATCTATTGGGACAATCGCAGCTGGAGTGAACTCATGTGAGGGCATGAAAGCAAGATTGAGCTGTATAGAAACAGAGAGTAACTAAAGTGTCAACAGGGATTTACAGTCACGTAAAGTTTAATGTTATAATTTTCCCGTGTCTCGATATTCTTCTCACCCTTTCTTAACAGGCTGCAACCCTGTGGAATGTGGGGCCGCCAGAACCAGCTGAACCCTAGGGCACGCTTCTTTGCTAGGAAGGAGGCTTACAGGGGTGTGTGACTTGCGGAACTATGACTCTTGGCCCCAGAGTGATGATTTGTCAGGTGGCTCACTTCTCCCAAGCAAAAAGAAGCAAACTCTCCAACTCCTGCAGGAGCTGAACTGACCTTCTGAAGAGACTTGATGCTCTTACTCCTGCATGAGAGAGGCTGGGCCAAGTCCTCAAGAGGTGGAAGCACAGGCTTCCCTTCTTCAGGGGAGACTCATGTTCCATTTCTCTTCACCCAGAATAAGAGTTTCAATTGTAGTTTGAAAAAGCAGAGAACAAAGGGCACTCCAGGGACTGTTTTGGCTTTGGACCTCATTAAATAGCTCTGATTTCTTTTTCCTTTTCTTCAACAGATAATAGTATTGCCAATAAATACAGCCCATTGTGTCCTCTGCCAAAAAACTGGATTAGACAGTGTTTTAATAAAGAGGGAAAATTATATTTAGGAAAAGGACATTTTACGCTTCAGACTGTGGAAACCTGGGCTTCACGCCATGCGGGATGTAAAGATGAGCACAGCAGAGCCCTGGAGCAGGGGTGCATGGTGGAGGAGAAGGGCCCACCATGAACAAGCACAGCCAGAGGTGTGCATGGCTGCCCTTGAGAAGGTTTAGTTGCCGCGCTTCGGTGGAAAGGCGGGCACCGCTGTGCAGGAGAACAGCCTTGAAGTCAACTTCTAGAAAAAGAGTCCTTGGAAGGGTTTGGAGAACAGAGAGAAAGTCCCAGAAAAAGTGACCTCATTCCGGGTGTGGTGGCGCACGCCTGTAATCCAAGCGACTTGAGAGGCTGAGTCAGGAGGATCGCGAGTTCAAAGCCAGCCTCAGCAACTTAGCGAGGCCCTAAGCAACTCAGTGAGACCCTGTCTCTAAATAAAATACAAAATAGGGCTGGGGATGTGGCTCAGTGGCCGAGTGTCCCTGAGTTCAATCCCTGGTTCCAAAAAAAAAAAAAAAAGTGATCTCATTCTTCAAAACAAATCATTCACCTCACTTAGGACCTGTCTAACATATGGCAGTCATGATCTAGATTTGAGCATGTGTTTAATTTCCCTACCTCCCAAATCCAATCAAAGCGACTGAAGCATTGCTGTAAACAGGTAAACCCATCAATAGTAGCCAACTGGACAGAATGAACTCTCACAGGATTTAACGCAAGTGGCCATGCTCTTCTTCTCAGGATGCTGTCTCCCTATGGTTTTTGTGGACAACTGGCTCTGGAGGAGTCCTCCTGCCTGATTGGCCCATCTTCCTGCATTCTCACCTCTTCCTGACCTCTGCACGCTGCAGGGCCACAGGACTCAGACCTGGACCTCTTCACCATCTGTATTCACCCTGTTGTGAATTTGCTCAGTCCTAGAGCTCTGTAAACAATGAATTTGTCCTCCTAGATGGACCACAGACGTGTCGTTTTAGACTTCGCAATCTCTGCTTCCATTCTCCCCCTACTTTCCATTCTTCACTTGGCAGCAAGAATACTCCTTTCAAACCTAGGTTAGATCATGCCACTTGTTTCCTCAAACTCAATAATGGCTCCCATCCAACTCAGTGTAATAAAGTCCTTACAATGGTCAACAGAGCCCCACCTATTTTCACCCTGGATATCTCTCTGACCTCCTCTTGTTTTACAAGTCCCTCTCTCACTCCAACATTCCACGTCTCTGCCATCTCAGGACCTTCGCACATGCTATGCCCTCTGCTTAGAATCCTCTTCTGGGTTCTCACACTTTTCGGTCTTTTATTTCCTTCTGGTTTCTGCTCAGATGTCACCTAGTCAAAAAGGTTTTCTAAGGTCTCTATTTAAAATAATGCCCCCTCTGTCCCCATTCTCTAGTCCCTTAAGATGACTTTTTTTTCTCCACTTAATCTATCCCTATCTATCATAACATTTTATACTTGTTTAGTATGTTTCTGTCTGCCTCCCAGCTAGAATGTAAAATCTGTCTGCTGGATCTGCAACCCCTGAAACCATGACCTGAGTATATAGAAAGTACTCAATAAATATTTGTGAGTGAACAAATTAATCAATTCATCTGTATGCCAATAACTTCAGACGGTATTTTCAAGATAGAGTACAGATAAGAGCAAATCAGGTTAAGCATGAGATAAAAAGCATTCCTAGGTTGTAAGTGAATAAAATCCACAGCAGATCCACAAAACACTCCCAAGCCTGGATCCCCAGTGGAGAGTGCAGGAGGAGAGGGCCATCCCTGGCAATTTTCCTTGCAAGTCTCAGCCCTCTGAACAATTGCAGGAAGCACCTGAGTCTCTAGACAGTGAAGCACAAGACCTCTTCAGTGGCTGCTGGTATGTGCTGTTCAGATCCCCCTTAAGGACTGAGCCCCTGCCCCCTGCTGCAGGATATGCTGCCAATGCAAAATGGAGGAGAAGAGACTGAAGGTCAGGGGGTCAGGCAGCACCAGGTGTTCCACTAAGAGAGGAGGAAAAACTGGACAGAGTTGTTTATTGGACTCTCGTCCAGCAATTAAATAAATTAGATATAGGTATCCAGATGGATAAGCCTCAAAACATGATTTGAGCTTTTAAAAAAAAGGAAAAAATTTTTAAATATATAAAATATGGTAGAATTTCTTTATTTTTAAGAAAAATGCAAAATGATATGTTGTTTTCAGGGATGTAAAATGAAATAAAAGTTTAAAAGCATGAACCTGAAAGGCATCCACAAATTTCATCATAGGATTTCTTCTAAGGAGAAAAAGAGAATTAGTGCTAAGAAAGAGTATAAAGGGAACTTCAGTGATATTTTCTCTCTTATAATTTAAAAATATGAAGAAAATATGACAAGATACTAACATCTGTTAAATTTCAGTAGCAGAGACATGGACAATTGTTCAGTGAGCCTCTGCACTTTTCTGTATTTAAATTTTTTCCAAAATTATAAACACATACAATACAAACATAAAAAAACACAAAATAATCAAACTAAGTAAATATTAAATAGACGTAAGATAAAGAACTTTCTAAATATAAATGTGATGAAAATAAAAATCGCCAAAAAGATCAATTTTACTTTAAAACAGTTCAAGAGTAAAACCAAAAAAATTCCAAATTTAAAGACAAACTGCAATAAATGATGAAAAATTAATATTCATAGCATAATAATTATCATAATAAAGATCTAATTAAGAAAAATCAATAGCCTATTCAGAGAAAAGCAATAGGCAAAAATAAAAGGCTTATTCACAAAATAATAATAATGATGAATAATAATGTGCTTTGGTTTGGGTGTGGGTTGAGTGTGCCCTAAGGGTCTATTGTGATTTGGTCTGCAAGGTGCCCCGTTCAGAAGTGGTGGAGCCTTTGGGAGGTGGAGCTTAGTGGAGATCCTTATGTCAGTAGGGGTGTGACACATTCTCATGGGACCCTCGGTATTTCCTGTGCATCTCCTGGTAGTTCCCCTAAGGGGGTATTATAAAAGGCAGAGCCTGGCCCTGCTCATCCTCTCTCTCTCTCTACCCTGTTCACTCTTACCAGGCTCCCACCACAATGTCTTCCTCACTAGAAGCCTTCCCTGTCACAGTGACAATGGCTTCCCCTTGTCCAGTTGCCCTTAGCAGAGTGATTGAATTCCCCTACCTTTTCCTGGCACTGTAAATTCTCAAGAAAAGCCACACCTCAGTGATTTAGAAGTTAACTGCTAAGTAATCTTTCTTTAGGTTTAAAGAACACAGAATATCTGGTGACCTTCAAATAACAGCAGAATGTGTACCACCCCTGCTTATTCTTTAGTCCTGTGGGGCAACTAACACAAAGCATGTAAATTGCTATGAAGTTTAACTTGCAGAAAAGTAGGAAGTTTTTCTAAAGAATTATAGAAACTAGCCGCAGGAGGTCAAGATCAATTGTGACGGTCCTGGCAGAGAAAAACCAGAGTTACACGCTGTACCCAGCATGTCGTCTTCCTGCCCATTGGTCACTACACTTCTTTTCTCTCTCTATAAAAGCCCTTTCACATATCTGAGTTCCCTAAGATGGTCATTTTGGGAAGTGATGATAGCTCATATCTTCTCAGGGTGCTAACCCTGAATAAACCTGTGTTTCTTCCCAACAACTCTCAACTCCAAAATATTGGTTTTCAAGCAACAAGTAGATGGACTTGGATTCAGTAACATCCCAATCCTGGACTTTAAACCTCCAAATCTGTGAGCTAAATAAACCTTTTCTCATAATGAGTTATCTCTGCCTCACATACCTCGTTGTAGTAACATACCTTTAACTAATACAGAAAATACACTTTAAAAAATCAACCCACCTCTACTCAAAGTGTTGTACTTCCCAGAAAAATTCTCCAGTGCCACCAGAAGAAAGTCAGCCCCGCCCTAATCCCCCCTCCCTACAGCCCAACCCTAAACCCTCCCGCACCCTATAGCCCTGCCCTAATCCCATCCAGAGCCCTATAAAAGTTGGCAATGACACAATTAACGCGCGATCCCCCGGAACCCTGCTTTTAGGAGTAAGGGAGGTTGTCGCTGGCCAGCTAAAATAAAGGCTTCTTTTGGCTTTACGTGATCGGCTTGGATGATTTTATTTTCTTTGGGTACAACATTTGGAGGCCCCAGCGAGATTTAATTTCTCCAAGCCCTCACGCCTAAATTGGCCTCCTGTGATGGTTGCCTGGGAGCCTCCAATCCTGAGTAGAGGGGAGCTCCTGAGAGACGTGCCTCAGCCTCACTCTTGGGGGGACCCCAGCCCATCTTCAGGATGCCCTTCTGGACGAAGCCACCTGGTATCCTGCATTGGTGAGTCGACTTTCTGTATCTGGGGGACGTGGTCAGGCTGGACGCAGCCGCACACCAGTCCCAGGTCAGGGTGAGACGTCATTCCTGGCTCCTGGTGGGCCCCCCTGTGGGGTCCAGTCTGGTGGGCCCCCCCTGTGGGGTCCAGTCTGGTGGGCCCCTCGTGGGCCCAATCTGGTAGGCCGAATGGGGCCTAATCTGGTCGGCCGATGTCTGTCTGTCTGTATTTGCTTTGTTAGTCTGGTCTGGGCCGAGTGGGTGGCTAAGGCGTAGCCACCGTCCTGGGAGATCTGCTCGCCTGCCGCGTGGTTAGCTGGCTGGTAGCCACTGTCCGGGGCCGGTCTGCTCAGCTGCCCTGTGGCTGGCTGCCGGCATGGCCCATGCTGCCTGGGGCTTGGGCTGCTTGGCTATGGCGTGGCTGGCTGACTCGTAGCCGCCATCTGGGGCTACTGCTCCCCCCGCGGCGTGGCTGATGGGTAGCTGCCATCTGAGGCTGGCTGCCGGCATGGCTGCTGCCTGGGGCTGGCCTGTGGCCTAATCTAATAGGCCTTCCTGTAGGGCCTACTCCCGTTGTTGTCTGTCTGTATTTGTCTTGTTAGTCTGGTTCATGGCCATGTGTGTTTTCTGTGTTGTGGCTTTGCTTTCCATGTAGCATCTCTCTTCAGGACAGTCTACTATGGGACAGAATCAGTCAACCATGTGCCCCACTGTCCTAACTTGTTTTGTAGATACCTTTCAGGACTTCCAAGAACGTGCCGCTGACTACAGAGCTTTTGTTAATGGGTGTAAGGAAGTTTTGTGAATCAAAATGGCCCACTTGGGTCCACGTGGCTGGCTGACAGCCAGCTGCCCTCGGGGTGGTTTCAAGGTTGATTGACATCTGACAGCTTTTTCAATGACAGACTGTGTTTTACTCAGCTCTTTCGCTGATGAGACTATATGACCTGACCAGCACAACCACAGAGGAGGAAGAGTTAATTTGAGGGCCCATGATTTCAGAGTCTTGATCCATAGAAGGCTGCTTCCATTCCTCAGGACTCAAGGCAAGGATACAGAGTGTGGCAGAGAGAAGTAGCTCACAGGATGATCCAGAAGCAGAGAGAGAGCCCACTCACCAGACATGAATATATACCGAAAGCCACACCCCAACTCCCACCTCCTCTAGTCACACCCTACCACCTCAAATGCCACTCAATTAATCCCTATCCAGGGATTAAATCACTGATTGACTTAAAGCTCTCACAACCCAATCATTTCTCCTCTGAACCTCTTGCACTGTCTCACATAAGAGTTTTGGGGGGACCCCTCAAATCCAAACCATACAGACTGAGAGTGAGTATAGAAGCAGGAAGACCAGAAAGGAGGCAACTGAATAGTCCAGATAGGATATGCAAACCAGATGGTAACAGTGGAAGCTGTAAACAGTGGTGTGTTCTGCACATTTTGAAGGTAAGACCAGCAGGATCTGCAAAGGAGTTCAACATCAGGCATGAACGAGTCTGAGAAACTGAAAATGACATTGATGGGGAGTAGCATGGCATAATGCAATGGTCCTTGACCCTGGACACCCATTGCAGCCATCTGGGGAATTGAGAAGACTGTCCATGCTTGGTCCTACCTCCTCGGAAGTCTGGCTTTATTTTGGGGTGGAACCTCCACACTGGTATTATTTAAAAGCTTCTCCAGGAAACAGAATCACCGGAAGAGCACAAAGAGCACTGTTAGGAATCAGACCACCTGAGTGCAAATCCCTCCTCCACCATTTCCTAGAATATGACTTCAGGTAAGTTATTTAAGTCTTTAAGCCTAAGAGAGATATAAAGGCAATATAACTGCTATTAATAATTAAAGCCTTTTTAAAGAATGAGATAGGGTAGGTATATATATAAATAATAAAGAGAGGGTGCATGACACTCCACATTCCTCAAATTGGACTCTCCTATAATCAATGACTGCTTCCCTTTTAGTAGCCATAGGTCCGTATGCCAGGATGCCCCAGTCAGAAAAGGCAGGCTATGGGAGAAACCTCTCACCCACTAATTGAAGGATATTTGGCAGAATCTGATGCCAAATCCACACCTCCCTCCCCAATCACATGGTTCTTGATGGTGATGGTGACCATATCAACAAATGGGCTGTTCTGTCCTCAGGGCTTCAGATCTCAGGAAATACAGAGCAAAAGTACACAAGCCAAGGAGGAACTGGCTGGGCAATCGAGAATGAGTGAACTTGAAGAACCACTGGCCAATGATGAGAACAAGGAATGGCTCCAGTCTCTGTGGGTGATTTGTGATGGATTTGAGAAGTAGGTTAGTTCCTTCATGGCTCTTTCGATTCCCAGCACCGGGGCACTACAGTCACATCGCACACTTTGAGGACCAGCCACCTGTTCTAGGAGAGGGTTGAATGAATCATTTCTCCTTCTGCCATCTTACTGTCTCAAGCATCTATTTTAATAACCATATTTGTAAAAATCAAGTATTAAAAATAAAGATCAAACTCACTAAAGCAAGAGGAGTCACATTGAAATTCTAATTCAGAGAATCTTTTCTCTGAAAAGATCTTCCACGAAGAAACAATGTCGTAAATTCTTTATGTGTGGGACCAAGGTAATTATGCTAGCTTTGCGTCACTGTGACCAAAATACCTGAGCAGAACAACTTGGATGGGGAAGTTTATTTTGGTTCATAGTTTCAGAAATCTCAGTCCATACATAGTTGAGTCTATTGCTTTGGTCAAGGTGAGGCAGCAAATGGCCAAAGAGTATGGCAGAGAAAAGCAGCTCACCTCACAGTGACCAAGAAGCAGGGGCAGGAGAAGTGGGCACATAGAGAAGACAGACCCTTTCAGTAGCCCCCTCCTCCAGCCACGCCCACCTGCCTATAGTTACCACCCAGTCAGTCTGTTCAGACTATGGTGGACTGATGAAGTTACAGCTCTCCCAATTCACTTGTTTCACCTCCAAACATTCCTGCATTGACACAGGAGCTTTGGGGGCTACCTCAATTCAAACCTTGACAGTAATAGATGTGCCCCCTGAGGATAGTTCAGATTTTCAATGGTCAGGATGCCCACAGACTTCCCTTGCCCGATTTAAATGAGCTTCGTAAAGAGCAGAATGTGTCCACTCAACGGCCAAGTCATGAGAAAAGCAGGAATGGAGCCAGTTTCAGAAAGCACTGGAATCCTCAGCACCCTCTTTCTCTCATGGTGCCTTATGTTGGTTTAATTTCCTTCAGATTCACTTTCACTGTGCACGGCAGCTTGCATCCTCCCAGCACTCCAACACAGAAAAGCAGGCTTCTCCCCCTTGGTCCTCATTTGAAAACATTGCAGAAGAGGACTGCAGTTTCCCAGGCTTGCCACATATGCTCATCCTTTTGGCCAGGAGGTCAAGTTCTGTTCCATGAGACAAGGAAAGGCACTCAACAAACAAAAGCAATAGATGTCTACCACAATTCATCCCCATGCTAAGCAGCATTGAGTCCCTGAAAATGTGCTCCCCAAAGTGTACTTTCTGGCCACAAAATCACAAGGTCTGTGTTGATAAATATTCAAAATGGCCCCAACTGTTTCACCCTGACCGACCCACAGGTCCTTTCTCAAGTAGGCATCCATTTATGCAATTGAATCTTTTTTTAATGTAACACTCTTTCTAGAGGTCTGAATTTTAATCTAAGCAAATTGTTTCAGGTTATTCTAGGAGAACTAAAAGTCATTGCTGTCAATCACTGTACTAGTCAACTTTCTCTCTCTGGTTCTAGATACATCCAGGGAAAATCCCCACCATGAATGTCATCTGTGATAAGTTCTGCCCACACTGACTTCCACAAACTCAGACTTCCCTAACCTCAGAAACCACTAATTTCCAAAAATGGTGACAAAGGGAACAGATGGAAGAGGTTATGGTTATGTACCATAACCCCATATCCCAGCCCTGCTCTTTTGCCTTCCAAGCGAGATGTAAGAGATAGAAGAAATTGAGTGGATGGGGGAAAACCTGGGAATTCTCACTAATATTCTTCAATTTGGAGTGAAGTTGATGTAAGCAGGATTGTGTAGCCTGGGGGAAATGTGCAAAAAAACAAAAACAAAAAACACTTGCCAACTCCAACTTTTCACCCCAGGGACTGGGCAGTCACTGGAATGGGGAAAGAGGTCTCAGAGCTGTAAGAACAGTCTCCAGGACTCAGAGCTGTGTTAGAGGAAGGTCAAAGATGGGTCTCCCACACTCCCAGGAAAAAGATACACACCCTCCTACTTGTGGAGGGAACCCTGACATGGCCCAATAAACAACATTCCAGCTCAGCATTAGACCCAGGCCTCAAGCAAGGCTGCCCTCAAACTCTCTGACATCTCCCCTCTCCACACTGTAGCTCTAGGTCACAGGAGGGCAAGACCTGGGAAGCTGTTCTCAGAACATAGCTGTTCAGGGAAGGTCACAGGCTCAGACAAGTTCAGAAGGGAAATGAATTCTGAAGAGAGTAAAAGAGGTGCTACCAATGAACACCAAGACCCAGTGTTTCCACAGGTGCATCTTACGAACTTTCAAAAATGCATCAATCCGATGCCACTTAAACTGTTTGAGTCATGAATATCTGAAAAGAACAGCATTGGAAAAGGACACTTAGAGGAATTACAAATTCAAAGGGCATCACAGACCAGGGAAGTGACTAAAACATATGACACTGACCAATTTAAAGTACGTGAGTGCTGGGCACAGTGGGACATGTCTGTAATCCCAGCAGCTCAAGAGGCTGAGGCAGGAGGATCAAAGTCAGCCTCAGCAACGTATTGAGGCCCTAGGCAACTTAGTGAGACCCTATCTCTAAATAAAATATAAAAAGGTCTGGGGACATGGCTCAATGGTTAAGCGCCCGTGGGTTCAATCCCCAGTACAAAAAGAAAAAAAAAATAGGTACATGAGTGCACATTTGTGAGTGGCAAGTGATAGAGGGATTGGAACCATGGATATAGTTCCAGGGAAACCACTATTTCTCCACCTGGACAGTTAGGTCCACTGAAACTAATTTTTATAAGAAAATTTGCAAACCTGGAAGTTCATATTTACTGCTCCAACTCTAAAATATCAAGAGACCCCAAAAATAATTTGTCAGCCAACTGAATGTGGTCCCTGATCTATTAGTTTTCTGACCCTTTTCTGAGGAATTTCACTTAAAATATTGACCCAAAATCTTTTTTTAAGCCTGGCATGGTAGTGCACACCTTTAACTCTAGTGACTTGGGAGGCTGAGGCAGGAGGATCTCAAGTTCAAAGCCAGGCCCAGCAACATAGTGAAACTCTGTCTCAAAATAAAGAATAAAAAAGGCTGGTAATGTAGATCAGTGGTAAAGCACTCTTGGGTTAAATCCTGAATACCTCCTCATCCCCCCCCCAAAAAAAATCTTTTTCTAAAAACCAGCATATAAATTTAAATTATGTACATTACAAAATGTATAAAAATGACCAAGTGGGATCCTTCCCCAGAATAAAAATTAATTCAATAATAGGAAATCTATTAATACAATATATTATATTAACAAATCAAAGTAAAGAATACATAAGAATATTCCTGTACTTTATAAATTCCAACAATGCATACACAATTTTTAAAACAAACAAAATTATTCCTTAACTGAACAAAAAGTAGTAGGTTTCCTAGACTTCTCAGGACTTTTGATTACAAGAAATAAAACTCAACTCAAAGTATCTTAAAGAAAAAATAAATTTATTGGCTCACATATCTGAAAAGTCCAAGTGTATCTTTGCTTTAGACTTGGCTGGAAATCAGAATTTAAACAGGTCAGTACTGACTAGTTTGCCAAGATTTATCTCTGCTTCTCTTTTCCTGTTGGCCTCATTCTTCCTGACTGCAGATGGCCCTTCTCCTTATAGCTAAGAAAGATGACTGAGAGATGCTTGATTCATGCTTAAAGCTTGTGAGTACCAAGAAAAATAAAGATCACCTCTGCCTGCAGTCTTAGAGGTAGTTTCAAGGTGGATACTAAGTGGTGCACACACACATCCCTGAATCAATCACTGCTGAGTAGAGAGAATTAAGTACCCTGACTGGCTAGGAGTCTCTAACTACTCTGGGAGTTCAAGGACCATTAGCATCCAAACCATCTGAAATGAGCAGTGGGTGGTTTCTTAAAGAGACAGATGCCAAATAGGAGCAACATGATGTCCCATTAATTTATATAACATGAAAAAGTGTGTGTGCGTGTGTGTGTGTGTGTGTGTGTGTGTGTCAAAAAAGGGAATGACACAGGACATGTAAGCAATGATTATTTAACATTATTCTGAAAAAACTACCTAATATGCTAGAGCAGAGAAAGAAGAATTATAAGTGCTGGACAGATAAACACCACATTTTTATTATGTGCTGATGACATAAATGTATAACTTGAAAGCATCAAAGTTACAACTGAAAAAATTGTCAAAACAATAAGAGAAATAAGATACTTAGAAGTATATTAAACCAAAGAAGTGCAACATTTGTACACTGAAAACTACAAAACATCACTGGAAAAAAAAAATTTTTAAAGACCCAAGTAAATGAAGACATCCAATATTCATGGATTGATGACTATATTGTTAAGATGGCGGTACTTCCCAAATTGATCTACAGATTCAAGGGACTTGTTATCAAAATCTTGGTTGCTTTTGTTTTTTATTTTGTTTTTGGTTTTTTGCTTGTTGTAGAAACTAATAAGCTGATCCTAAAATGCATAAGAAAATGCAAGAAACTTGAAATAGTTTGAACAACTTTTAAAAAGAAAAACAAAATAAGAGGGTTCGTATGCCCTGATTTCAAGACTTACTATAAAACCATAGCATGGAACTGGTGTAAAGAGACACATACAGATCAATGGATAAAATCAAGTGTCCAGAAATAAACTCTCATGTTTTGAGATCAATTGATTTTCAACAAGGGTGCTGAGATAATTCAGTGGAGGAAGAATAGTCTTTTAAACAAATGCTACTGGGGCAAATGAATATCTACATGCAAAAAATGAAGTTGTACCCTACCTTACAACATACACAAAAATTAACCCAACTTGGATCAAAACCCCAAATAGAAGAACTGAAGCTATAAAACTCTTAGAAAAAAACATAGACATAAATCTTCATGACCTTTCACAATGTTTTAGTCAGCTTTCTTCCCTCCCTGACTAAAAGATCTGACCAGCACAACTGTAGAGGAGGAAGAGTTCATTCAGGGCTCGTGGTTTCAGAGGTCTTAGTCCATAGAAGGCCAGGCTCCATTCCTTGGGCTCAAGGTGAGGCAGAGCATCAAGGCAGAAGAGTGTGGCCCGAGGGACGCGGCTTACATGGTGATCAGAAGCAGAGAGAGAGAGAGATTCCACTCTTCAGATACAAATATGTACCCAAAACCATGCCCCAACTCCCACCTCCTCCAGTCATGCCCTACCACTTCAGTTACCACTCAGGGGATTAAATCACTGATTGGGTTAAGGCTCTCACAACCCAATCGTTTCTGCTCTGAACCTTCTTGTATTGTCTCACATGTGAGCTTTTGAGAGATAACTCACATCCAAACCATAACAACTGGATAATGGCTTCTTAAATATAATACCCGAAGCACATACAATAAAACAAAAAATAGGTAAATTGGACTTTATCAAAATTTATAACTTTTGTGCTACAAGGGATACTACCAAGAAAGTGAAAAGTCAATCTACAGAGTGGGAGAAAATATTTTTAGATCATATATCTGACAAAAGACTTTTATGTAGAGCACATAAATAACTTAAATTCAATAATAAATTAACAACTCAGTTAAAAACTTGGCAGCTGGGAGCAGTGGTGCACACATGTCACCCCAGTGACTCCAGAGCCTGAAGGAGAAGGATCACAAGTTCGAGGCCAGCCTAAGACAAGACCATGCCTCAAAATGAAAAAGGCCGGGGATGTAACTCTGTGGAAGACCACCCTTAGGTTCAATCCCCAGTATCAAATTTAATTAATTAACTGATTAATTAATAATAAATAAATAAAATGTTTGCTGGGCACAGTGGCACACGCCTATAATCCCAGCACTTGGGAGGCTAAGGCAGGAGGATCGTGAGTTCTAAGCCAGCCTCAGCAACTTAGCGAGGCCCTAAGCAACTCAGTGAGACCCTGTCTCTAAATAAAATACAAAATAGGGCTGGGGACGTGGCTCAGTGGCCGAGTGCCCCTGGGTTCAATCCCCAGTACCAGAAAAAAAAAAAATAATAATAATAATAAATTTTTAAAAGTACACTGAATTTTATACTTTTAATAAGAATTCTATAAGGTGTTATTACACAGATATATAAAAAATAGTTTTTCTATTGAAATTCAAAGATTTGCAACTCAAAGCATGGTTCATTTATCATCCTTCAGATTGGCAAAGTGGCTAGCAAGGGTGACAGAACTTGGTACTCTCCCCACAACGAAGCAACATCAATTCAACATTTTGGGATGGCAGTTGGGCAAAAGCTACCAACATTTCTTTAATTTGTGGCAAACTCAGGTGTTCTAAAGCCAGAAACTTAAACTCTGCAATTATGCTAACTGAAGAGCATCAAGATATGCGTACAAGAATGCTCGTTGCAGTCTGCTGATTGTAGCAGAATATAAGGGACAAGTGAGACAAAGTGAATAGAAACAAACAATCTATCAACAAGAAACAGATTAAATCACTTACACTAAGAAGTACTGAAGAATGACACTGGCCAAATCATATTGGTATCTTGTGTGCATGTAACAACAAATTCCACCATTGTGAATATTACAGTTGTAATGCACCAATAAAATATATGGAAAATAAATAAATAAACAGATAACTCACACTACATCCTCCTCCTCCTTGATCCTGATGCCTCCAACATCCCCTCTGGCTGGAATTTTCCAGTAGCCTGTAAATGGTTCTTCATGTGTTCTCTCTAGTCCTCCCCACCTTGGCCAAGTTCATTCCTCATTCTGCAGCCAGAGATATTTTTCCAACTGATTGTTTTAGACACACACACACACACACACACACACACACACACACACTTCAAAACACCCCTAAAAAGTCTTTACAACCAAAAAAAAAAAAAAAAAAAAAAAAAAGACCTTCTTATCATGACCTACAAGGTGCTGTGACCTGCCATAGTCTGGCCTACCTCTCTGTCCCCAACCTTTTTTTGGGTCCAGACTCCAGTCTCAATTTTGCTTCTTCGTACAATGTTATGTTCACCCCAGGATCTTTGCACATGCTATGTTGAAAGTTTTATTTTTTATTCTTTCATATATTCTCTTTATATATGAGAGAACATACAAAGTCATATCTTTTTTTTACTTTTTACTTTATTATAATTAAAAATAGCAACTACAGGATGTCATAAGCAACCTAAAAGCAACAACAATCCCATTATAATTATTGCTTGTTTGGTCTTTTCCCAAAGCAGTCACATTCTGACATGATCTTAAATTGTTTATTGTCCACACGGCTAACCCTGCTGCCCTTATTTACTGACCATCAATAATTAAGGCTCCTGCCTAACAAAAGCTCTTCTTTCTCTTTTCATTTTCAACAGAAAAGAAACCCAGCTAGCAGATGCCTCATTTGCAGGCCTTCTGGCCACTCCCACATATGTTAGGAGCTGGAGGGAAAGACAAACTCAGCATTGTAGTCACAGTCCCTCATCTGAGCTGTGCAGAGTCTGATCTCCAATCAGACTCCAAAACGTACAGCCTATCAGCTGATTGGTCTACAAAGCAAATTTTTTGTAAAATATATTATGCTTTATTCTTAATAGTCTATAACCCAAAAAGGTATGAAGTAGGTACCAAATGTAATCTAAATCCTGCTTAATAATTTGGATGGCCTTTTCAAATTATATATTTAAAGAAAAAAAAATTAACAGGTCACCAAATTCTAGCACCATGTTGAAATGGAAAACAGTGACCTGGAACACCATTCTCCAGGGACTGTAGTCACAGAGAAAGACCATGGGTGGGTTTCTTAAAACCACCTTAAAATGATCCCTTTTAAAGTTGTCTTAGTCCATTCAATCTGCTATAACAAAATATCCTAAACTGGTGGCTTATAAACATAAATTTATTCTTCAAGTTCCGAAGGCTGGAAAGTTCAAGATCAATGTGCCAGAAAATTCAGTGTAGGGATGTTTTTAGGACTGGTGTTCTTTGCAGGTTCTTTGTGGAGAAATGCCCCAGAAAAATAGGTCCTGGGCTATGAGTTCAAAGGCTTGTCTGCACAGAGTGTTGTTTATTGCTCTGAAGGATCGTCATTGGATGGCTCATTAAGGAGGTGCTATACTTAAGAGTTCACCACAGAAAAGATATCTGGTAAGGCACAACTTCAGAGACACATTCCAGGAGGCTTCTGCAGCATGTACTTGATTTGGGGAATATATATATATATAAAAACCCTACTGGACAGTTCTCCAAGTGACCTTGTACCAACCCAGATCTCTCCCCTTTCTCACTCACAGTTGTCAAGAATAACTTGAGGATGTGCTGAGAATGCAACATCAGGAGAAAAGAATTGTTATCCACAGCAGCCTGGGCTCAGCTCCAGTTCTCCTCCAGTAACACGATGGCCTCTAGTACTTAAGCTCAGCAACTCACATCTCCCCAGCGTATGAAACTCAGGACAGCTCCTTTCTCAAGTCCCTCAGCTGTGGTGCAAGTGGAGTAAGTGCAGATGAAACTCCATCTTCCCTGCACCCTGGGGGGTTGGAGGCAGGCTATAATAAATCCTCGGTTTCTATGGTCCCTTTTACTTATCTCTAATGAATACACCCATTTTACACAGCCTATTATCTATGAGTGTGTTCTTTCTCTCTGAATTAGGGAGCCAGTGCACCCTGAACCTGCTTCACACACCCCAGTTGCAACAGCATCATAGAAGTCATGCATAGAATGTTCTGGAAAGGCTAAGATGAGCAACAGGCCCCAGAGTTCTGGAGAGGCTTCCTGGTGAACTATGACTGAGCTGCAAAAGAAGCCTCTCTCAGGAGAGGAAGGGCTAAAACCAGACTGCAGGACAGGTGGAGAAAATAAGCAAGGAGATGAGGAAGTCAGTTTCTGCCGTTTCCCAGAAACTTGGCAATGAGGAGGAGGACTATGGCTTTACCCAAGAAGTGCAGCAAGGTGCCCAAGGCTTCCCAAGAGAGGGCAAGCCTATGCACATGTGGAAGCACCAAGGGGCAGAGGGAGAAGGAAGGCAGAGGAGAGAGGATCATGGCCCAAGACAAAAATGGGATCTAAGTCAGAGGAGGGGAGGTGGGCTTCAGAGCCAGAAAAACACATTTTCCTCTAAAAAGGAAAAAATTAAGGACTTAGAAACTGAGGTAGATGAGGCGTAGAAAGGATAAGACTAGAAATCAAACACAAGTGGCCTGTGCCCTGACTTGTCTATTTCCTGGATCTGGATGAATCATGGCAGACTTGTCATCATCTTCACATAGAGTTTTCTTTGTTTTTTTTCACTATTGGGGATCGAATCCAAGGACATTCTACCACTGAGCTACATCTCCACTCCCTTTAGCTTTTTATTATGAGATAGGGTCTCACTAAGTTGCCCAGGCTGCCCTGGAACTTGTGATCTTCCTGTCCCAGCCTTCCAAATAGCTGAGATACATGCATGCACCACCACACCCAGCTTCACATGTAGTGTTTTGTCTTTCTATATTTTTATTGGTGTATTATAATTGTACATAATGGTGGAATTCCTTGTTACATATTTATACATACACACCATATAGCAATATAATTTGGCCAATATCATTCCCCAGTATGTCCCCTTTCCCACCCTTCAGCCCTCCCAGTCCCTTTCCTCCATTCTACAGATCTCTGTTCAATTTTCATGAGATTCTCCCCCTCCCACCAACACTACCACCTTCCTCCTTTTTCCTCTCTAGCTTCCACATACGAAAGAAAACACAGGACGGTTGACCTTCTGAGTTTGGCATATTTCACATAACAATGTTCTCAATTTCCATCCATTTTCCTGCAAATGACATAATTTCATTCTTCCTTAGGGCTGGATAAAACTCCATTGTGTATATATGCCACATTTTCTTTATCCATTCATCCACTGATAGACACCTAGGCTGGTTCTATAATTTGTATCCCAAGTACATTTATTTATATTCTAAAGGAAAAATGTTGTTTTTCTTTATCCAGAATCAATTCAATTGAGAAAATGAGAGAATGTTGAATTCTCAGGAGAATGGTAGGCATAGGAACTGCAGTTCACAGCTGCACGTGAATAGGATGTACAGCCATCAGGTGATAGGCAGTGTGCTGATTTGAGGACATAAGATGGGAGGAGGTCAGAAGTAGTCATCATGAGGCCTGGGTGTGGAATAACAAGAGCACCACAGCAACTTACACCAATCACACTGCTGACTCTTTGCATTCTGCTTTGGCTGTGTATCATCTGTCCCAAACTCATAATGATGCTTTTAGGTAATGGCTGTTATGCCCAATTAAAAGCTAAGGAGGCCAGGTGTAATGGCACACACCTGTAATTCCAGCAACTCGGAGAACTGAGGCAGGAGAATTGCAAGTTCAAGGCTGGAACCGGCAACTTAGTGAGACCTTGTCTCAAAATAAACATTTGAAAGGGGGTGAGGGATGTAGTTCAGTGGCAAAACACCCCTAGATTCAATACCAGTATTATAAAAAATTTAAAATTTAAAAATAAGGAGGCAGAGAAATCAACTCACTTGCTGAAGGTGACAAGACTAGTAAGGATTGTGGTTTGGAATGGAAGACACATCTTCTGATTCCAGATCCACGCCACCTCTGATACACCCTGTAGAGGAGGCCCACTGCCAGCCTTTGAGCTTGCAGATAGTCCACTCTAGAGTACTAGCTGAACTGACAGGTAATAGTGTCAGAATGGATGTGGCCCAAACCAATGTGATGAGAGGCAGAGAAAGTAAACTTTTGCGTATGGTTTCAAATGCAAAGCAGGAGATCTGACCTGGCATCTCACACAATTGTGTGGTTTCCAGCACTGACACAGTGCCTGGTAGGTGCACTGAAGACACGGCCTGCGGCTTCTAATAATGATGACAGGAGCTCGAACCTGCAGTAAAGGAGGCCCCAGGTCAGGGTCTCAGACCAAGCAGTGCTGTGTGCATGACATCAAGATGAATCTCCTGGGGCTGGGGCTGTAGCTCAGTGGCAGAGTGCTTGCCTAACATGTGACAGGCACTGGGTTCAATTCCCAAAACCACGTATAAATTAAATAATAAATAAATAAATAAATAAAATTGAAATTAAATTTTTTTTTTTTAAAGATGAATATCCCAGTGCAAGTTGGTGCAGCCACTCTGGAAAGCAGTATGGAGATTCCTTAGAAAACTTGGAATGGATCCACCATTTGACCCAGCTATCCCACTCCTTGGCCTATACCCAAAGGACTTAAAATCAGATTACTACAGTGATGCAGCCACATCAATGTTCATAGCTGCTCAATTCACAATAGCTAGATTGTGGAACCAACCTAGCTGCCCTTCAGTAGATGAATGGATAAAGAAACTGTGGTATATATACACAATGGAATATTACTCAGCCATAAAGAAGAATAAAATTATGGCATTTGTAGGTAAATGGATGATGTTGGAAACTGTTATGCTAAGTAAGACCAGCCAATCCCAAAAATCCAAAAGCCGAATGGTCTCTCTGATAAATGAATGATGATGCATAATGCGGGGGGGAAGGGTGGCAAGAATGGAGGAAGGATAGATAGCATAGAGGGAAGGGAGGGGTGGGGGCGGGTGGGGGGGTAAAATTAATAACAGAATGTGTGACAGATACCATTGCCCTGTGTACATGCATGAACGCACAGATGGTGTGACTCTACTTTGTGTACAACCAGTGAAACAATAGCTGTACTCCATTTGTGTTCAATGAATCAATAAGTAAATAAAAATAAAAAAAATAAAATAAAAAATAAATAAAATCAATCATTGATTTTAATCATTGAAAAAAAAAATATTGAGTCTTCCAAATCATAACTATAGTATATTTCTCCATTTGGTCCTCTCTAATTTCACTAATGTTTTGTTGCTTCCATAAACAATTTTTACATAGTTTGCTAAATTTATCACTAAACATTTAATATATTTTAGTGGTATGTAAGTTAACATTCTATTTCAATTTTAAATTATTTATTGCTAGCATTTATTACTAGAAATACAATTGATTTTGGTTTATTGACTCTATCCTAAGATCTTGCTAAATTTGCTTATTAATTCTAGAATCATTTTTATTACTTTATGAGGGTCTTCCATATAAGTGAAAATCTTGCCTATGAATAAAGACACACTTCTTCAAAAAAATTAAAAATTAAAAATATAAAAATAAAGATGAATATCCCAGCCAGGCACAGTAGCCTACAATGTCCACTGTTGTCTGCTCCTTCTCTAACTCATCCTTCTTGCTTCTTATCTCATAAGAAGCCCATTTTGATTAAACATTTGTTTCATTGTGCCAGGCACAGCACACCTGTAATCTCAGCAACTCAGGAGGCTGAGACAGGAGGATCACAAAATCAAGGCTCCCTGAGCAACTTAGTGAGACCTGGTCTCAAAAAAAATGAAGTAAAAAGGGATGGCAATCTGGCTCGATGGTAGAGTGCCACTGAGTTTAATCCCCAGTACTGCCAAAAAAAATTTTTTTGTTTTGTTTAATTGTACATAAAATTACAGAACATAAAAGCACCCAGCGTAGTGCTTAACTTTGGAGAGAAAGAGTAGGCCCCAGGGACTGGAATGATGGTGTGCAAATCTTTTGGTTTATATGTCTGTGTTTTTAATTTTGAAATTTTTGCCATGAGCATGTACTATTTTTATAATTTATATGACAGTTCAGTCCTCTTCTTAATTCTCTGATGCGTGGTGCTCCCCTTGGGCTTCACACTGGTGAACTTGACTCCTGCCCTCAGGAGTGTGCCTGGAGCTGCTCTCACCTGGGAGGGAACCCTGCCCCAGGAAAAGCCTGACATCTTAGTCCAGCTCTCCAAACTTTAGGAAAAAATGAGACACACCCCCCATGAGACCACTTCCTTGTCCTTCTTTGTCTCCTCTTTAGTGATGTCAAGGGCCAAGACTGGGGTGTGGGCGTTGGGGAAAGTGACCAAGGCAGAGCCTCCAGGAGAGTTCTGTGGCTCACATGGGGGTGGGAGGCCTGGGCAGCTGGCCAGGGCCAGGGATCTACAGAGGGACTGGGATTCAAGCTCCTCACTGAAAATGCATGAAGCAGGCTGGGTTTGTTCCCTTTGCACAAATCTCCCTAAAAGAGTTGTGGGTATCACAAACCCAGGCACCTCTTCCAGGTGCCTCCCATGGGCCTTTGTGCATGCTCTCATCCCCCACCCCTTCTCTGTCCTTGGGAGGCTGACTTGTGTACCTGCCCCCGGCCCACCCTGAGGCCTCCCTGGGTTTGGCCTATGGGAAATCCCAGCAAGAGGGAGGGAGGAGAGTGAGTCCAGGACATGGGTTCTGCAGGTGCCAGCCTCTGGCAGCAGCTGTGCTCTTGACCAAAACTCGTTGCCCTTCTCAGAGCATCTTCTCCACAAGATCCCTCCCTCCAAGTTCCCACTGTGCTTCCTCCCTTGTCACTGTAAGCCGTACAAACTCCACAGGACTCCTTAATGCTCCATTTAGGAAATTCTCCTCAAATTACCCAGGTGTCAACAGGCCATTTGTTGCCAGTGAGAACCCTACTTGATGAAGTATTTATCCACAAAACTACCTGGAGGAGTGTTTAATCTCTGGACTTTATGTAAAAGGCAAAATGTGGGTGAAAATGGTGAAGTCCACTCCACATATTGAAAACCATAGAAAATGTAGGTGCATGCTATATGGTCTGGATCCTAAATGTCACCAAAAGGCCCCTGTGTTGAAGGCTTGGTCTCCAACTCAAGGCGCCAAGCCTTTAACACATGGGAGGGGATGGAAACTCTAAAAAGTAGGATCTAAAGGGAGGTCTTCAGGGCACTGGCAGCATGCCCTTAAAGGGGACATGGGACCCCCTTATCTCTCTTGCTTCCTGACCATTTTGTAAGTAGTCCTCTGTCATGGGCTCTCACTGTGATGTGCTGCCTTATCATAGGCCCAAAAGCAATGAGACCAACCAAGCATAGACTGAAACCAAATCTGAGAACCCAAAGAAACCTTTTCTATTTATAAGGTGATTATCTCTGGCATTTTTTATGGTGATGGAAAACTGGCTAACCTATAGCCAATCCTTATATCCAATCATTAGCCAGACTTCTCCTAAGACACTCCCAGCCATGTAGTAAGAGGCATGACACCCAGTCCACATGGCTGCCTGTGCATCCTACACCATCCCTATGCAGCGAGATCTAGGACATCCTTTTCTTGTTGTAGGGAATCTATAGACTCTTAGTCTTGGGTTTGAACGCTTCCTCAAGTCAATTGATTTCTACAAGGTCTATGTCCTTACAACCTAAATAGAATGCCAGCAATTCCAGAAATCGGCTACTTGATTCTCCTGCTTGGTCTCTCTGACCTGCATCCTCATGGATGACTGTGACCACAGCTGTAAAGACAGGTGGACACTTTAACCTTCTTCTGACAGGTTAACCTTCTACAGGTAAGTGTCAATCACTGCCCCCGCATAAGTATTTCTTGTCTCCTTATTAAATATCTCAGCCGGGCGCGGTGGCACACGCCTGTAATCCCAGCACTTGGGAGGCTGAGGCAGGAGGATCGCAAGTTCAAAGCCAGCCTCAGCAACTTAGTGAGGCCCTAAGCAACTCAGTGAGGCCCTAAGCAACTCAGTGAGACCCTGTCTGTAAATAAAATACAAAATAGGGCTGGGGATGTGGCTCAGTGGTGGAGTGCCCCTGGGTTCAATCCCTGGTACCAAAATAAATAAATAAATAAATAAATAAAGTATCTCTGCCTGAGGCTGATCGAAGGAAGCTCAGAGACAGACCATGCTCCATCACTTCCTGCCTAACCTGATGAGGGAAGAAAGCTGATCTAAATTTTTTCTAGAAGATGGAAGTTCCCAACTAGCTTTTTCTGTTAGAAACACACAGAGTTCTGTTGCCAAGCAGGCAAGCACCAGAGCCCATTTAAGACATTTCTAAGATAGCACTAGGAGAAAAGGATCCAAAGTGTTCGTCTTTTAAGAACAAAATTATGTCATTTGCAGAAAAATGGATGGAACAAGAGAAGTGATGGGAGCCACTGAACTGACTACGGATTTTCACCAGCACCTTAGGATGGAGAAGTTTGAGTGATTGTTGGATATAAGAGGTATATTAGTCAGGTTTCCTTCACTATAACAAATACCAGAGATAATCATGCTAAGTAAAATAAGCCAGAAAGTCAAGGGTCAAATGTTGTCTCTCATATGCAGAAGGTAGAGAGAAAAAAAGAAAAGAAAAGAAAAGAAAGAAAAGGGGGCCTCATCAAAATGGAGGAAAGACCAGGAAAGTAGAGAAAGGGAGTAATGGAGAGAGGAGGGGAGGGGCAGGGAGGTGTAGGGAAATGAAATAGACCAATTTATGTTATGTGCATGTGCAAACACATCAAAATGAATGCCACTATTATGTATAATTATACCAATTACATATTTTTTAAAAAATCAAGCAGAATAACATTCAATAAAGAAAAAATCATGACATATTTCTAAGGTCAAATGTCATGCTTGAGTGGAGTATTACTCTGCCATAAAGAATGACTTTATGACATTTGCCAGTAAATGATCTGGAGACTATCATGCTAAGTGAAATAAGCCAATTCCAAAAATCCAAAGGTCAAATATTTTTGCTAATATGTGGATGCTAACCCACAGTAAGGGGGAGGGGGCAGAAAATAGAAGTTCAGTGGAACAGACAAAGGAGAATGAAGGGAAGGGAGGGAGGATGGGAAAAGGAAAGACAATGAAATGAATCCGACATACTTTCCTATGTTCATGTATGGATATACCACAGTGAATCTCACCAACATGTACATCACGAGAAATTAATTTAAAAAATAACTATGGGTAAGTGGAAAAAAGATCAACAGAAGGAAGGAAGCAGGGGGTGGGGAGAGGGAAGGGGAAGGAGAGGTACTGGGTCTGAATTAGAAGAAGATATATTCCATGCTTTTATTATTATGTCAAAAGGTATTCTAGTGTCATGTTTAATTAAATAGAACCAATAAAAATTTAAATAGAGAAAAAAAATCATGCTTGAAGAAAATTATTTAAATATATATATGTGCTGGTATGTAACAATAGTTGGAAAGTATAGGTACCCAAAGGCCAAATTAGCAATGGCAATCACTAAATTGTAGAATTATGAGTAACTTTTTCAACTGTGATCCTGTTTCTCATGTTTTCTGGACTAGCAGTATGACTTTTGAGTCACTATAAAAAATTAATTTGAGTTTAAAAAATGTTCATGGGAGCAGTGTTAAAAATTAAGAAAATCTGAAACCTAACCAGGCTCTGCCGCTGTCCTGATCTGCAGCTTGGAGAAAGTGTTTCTTTTTGAGGCCTCACTGTGTCCTTTTGTAATAAGAATGTCCCTTAATTCTTCCAGACTTATCATAAAAGGATCTAGATTCTTCTAAGAGTCTTAGGGTATGACTGATGTGATCCTACAATATGTACAATCAGAAAAATGAGAAATTATACTCCATTTATGTATAATTTATCAAAATGCATAAATGCATTCTACTGTCATGTATAACTAATTAGAACAAATAAAAATATTAAAAATTAAGAAAAAGAGTCGTAGGGCATATTGCATCATCTGTCTGGGTGCTCTAACCCTGTTCCCAGACAGGGAGATGGAGCAAATGGTCAGGCAAAACAATTTCATGGTCATTTTTCCCCATAGACAAAATCAATATGAGCAGAGCAACCGTGAATCAGTCCCACAGACTTTTCATGGCCCCAACATCTGTTCATTCCTGGTTGTCAAACTGGATCTTTCAGAGAAAGCTGTGAATTTTTATTTTTTAACATCAGGTTCTTTTACCGTCAAAGCTGCCTGTGAATTATATTCAGACAAGGGTACAAATTAGTCATGGTGTCTCTGTGCTCTGTGTAAATGCGGAGAAACCATCTCATGCGAGTCTGCAACACAGACTCTGAATCTGCTGTGGCAACAGAGAAAGAGAGGTTCATCTTCCCAGTGCAGAAAGCATTGCATCACTACCGACTGCAAAGCCAGGGCCTTGCAGGACAAGGATGGGCGAATTCACCTCCTTTCACAGGAAATGGGTGAAGCCCAGCTTGAAATTATTACTCAGACGTTTTGTGCTGTGAAGGAAATGTCTTCCGATAGCACAAAGCCATTGGTTTCCTGTTGTGAACTGAGAATTTCTGGCCTGCCCAAAAATGGACAGGAAGGGAAAGGGTGGTTGTCCCCTTGGAAGTCGTTGTTTAATGAAAAGCCAGTTCAAGGGCTTCCAGGACAGTCCAAATGGTCAGAAGGGAGGATGGAGGTCGGAGAGAGGTCACGGTAGTAAGGGAGGCCAAGGGGAAAAAAAAAAAAAGGGTGTGGAAAGATTAGATGGTGACACGTGAGTTGCACAAACATTTGTTGAGCAATTATGTGTGCTGAGCACCGTGCTATGTGCCAGGTGTGCCAGACGACTTAGGGAGCCTTATTCCTCCAAGTGACAGTCCAGTGGTGGAAACTGGCACAAAAACGATTTTTGAGTAATATGATAAGGCTAAGATGGAGCTGTGCCATTTTTTGTCTGTTTAGTTTTTGTCTGTTTCCACTTACTTATAATGACGGTAGGGATCAAAAGTAGAATTTATGATTTCCAAGATACTAGTAATAAATATTAAGCCACTCTGTTCCAAGTGCTTTCCATGCTTTTTCCTCGTCTGACTTCACAATACCCTTGTGTTAGTCAGCTTTGCGTTGCTGTGACCAAAATACCAGACAAGAACAATTTAGGGGAACAATTTAGAAAAAACAATTTAAAAGAGGAAAAAAATATTTTGGGTATAAATTTCAGAGGTTCAGTCCATGATCAGCTGACTCCATTGCTCTGGGCCAAAGGTGAGGCAGAACATCATGGTGGAAGGGTATGGCGAGGAAAATTGCTCAGCTCATTGCAGCCAGGAAGAAGAGAGAGGAAGAGAGAGAGAGAGAGAGAGAAAGAGAGAGCGAGCCAGCCCATGAGGTACCAGGGACAAAATATAATCCTCAAGGGCATGCATTCAGTGACTTAGTTTCTCCAGCCACATTCTTCCAGCCTATAGGTACCACTCTCATCCATTCAAATTATTAATCTATCAAATGGATTAATCCATTGATGAGGTCACTGTTCTCATAATATAATCGTCTTCCCTCTGAACATCACTACTTTGGATATCATGTTTCTAACACATGAGCTTTGGGGGCACTGCAGATTCAAGCTATAACCAATCCTGTGAAATAGGATCTATGAAATTTGGGGAAAATGATAAATTTCTGAAAGCTGCAATCCATAAATCACAGAGTTGGATCCTAGCATCCCTCTTTCCATCCCTCCCCTTCATTCCAGAAACTTCCTTCTCCAATATCGTTGAGGATGACAGAGTCCACTGCCTGCCCTGAGTATGGTCCTAAATCATCCTGCCTCCATCAGCATTGCTATCCTCACAAGGATCGAGCTTCAGCAAGATAAGGATTAACTATGACCATGCAATATTGCTTCTGGCCATGCACCCAGGAGGGTGATGTGGAAAAGTCTAATCTTCTTTAGAGAACTTTCCCATCAGCCACCACCTCATAAGGCTGTATACATGAGGTTCATCTCACTAAAGAGTTTGGGTAACTAAGGGGAAAGAAGAAATTCTCATTACTCACAAATTAAGAATGTTCACACCATCCAAAAGAAAATAATCTCTCCCAAGAAGTGAAAAACTATTAGAGGGTGAAGGTTTTTCAGGCACACCCCAGTTCCTGGCTTGCTCTCCCTTTTCTGGGTTTACCTCTCTCTTTCTACTATGTGTCTAGCCCTCATTTGCTACTTTCTCAAAAGGATTGTGGGCTTGTCCTATGATCTGTTTCCCATCCCCCACACCAGCAAGACAGAAAGGCAGAGCATGAATCTGCTTCTCTACCTTACAGCACAAGTCTTTGTTTCTTTGGGCCTGCTTACCTGTGTACTGCATCAGATCACTGAATGAGAAACAACCTTCTCTATCAGATCAAAATAAATGACACCTCAGACTTTTTCTTAACTCTTATTATACTGCATGGATGTGTTTAATCATATACTTATGAGATTTCAAATACTATTTGCCAAGGGCCAACTACTGTCCTAGGCATTAGGGATTCAGACAGAAATTAGTAGAATATTTCTGTCTTCAGGGAGGTAGTTCTCAGTCTCCTGGGGATGCTGTGGAGTAGACACTGTGGGTTGGCTCACTGCACAAAAAAATTCCAATTCTCCTCTCCTTCGTTCTTTCTGTTACAGAGTCTGGGGAGTTAAATACTTGTTTCTCTGCTCTTCTAACTGGAAACAGTCACATAATACAGTTCAGGTCAACGAAATATAAACAAGTCTGTTGAGAGGTGTTCTGGAAAAGCTTTGCCATGACATGAAAAGAGGGACAGGCACAGATGTGGCTTTTTGCATCCCATCTGGAATGCAGGCCTCTTGCAATGAAGCTAAAGACTATGGATGGAAAATAATGTACAAAGTTCCTGTGCTCCAGACGACATTTTCAGGTACATTTTCTAGCTATGAGCTGCCTGCTTTTGTGTATCTTATTGTGCAAAAGATAACGTCACTAGTTTAAGCCACTTCTTGCAGTCAGGACTCTGTTGCTTCTCTGCATCTCTAAATATGCCATGTGAATAACAGCAATGCAAGTGTTATTCTGAGGCAAGAAAAAATTATGGGAGCAAAGAAGGGGACTGCTCCCAGAAAGAGGTAGCACTTGAGTGAATCTTGACAGAGCAGTAGGGATTTTGCACCATGGCAAGACCATTCTAGACAGGAGACTGTGCATGACACAGACTCAGTTAGTACACAACAGCATTTGGAGTACAAAACCAGAGGAAGGAGAGAGGCAAGGGCTACATCAGGAAGGAGCTCAGACTTTGTCTTCTGACCAGTGGTGGGGGCGGGGGGCTTGAGAGCTTTAAGGCAGGAAGATAAGCAGAGGGTTAAGTGTGGAAAGATTAATCTGCCAGGAGAGCACATGATGGATGAGGGAGAGAATACAAAAAAGAGTGGAGGATGCTGAGATTTTTGGAGTCCTAAGGTGAGAAATGCCTAGACCTGAACTAAGACTACAGGGCTCAAAGGCCACGAAAGGATTTGGGAAAAAAGTGTTGAAATCTAATCTAAAATTGCACGAAACTACACACACACACACACACACACACACACACACACACAGAGAGAGAAAAGAATGCATGTAAAAACTGGTGAAAGCCAAATAAGATCTATAGTCTAGCTAACAGCGTTGTATCCATGTCCTGATTCTGATATACTCCAGTTACGTAAAATATCGTATGGGGGGAAGTCAGGTGAAGAGTATATAATACTCATAGAAATTTAGCAATTTCCCATGGATCTATAATTATTTCAAAATAAAAATCTTAAAAGATTTTAAAAGTTAAAATTTTTTTCTATAAGGATCTAGATTTTTAAAAGAAAATTAATTAACTGAGCATGGTGGTGCAGGCCTATAATCCCAGCAACTTAAGAGCCTGAGGCAGGAGGATCACAGGTTTGAGGCCAGCCCAGGTAACTTAGCAAGACTAAGGTCAGAAGGTATGGCTCAGTGGTAGAGCAGCCCTGGCTCAATCCCCTGTACCATAAAAAATAAATTAATAAATAAATGCAAATAAAACATTCTGAAAATGCAAACATCCCTTCAAGATGGGATGTAAAAATACATAGATACAGACAGACATTAGGTTATTTTTCCTTTGCTCTTTAACTCCTGGGCCAATGTGTACATCCTTTGGGCTGCTGATCTTTGCTTTCCCTCTTTAAGAATGAATGTCCTCTTTGGTCATTGGCCTCTTGCAACAGATATTAGGTCTCTCTGGTCTAGAAGGTCCATGCCCTAAGTCATCAGAGCAAAGGGTTGCCCTTGGCTCCATTTCAGGTCTCTGAACAGCCCCACACCTGCTCCAGGGCTGCCCCAGGAATTAGTAGCCCCTCTTCCTGCTCTGCCTTGTGACTGTCCATTAGCACTCCCACACTGGCCCTCAGGGACCACCAGGTACTCCTGATAATGATCTTACATCTCTTTATTCAGCTCCAACTCTCTGGTTTCTGATCTTCTCTCACTCCCACACCTTGTCTCTCAGCCATCTAGGAGAAATGATTTATCCTACCCTGTGGTTTCAGATTGGAAGGAACCATTTCAGGACAACATCCCCCAAACTGTGTTTCATAAAATACAAGTATCCCATGAGATATTAATAAGTAGTCACCAAAAAGTTCCATTATTAAACTTAGACAATGTGAAAGAGGGATATTTTTATTGCAAACCATCACAGAGTTTTTAATAGGCGAATATTTCTTATAAACATTAAGCACACGACTCTTGGGGAGCTATCTTTGTGGATGTCCCAGTTTCATTACTCAGAATCCTCAACATATGTAGGACTGTGGTTTGAGGAAATGCTGTTCACAGGTGAAGTGTCCCTGAAGACAAACAGACCCCTTCCTCTGTCTAGAGTTTTCTTTTCCCTGCCCTATTCCTAAGCCTCATGAGCAAAGAAAGAGTGGCTGTGTTCCAAGATTAAGAGTCTAGTTCCTTCTTTAAAGGAGGAGGAAGCATCTAGGCTTGAAGGACTGGCAGTGAGGCTGCATCCTCCAGGGAGATGGGCAGGAGGGAGGCAGCAGAGGGTGCAGGCTCTCTTTTGCTTCATTCTGGTACAGAGTGACAAGAGTATGATCCTCAGTGTAGAGATGCCTCCGCTCACCCAGGTTATTGAGATTTCAAAGCAAAGAACAAACTAGGCAGGAAGTAGAGAATACTGTGGAAATGGGGCAGGAGAGGAACACAGGGATAAATATAGTAATCTTATTACGGATGTTCTTCTATTTCAGTCTCTCCTTGCCCGCTTGAGCTCCCTCTCCCTCACTTGCTCTCTCTCTCCCTCCTTTCTCTGCTAATTACACTAATGCTATTTGATTCCATTTCCTTTATTGAACCTGTCTTTCCTAAGCCCAAACACAGTTTGCTTATCCCATAATTTAGAATTTGCCTCGAAACGCTTTAGCAAAAAAAGGAAAAAATTATTCACAATAATTGAAGTTGGGTCATGGGGGTTCATACTACTTTTTGTTTGTTTTTGTCTTGTTTGTTTTCTGACTTTTCTTCCTACTACTTTTTGTATTTTTGAAAGCTCTGTGATAAAGTTTTTAAAAATATTTTTTATTTTTAGTTATACACGACAGTGTAATGTATTTTGGCAGAATATACATATATACAGTAAAACTTATTCTCTTTAGGTTCCCCACTCTTGTGGTTGTACATGATGTGAAGTTACCATGGTTGTGTACATGTGATAAAGTTTTTAAACACCAACACACTCAACCCCTCCTTTGCCCACCACGGGAGTAAGCATGCCTGGTTCTCAGAGCTAATAGGTTTCAAGACAAATCAAAATTCATAAAACAAATAAGCAAAAAAAGAAAACAAAGCCAAAGAAATAGAAAGTCCAAATATGCATGAGGACTTGGCGGTAATTACAGAATTTTAAAGTTCAAAGTCTGAATGGGTCATTAATAAGCAGCCCACAGCTACCAGAACCGAATGCTGTCTGCACAGCCTCCTGACAGCCTGCAGAATGACTTCATGTGGAGGATGAGAAGCTGTCACCTTCCAGTGTCCCCTAGTACTGGTTTAAGTCCTAATCATTTCAGAAATATAAATAAATGCCACAAACTTTCAAAAATCATTTGAATTTTTAGTTGTTCGAGTTTCATTTACACCATTTTAGTTTTGTAGATTTCAAACAATACATTGTAATCGTTTCAGTCAACCTTATTATCTGCAACGAGACCAATCATTTTTTAAAATTTAAAATCTAAGCCAGGTGCCACACACCTATAACCTCAGTAACTTCAAGGGCTGAGGCAGGAGAGTTGCAAGTTCATGGCCAGCCTGGGCAACTTAGCAAAATTCTGTCTCACAATAAGAAATAAAAAGGGGCTGGGACATAACTCAATGGTAAAGTTCTGCTTGGTTCAGTTCCTAGTACCCACCCCCCAAATTTTCAAATTTAAAAAAACTTGTGTTCCAAATGCATGATTTCAACAGGTGTAAATGAAACTTAAGTACATTTTTAAATGACCTCTTTTGTAAGTTAATTATTCCTGAAGATATTAAAGCTTTGAATTGCACTAAGAGTTTTGGAACACTATGTTATACATCTTAAATATGACCAGAAATTCATGGAGTATTGCTTTTGGGGAACTGAAAGAAGGTTTTTAAAAGGCTGAGAATCTTCCCAGGTCATGTCTGCTACAAACATGCGCACATGCTGAGATTCTCTCAAGCCTGTGTGTGCCCCTACTTGCCCTTTCCTTCACCACCTCTACTCAACAATTAGACTCTAATGGTTTTTGCGGGTAGTGTGGAAGCAGGATGCATTCCCAGGATACTTAAATTTCACCTCTTGCCTGTCTTTCTTTCCTTAGAGCACCTTGCCAGTCTTTCCATATTCCCTTTCTACTTGACAGTGATTTCCAGGTCCTTCTTGTCTGCTGCATGAACTGTATCATGAATCTGTTCTCTCCTTCCTATGCCAAAAGAGAGAGAGAGAGAGAGAGAGAGAGCCTTTTGCTTTTGCTTTCATGATAGAAAAGATGCAGAGAAGGAAGAACAGACAACAATCAGCAGGGGGCAAACTGGCTATTTTAAACTAATATATTTTTCCAG